>CM031578.1:3715102-4315102 GCA_018467065.1 Ephestia elutella
ACCTAAATGTTGGAATGAGTGTATCCATAATTTTCTTATAGAATCGGGTTTCATCCGGAGTGAAGCAGATCCCTGTGTATATGTCAGAGAAAGGGGACAAAAGAAAATACTGCTCGCACTTTATGTAGATGACGGATTATTGGCCGCGTCAGACGAGAGAGAAGCTGATAACTTCATCGAAAATGAATTAAAAAGACGTTTTAAAATCACCACGAAATTACCATCCTATTTTCTTGGTCTGGAAATAGAACAACACAAAGATTGTTCTATTGAAGTTCACCAAACTGCTTACACTAAGAAAATACTAGAAAAGTACGGAATGAGCAATTGTAAGGAAGTCGGAACACCAATAATAAAATCCGGGAAAGGAATAGAGGAAGAAGAAAATTCTGATCAATTGCAAGATTTTCCTTATCGGCAAGCTGTTGGGTCCTTGTCATATCTGATGGTTGATACTAGACCAGACATTGCGTATGCAGTTGGGGTAGTGTCTAGAAATCTAGATAAACCTAATAAAACTAATATTCAACAGGTAAAAAGGATATTTAGATACCTCGAAGGAACTATTGACACTAAACTTGAATACAGCAAAGATAAAATGCGTCGTCTTATTTGCTACAGTGACGCCGATCTCGGTGGCGATGATGCCAGTGGATGCTCCACAAGTGGGATAGTGTGTTTGTATGCTGATTCAGCAATATCTTGGCGCAGCTCGAAGCAATCCATGGTTTCATTATCATCTACTAAAGCGGAGATAGTGGCAGCCAGTGAAGCTTGCCGTGAACTCGTATGGTTGAAGAGGTTATTCAGAGACCTACAAGCAAATCTAGATACACCGATCTTGCGCATTGACAATGAGTCAGCTATTAAGCTGGCCTATAACCCGCCATAAGAGAACCACCGAAAAACGAAACACATCAAATTGAAGAACTTCTATGTCAGACAGTGTGTTACAGAAAAAGACTTAACAATTGAACAAGTACCGACTAGAAATCAACTTGCTGACATTTTTACTAAGCCAGTATTCAAACCAAGATTGTTAAAACTTTGTGAAGAGGAGGGAATTTTAGGAACCACTTCTAGATCGAACACTTCCAGTCTATTTAATATTCTTGTACGCTTTGTATCTATGTACAAGTTACTATGGTTTTGATATTGTTATTTTTAGTCTCTCGGAATATAAGACATCTGTTAAAACATTTTCTTATTATTTTACTTTAAAATTTGACAGTTGTCATTGTCCTATCAACTTGACGTTTTATGCTCTTTCCCTTACGTTTTCGCTTTTTCCCCCGAAATGGTCGTAGCATATTTTTTTTTTTTTGTTATCATGTGAATCTTAAATTATCAATGTAATCGAATAAAGTAATTCAGTGTTGCATATTTAAAGTCAATATACGACATGGATTAACTGATCGCCGAATGTTATTTACCGCACCGCACCAATAGCTATCTGCTCGCTTGTTCGTATCCACACGCCATCTGAAAGATTGCGACATCAATTCCAACAGGTTAGAAGCCCAGTATCATACTGTTCTGCGAGTGGGAACAGATAGATTTAGAAAAATATGGATCAAGGAGAAAATAGTGGTGGCGAAATTCCCTCGCAACAATCATCCGCTGGTGACACTCCCACGCGGTCACCTGCCGCCACCAGTGTAGCTCCCGCGCAAATTGGTGTGGTGCATAGCGATGGAATTCATATCGATCGTTCGGAAGGTCACAATAATTTCCATAACTGGAAATTCACCCTGAAAATGTTACTTATACCCTGGAAAGTTTGTGGGCCTGTGTATCAGGTGCAGACAATGATGCTAATAAAGATCAACGAGCACTGGCACGCATTTGTTTGTCGGTGAGTCAAAACTGTTTTCACTATATCCGAGAAGCAAAGACTAGCAAGGAGGCTTGGAAAGCCCTATGTGCTGTATTTGAGCATGCGGGCCTTTATAGAAGAGTTTTATTGCTCAGAAAATTGCATATAATCGAATTTTCTGAATTCGACACGTTTCTTCTCGATGACTGAATACATTGAGGCCACAATGCAATTTGTACAACAATTATCTGACATTAATCAAAGAATAGATGATGAGGAAGTAGCAGAAATTTTATTATTGGTCTACCTCAAGACTACGACGCTCTGGTATCTAATCTTGAAACTACGTGTATAACTTCCCAGTTATCCAGCGAAATGGTGAGGTCGCGCTTATTGCAAGAAGAAGTACGCAAAGGTGCAGTGGCCAATAACAATACTGCTTTTATATCAAGAAATGTAAAGAAGAACCTTGTTTGTAATTATTGCAAGAAACCCGGACATTTAAAGAGCAGATGCTTCAAATTAAAGCGTGAGAAGAAGAATAAAGAAGATCAGAATGAAGCATCACATAGCTTTCTAGCAACCGCTTTCTTAGCATCAAGCAACGATTGGTTTGTTGACAGTCAGCACATGGCCAACAACAGATCTTCTTTTACTAATTATGTGGAGAAAATTAGTAAAGTGAAGATAGCTAATAACAGTTCTCTTCATGTTGCTAAAACTGACAGTATTCAATTAAATGTTGATGGACAAGTTATAGATATAAATAATGTACTTCATGTACCCGAGCTCTCTGCTAACCTTTTATCGGTGAGTTGCTTAATCTCTAGGGGTTTTTATGTATTTTTTTGTAATAAGAGGTATTCTATTTTCAAAGATGAAAAATCTGGCATTCCAGTTTGTAGGGCTTTTAATATTAATGATCTATATAAGTGTGGTGTATTTGTAAATATTGTGAAGGTAGACGCAACTGCAGATGGCGTCAGTCTGTTACCGAGCAATAAACGTGTTGCATCATTTTCATGTTTCTCTTCATAGTTTCGCCTAAAACACTATAAATTGACGACGTTTGCTACTCACGCATTAGTTTTTTTTCGAATTATCTACATAAGGGTGTGGATTGCGGTGTTAAAATGACGAGTGAAGTGAAATACATGATGATCGGTGGCGGGCTCAGTTTTGATCATCGCACGCAGGAATGGAGTATTTCTAAAGCCGTTTTAATCAGTTTTGTTTGGCGAACGAGATTAATGATACCATGGATAAGGCGTTCCTGAAGCGTCGAGCAATATTGTTGTCTTCGTTGGTAGAAGATACCTATCGAACTGCCAAAGACCTTGCTTTTCCGTCAGAACTCGAAGATTTGGAGTATAAGGTTCTTGTAGAAAAATTGAGTACACACTTTATTTCAAAAAAGTGTACGTTCGTAGAAAGATATAAATTTTACAAGGCGGAACAGCCAGCGGCCTGGTGAAGATTTGGCAGAATGGGCGGCAAGAGTCAAAAGTTTAGCTCAATACTGTGGGTTTAAATTGGAGCTTGATACAGCATTGTGTTAGAAATTGTATTTATTATCTATGCCTTACATACTTGTCACTGTCATAACTGATAGATGTAACTTAGACATTAGATGTCACATATATTTTTTTCTTCTCTTCTCTCTGTCATCGCCGTTCGCCTAGGTTGCAACAATATCGTTCCTTCCTTCATTATTGTGTTTAATCTCAACCGATCTAATCACATGTAAACCGATAATAAGGGTGGGGGTACTCACCGCGATTACATACACCCACGAATGTTTTTACTTTTAAAATTCCAAAATGGCTTAAAATAGCCCTGAAAGTGCACTACGCGAGTTGATCAAAGTCGTCAACAGCCTCAACGATAAAATTGCAACAATGGAGTGCAGGATTGGTGAGCAGAACACTTTAATTGCGAAAAACTCCGATGAGATTATTTTGCTGCGGGCTACTTTAGAGGGTAGTTCGAAGTCTAACACTGGTAAAGCACCAGCACCCGTCACCGCTACTCCGGCTACGAATCCGCCCACAACACAGCGAGCGATCCGGCAGGTGAGAAGGAATGCTTCTAAAGCCGCTGCAGTAACCACCAGTGCGAAGAGGACAGTGCAGCGTGCGTCAATATCAGAAGGTACGAAAACTCCCGAGACAAGCCGATCGAGAGCAGCAGCGAATGACATCACCGTCGCCGCCGCCGTAAGGACCATTTCAGCGATACATAGTGTGGCCACGAAACCGGTGACAGAGACTGACTCTGCACTTTCTATACTTGACAATATAGCTGGAAATGCTGTCAACTGGCAAGTTGTTAGCCATAGGAAAAATAAAAATAAAGATAGAGTAATAATGACTGGGTCTGGGCAATCTAATGACGAATTACAGACAGTGGAGCAACTAAAATACATGCAAGCGTGGTCGTTCAAGCCAGATACTACTGAGCAAGGTATAAGAAACCATTTAACCAATATTATAAATTGTGACGACGTTTTAGTTGAAAAACGGCAATTAAAGACCGATAGACATGCGGCATTCATAATAGGAGTACCGCAAAGTGAATATGATCGTGTTTACACGCCAACTTCGTGGCCACACGGTGTGAAGATATCCGAGTGGACGTACTTTCGTAGGTCGCCCCGTGAGAGGGGCGCGAGCGCAGATACAGCCGTTCCTACTAGCCAACCACGGGACGGCCGCGACCGGTCCTCAGTCTCGGAGCAGCAGTGAACGTATGAACACGCATTTACGGCCGCCGCCGACTTGTGCATCCCGTCCTATTATCGTATGCCATCAAAACATTGCATCAATCATTAACAAAACACAACGATTGGAAGTGCTTTTACACTGCGAACTAAGGTGTGACATTTTGGCTGTGTCTGAGCATTGGTTAAAAGAAAGTACACTTAAATGTATTTATTTAGCCGGCTACAAGTTAGTGTCATACTTTGCTCGGGAAAATATAGTTCACGGTGGTTCGTGCATATTTGTTAAGGACAATTTGAAGTGTATTGAAAATACTAAGTTAACCTCATTATCTGTCGAACGATTTTGCGAGATATCAGCTATTGACTTGTTAGACTACGGAATAACAATAGTTTGTATTTATAGGACGAATTTAGTGACTGGTCATGAATTCCTCGACCACCTTCAGCCATTGTTTGATAAGATTGACGAATATGAGATTGAATGCGTAATATTAAGTGACATGAATATAGACCTGCCTATGCGAGCCGAATGCAATTAATAAAAGGTTATTAGATATGTTATCCACCTATAACATGAACAACATAGTTAATTTCTATACACGCGTGACTAAGAGCACACGTACATTAATTGACCACTTATATACTAACCTACATTTAGGGTCTGTGGTAGCTAAGCCTGAGCAAACCCACCTCAGCGATCACGTCGCAGTTCGAGGTGAAATAAGCTGTGGTCACTCTGTTAGCTTGCCGGTCGCTCAGCCGATTAGAGTTTTCTCGCAGGCTAACCGCGCAAACTTTGTTAGATCTATTGATAGTATCGACTGGGCCAGCATCTTTGATCGAAACAAGTCTGCAAAAACAGCCTCAGCGGCGATAACGACCGTAATTACGAACACATTAGAAACTTGCTTCCCAATAAGAATGACTAACGTTAATAATAAAAATGACTCCTCGTGGATGACTCCCGAGGTAATTAATATGAAATCTCTTTTATTAGACATCATAACACTATATAATTAATTTCCTGACGACATGAACTTAAAAAAAACTGTTGAAAACTTAAACCAAAAATATGACATGTTAATAAAAAAAGAAAAACGTAATTACTATTCTAAGATTATTCATAATAGCTCCAATGCTTCTAAAAGTATGTGGAATATAATTAATTTAGAAAGAGGCAAAAATAACACGCCAATAGTCAGCGTAGCTGATATCGTAACCGACACAAACGGTAAAAAATTTGACACTCCCAAAGACGCGGTAAATGCCATGAATTCTCGTTTCGTAAATGCTTCAGCTGCATGTAATGCTCCTAAGGCCAACATTCCTGGAATGCTTAACTCATTGCTCAGTAGCCGCGCATCCGCCGACAGGTCGCTACGATTCCAGCCCTTTACCGCAGACGAAGTCTATCGTATTGTAACTTCTTCGATACCACCTAAGCGGTCAAAAGATGCTTATGA
Organism: Ephestia elutella; assembly: GCA_018467065.1. Lineage (NCBI taxonomy): Eukaryota > Metazoa > Arthropoda > Insecta > Lepidoptera > Pyralidae > Ephestia > Ephestia elutella. Next base: position 3,721,104 of record CM031578.1, read on the forward strand.
TGCATAGAAGATGGTGAAGTGGCAGAAATACTCTTATCAGGTCTCCCGGAAAAGTTCGACGTTGTAGTGTCTAGTCTGGAAACAGCAAATCTAACCAGAACACTGAGACAGTTCGCTGTCGGTTGCTACAGGAAGATCACCGTCGTAATGGCAGCGCAGAAAATCAAACTTCTGCATTTGTTTCCAATAATCGTAGGAACAAGATAACTTGCGATTACTGCAAGCGACCAGGACATCCTGTCAGAAGGTGCTTTAAGAAGAAGCGAACCAGGAAAAACAGAACAAAGGCGATTATACCAAGATGGAACACACGCTTATCGCCTCCGCGTATGCAGTCTCTACTTCAACTGAGTTCATCATGGACAGTGGTGCCACGGCTCACATATGTGCCGACCCTAGCATTGTATACCAGTTAGAAAATAAGCAGAGTATTATCACAATTGCTGATGGTCAGCAACTTAGTAGTAATCAAGTTGGTAAGATTAAGTTTAATAATATTAATCTAAATAATGTTATCATAGTTTCTGAATTATCCAATAATTTACTCAAATTAATTAATTTACTTTATTTATTTTGAGTCAAATAACGTCACTTGGTTATGTTGTTGTTTTTCAAAAAGATGGATGTAAAGTTTTTGATAAAAAATGTGTTATCACCGGCAACTATATACTAGCAGGTCATATGAGTAATGGTTTATTTAAAATCAAGTTGCAACAAGCGGAGCCTAACCTTGCTCAGTCTTTTAAGCTTTTGAAAAGTAGTCAAGAGACGATTAAGGCTTACACTGCATCATGTTTGCCTGCATCTGCATGGCATAAGCGCTTAGGTCACTTGAACTATGTAAGTATGAAATCACTTGGCGGTGGGTATCAGTGCGTTGGTGTCGTTTTTCAGAATGATGAAGATGATGCATCAGGTAGCTGCGAAGCGTGCCTTACTGGGAAGATGCACAATGCATCTTATCCTCTGATAGGTACGAGTCGCGCTGCACATCCACTTGAACTCATCCACAGTGATGTTGTTGGCCCGGCGCAAATTAGCAGTTGGGGAGGAGCACTCTACCTGTTGACTTTCATTGATGATTGTACCCGGATGACTTTTGACTACTTATTGAAGTCTAAATCTGAGGTTAGTAACCATTTCATTACATTTAAAGCTTTAGTTGAGAAGCAGCTAAGTTTGCCTATAAAAACTTTAAGGACCGACAATGGTACTGAATATTGCAATGCTTTTCTTACTGATTTCTTGAAAAAGCATGGCGTTGTTCACCAGACTACAATACCTTACTGCCCACAACAGAACGGTGTTGCTGAGCGTGCCAATAGGACAATATTTGAGAGTGCTAGAGCAATGTTACAGGATGCCGGCCTATCTAATCGTTATTGGGGTGAAGCTGTTGTTACAGCCATATATTAAAAAAATATAGAATCCCAACTAGCGCACTATCAGGTGGTATTCCTATGTATGCTTGGGCCGGGTCTGTAGTTGACCTTAGTCATTTGCGTGTATTTGGTTGCACAGCATATTCGTATATTCCTACACAAAAACGGCAAAAGCTTGATCCTAAATCAAAGAAATATATTTTTGTAGGTTATGGTGAAACTTGTAAAGGTTATCGTTTAGTGGATCCGTCAAATTCTAAAGTCGTGATATATTCTAGATGTGTTGTTTTTCTAGAAAATGAAATTATTGGAAAAACCTTTAAGGCTGAGCCGATGCGAGATTATTTTAATTTATTTGACTATACATATTTTAAAAATGACATTGTGAATAATGAAAATGAAATTAATAAAAATACTGAATTATGCAATGATAATGTTGATAACAATTTAAATAATAATAATGTAATTGATATAAATAAAGAATCAATAAAATGTACTAAAGATTCCTCTGAAATTTTAGACGTGGAGACGTCACCTGCACATTCAGCGTGGTCACCATTATCTGACATACAGTACTATATGGGAGATGAGGACAACGACGAAAACGGTAACGTTGCCGCTATGCCGGAACCCTCAGTTCAAGGAGGAGTGCAGAATTCATTCGAGGGCCCTGATGAACCTGCTGCTCAGCCTGAGATTAGAACCGTACGTACGACTAGAGGAATTGCTCCAAAAAGGTACACAGATTTTGATTTATATGTGTCGATTGGTGAAAGTCTGACAGATCCTGCTACTTATGATGAAGCTGTGAATTCATCTGATAGAGACAAGTGGCTCGAAGCAATTAACACTGAATATAACTCTTTGGTAAAAATAAGGTATGGGTGTTAGTTGATAAACCAAGCAATTCTAAGATTATTAGATGTAAATGGGTTCTCAAAAGAAAACATGATGCAATGGGTCAGTTGAATAGATATAAAGCTAATATAAGCTAATATAAGACTAGTTGCCTGTGGTTTTAGTCAGCGGGAGGGAATAGATTTTAATGAAACTTTTTCACCAGTTGTGAGACACTCAACATTGAGAATATTATTTTCTATTGCTAGTGGGCTTAATTTAAAAATAGATCACATAGATGTGACTACAGCGTTTTTAAATGGTGATTTAAATGAGATCATTTATATGGAGCAGCCTAAGGGCTTTGTCACAGATAATAATAAAGTTTGTTTACTCAACAAAAGTATATATGGTCTGAAACAGGCTTCTAGAATGTGGAATATAAAGATAAATAATGTATTAACTGAAAATGGGTATAAGCAAAGCAAATGTGAACCCTGTATTTATATAAAACGTTCTAGTGGTAAATACATTTTTATTGCGCTATATGTTGATGATTTCTATGTTTTTCATAATGGTTGCATCAATGATGTGTTGCAAGTGTTGAAAAATGAATTTGACATTCGATACCTGGGTGAACTAAAGAACTGCTTAGGAATGAATGTTGTTATTAAGAGTGATGTAATTATATTGGAACAATCTGACTACATAAGGCGTCTTTTAAACAGATTTAACATGAATGAATGTAAACATGTATCCAATGAATGAATGTTTTATTGATTCAGGTATAAAAAGTTTTATTGATTCAGGTATATTATTATATAAGGTGGACTCAAATTAACTACAAATATTTTCAGGACTGGCTCCAGGAGGCTAAATAAACGTATTGGAGATAAAATTTTAAAAATCGATACGCTAGTTTTTATTTTATTTTTTCTAACAAAAAAGATATTATAAAATGATGACATTTAGTATCATACTGTAGATACATGTTAGACAATTCATTCTATTTCTTCTATTATTTGGTGGGTGGAGCATATGCTCCACCCACCAAATAATAGTAGAATGAAATTGATTTGCCGTCTTCCTCTTTTTTATCAAAAGTGCGTGGAAGACAGAGATGACAAGCGATTTATTAAACTTAAACGTATCAATGTAAACCTACATGATTGTGTATTTCGTTCCGTTTTATTTATTTGTGTGGATTAACACACACACACACACACAAATAACCTAATATAGCCTAATAACTAATAAGATGATAATTTAAGTGTAAGTTTTGGGGTTTAAGGCGACTAGGAGAGCAAACACGTGAATTTGGTTTATCAAATTTATTAATAAGTTTACAATTTACAATAAAATAATGACTTCCCATCACACTTTTTCAGGCTGTGGACTGACAAATTAATGCAAATTAGTTGTTTAAGTGCATTAATAATTGTAAGTACCTATCTATGTAGCTAACGAAAATACATAGGAATTAAAAAATAATCTGACATGTCAATAGGTAGATTATTTGAATTTGCATTAATTCGGCGTGTTTAAAAGTCTATTTACAAGTTTATGTACACCCTAAATCACAACCTAAATTAATTAAAGATTTGCTGCACATACCCCCTCTTTCGAGAATACACATCATGGCTCTATCAACACAGTGTCTTGTCACTTTTTGGAGCACATGTGTGTCACTCCGCATTAGTTCAAAGGCTCTCACTATCCGCGATTTCAGCTCGTCGATTGAGCTAATGGTGTGGCCGTCGTGTCCGTAAACAAGGTCTTTGGCCCTACCCCACACATGGAAGTCCAGTGGCGTGAGGTCTGGCGAACGTGGAGGCCACGCGATGCCTGGTCCAGACCTGTTCTCGAACCGCCGAGCCGATACTCCACCACGTCCAATCCAGCGTCCCTGGAACTGCTCAGTGAGGTAGTCCCTCACGCGCACACTGAAATGCGCCGGTGTGCCATCGTGTTGATAATACATCCACCTCCGGTAGCACACAGGCACATCTTCCAGCAAAACCGGAAGGGTATTTTGTAGGAAGTCTAAATAAGTGTCCGCGTTCAGTCTATCTAGAAATACGGGCCCGAGTTATTCTCCCTTAAGGAAACCTGCCCAAACATTCACACTGAATCTGTGTTGAAAATGATCGGGGCGAACCATCCGAGGATTTTCAACCGTCCAATAATGTTCATTGTGAATGTTGAACAGGCCTACCCGGGTAAACGTGCACTCATCTGTCCACAAAATGTTATTATTTCGGTTCCTACACAACCACTGCGAAAACTCCACTCTGTCTTCATAGTCCGTCGGGAGCATCTCCTGAACCCTCAGAATATGATAGGGATGAAATCCCTCGCTATGCAACACTTTTAAAATGTATGATTTCGACACAAAGAAGACACGTGCGGCGTCTTCAGCGCTGGCCACCGGGTGTCTTAAAAAAAAGTCCAACACATCTTCTTCCAGCCGTACAGGATACCGCGGTCGGCCTGCATCAGGCCTGGGTCGGAAACTGCCGGTCTCGCGGTGACGCTGCACGGCACCAAGAATAGTTCTTGGGTTGATCCGCAGACCATACCTCTCGAAAAATCTCGCACGCCCGAGTACAAATTTCATTTGCATCATGGTAGCAGATTGTCATATTCAGGTAGTCCTGGTTTGAATATCGGTAAGGCATTTTTTACAACATACAACTTCATGTCATAGCTTTTTATTAGACCAATCTCCAAGACAACGTCTATGGTATATCTCTGGTATGTGCACAGAGTATATCAAAATGAGGTTGTAACATTCCTCCCAAATTAACTTAAATCATTTCTTCGATTAATCGACGAGGTGCTTGCCTCTGCCTGAGGCTACGACGGAGTTGCGGTTGTGGAGTTATGGTTTCAGATGAAGGAGTTTGATAAGGAGATTCGAGTTGTGAAACTGGAGATCCCTAGCGCACCTAAATTTTCCGGTTCGGGAATACACAGAGTATCTATCGGCAGAGTCGACAAAGTATGTAATGTTTTGTCTCATGTCAAGGATAAGGAAGGATTTTAACATCTTTATTAAATAAACATGGTCGTTCTCTCTCAGCCGAAAGACGTCCACTGCTGGACAAAGGCCTCCCCCAAGGATTTCCACAACGACCGGTCCTGCGCTGCCCGCATCCATGCGCATCCCGCGACCTTTACCAGGTCGTCGGTCAACCGAGTGGGAGGCCTGCCAACACAACGTTTTCCGGTTCGTGGTCGCCACTTGAGAACTTTTCTGCCCCAACGGCTATCTGTTCTACGAGCTATGTAGAGCCTCTCAACAAGTGGGTCTAAAAATGAATATGGACAAGACGAAAATTATTTTTAATATTCTTGTCGCACCCACTCCTCTGAAGGTTGGAGACTCTACACTCGAAGTTGTTGACAATTATGTATACCTGGGACAAACAGTTCAGTTAGGTAAGTCCAACTTCGAGAAAGAGGTCAACCGTCGAATCCAACTCGGCTGGGCAGCGTTCGGGAAGCTTCGCGATATCTTCTCGTCCAAAATACCGCAGTGTCTCAAGACTAAGGTCTTTGACCAGTGTGTGTTGCCAGTAATGACATACGGAACAGAGACGTGGACGCTTACTATGGGCCTCATAAGAAGGCTCAAGGTCACCCAAAGGGCGATGGAGCGCGCTATGCTCGGAGTTTCCCTGCGTGATCGAATCAGAAATGAGGAGATCCGTAGGAGAACTAAAGTAACCGACATAGCCCGCAGAATCGTGAAACTTAAGTGGCAGTGGGCGGGGCACATAGCTCGTAGAACATGGTCGTTACTATTGTGCAATAGTTTTAGGTCGGAAAAACAATTAAATACGTAGATGATAAAAGAAAGTCAAGTGCGAATGAGGCCATACCAACTAGTAGATCTATCAAAAGGTTCAACATTTTTGCTCTCACTAAAACATAAATAAAAGCCAAACTTTATTTTCGCCCTTCGATCCGTAGACGCTGGTACTGGACGAATTACATTCACTTTTTAGTGTTCGAACGGGACCCTATTACTAACACATCTTAATAATACGAATAATTAAATTAAAACAATTATTTAAGGGGGCTCCCATACACCAAACGTGATTTTTAGGATGCTACGGAACCCTTCGTGCACGAGTTCGACTCGTACTTGGCCGGTTGTTGATTTGATTTGGAAAGGAAAAATGAAAAGTTTTCAGATATCTTTATTTTCTGTTTGTCAAGACAAGAGACCTTCCCAATAATAGAATAATCCAATAATAATAATATTTAAAAAAACCTATAAAAAAGACCTATGATTGATTGCTCCATTCCATAGTTACTCTATGTTAGAGCGGCACCATAGAGCAACACGGACTCACGCGCGCGCCGGTGGGCGGCGGTTTTTGTTTGTGGCCGCGTGTAGGTAGTTTCATTTTAATTGGTTAAAATAATTGGCCAATGAGGTAAGGACTGAAACATCGTCTCTCGTGTTTCATGTTATAGGATACAGGATGTTATAATGTTACGGTTTTCAAAAAACAAAAAGTTAATTTTTCTCGAAAACTAGCGTGTAGAAAATTGAAAAAACCACTGATATCCTTTCTAAATAATATCAGTAATCAGCCCTAAAAATATTTGTAGTTAATTTGAGTCCACCTTATATATTTGTATACACATATAATAGCAATTTCTTTCAAACCGTGCTGTTTTGGCAATAGTTTCAGATACAAGTCTATCACTATTTCTGGTATTTCTAGGAAATATATCTTAGCCATTTTAAATAATTTAATGTTACTCTTTACAAATTTTGCAATTTCGAAAATATATAGGCAAGGAAATGGTCCACACCATTACCTGTTAACTGTAAACTGGATAAGTCTGATAAATGCTTACCTGATGACATTTATAATTATAGACAGTTGTTAGGATCACTGATGTACTTGGCAGTTTGCACTCGACCTGATATTTCATTTGCGTGTAGCCAATTAAGACAATTTAGTACATGTTTTGACAAATCACATTGGCAGTCAGCAACAAGAGTTTTGCGTTATTTAGCGGAAACTATAAACTATGGTCTTCATTTTGTTAAGGGATGTAGTTTTAGTATTAGAGCTTTTGCAGATGCTGATTGGGCAAATGATTTATCGGACCGAAAATCGTATACAGGTTTTGTAGTAAAGTTGGGTAACAATTTGATCAATTGGGAAGCTCGTAAACAGCGTAGTACAGCATTATCATGTACGGAAGCTGAGTACTTAGCAATAGGAGATGTGTGCAAGGACATCTGTTTTGTAAGGAATTTTTTGTTTGAAATTCTAAACAAAACAATCAATGTAATTGTGTACAACGATAATCAAAGTGCTCAAAAATTGTTACTTGTTAAAGAATATTCGCATAAAAGAACGAAGCACATTGATTTGCGTTACCACTTTGAAAAGATCTGATAAATAATGGTACAATTGATGTTCAGTATTTATCAACAGATAATATGATAGCGGATTTATTTACAAAACCGTTATCAGTTGAAAAACACAAGCGTTTTGTTAATGATTTAAATGTAAAACCTATTAAAATGTAATATTTAGGTTTATATGATATAGTCGAGATTGAATATTGTTTGAATTTATATAGAAAGTTTTGTATGTACATCAGGGGGCTAACCACAACGCCTTATAGCAGTATTATTTCAATATTACATACACAAGGTCTTTAAAACAAGCTTGAAACAACATTAAATTTTTCAGCAGTTTTGGTGACGTCACCTCAATTTTGTTCATTCAATTCGTACCACGACGTGCTTTTAGCCACTAGCATTATTGTTTCAATGTCAAATTTAGCAATCTTAAAAAAGTTACTCTTTCGCAACTGATACAACATTATTTACTATTATTTGGTCAAAAATGTAAAGTAAATCAACTTTTTTCGAAAAATAATTAAATATAAAGTAAACGTGAACGTTATAGTTAGTGACTGCAATTGATTTAATCTGATTTTAAATGGATTTGGCCTTGGAAATATTCGAGTCCTTGAAAGCCGATATTCTAACTGCGAAGAGGAAGTAATCATCGTGAGTCATCAAGAAAAGGCGTCGAATGCGTTTTTATGAGGAGATATTAGTGTATATTACGTAATAAGTTACTGAAATATTCTTAATTTTCCAAACCCGAGCATTTTAAATCAATTCACACTTCTATTATTATGAACTAGCCTATGCCCGCAACTTCGTCTGCGCATATTTCAGGTTCCGCCTAAGCGGCATATCAAGATGAAACTATTCCAGATTTTAAGTTAGACCTTCTATAATACGACAGTGAAAACCGCATCAAATTTAGTCCAGTAGTTTTTGCGTGATGCGCGTACAAACAAACAGATAGAAAGACAGACAGACAAAAATTCTACAAAAACTGGTTTTGGCTTCTATTGGCCCCATAAATACCTCTCATAGTTTTTTTCTTAAAAATCTTCTATGTACAGACACAGACCGTTACAGTTTTCTTATAATATAAGATTTATTTTATATGTAGTGATTATCTATACATATAATAAAACAGTAAAAATATTTTGTCTGTACATTTAATATTTTTGACTGAAATGGATAGAGGGAGACCTAAAAAGAACAATAGAAAGCAAAAATTTTTTTTTGGAATTTCTTGTCTGTCTGTCTGTCTGTCTGTCTGTCTGTCTGTCTGTATGTATGTACGCGTTTCACGCAAAAACTACTGGACGGATTTGAATGAAACTTTTTTTGTTGTATAGCTATTAAGCCTGGGCAACATATAGGCTATAATTTATTTTGAAAACTGGAACACCTGATGAAGAACCATAACGGAACAGCTAAACTATAAGTAATATGGAAATGGTGCCTTAACAAAAATCGTTCAACCTGATGAGCATTTTCTGCCGACGCGACGTATAAAAATTGAAGATCTGGAACATCTGATGAAAAGCTCCAAGAGACCAGCTACACTATAACATATATGGAAATGGCGCCTTAGCAAAAATCGTTCAACCTGATGAGCATTTTCTGCTGACGTATAAAAATTGAAGATCTGGAACATCTGATGAAAAGCTCCAAGAGAGATTTTTCATCTAAGCGAAACTCACGCGGGCGAAGCCGCGGGCGACAGATAGTAACCTATAAAATTATGTTACGCGAAACGTCATTAGAGAGATATAAATAGCGAAAAAGAATTAATTATAAAGTGAACGCGAACGTTTTAGTGACAATGGATTTGGACTTGGAAATATTCGAGTTCTTGGAAGCCGATAGCTCCGTAGATAGATCACGAAAAAGGCGTCGTCGTACGCGTTTTCGTGAGGAGAGTGATCCCTTCAACTTGGATGGAGAAGAATTTAGAAAACGATATCGGTTGACCAAAGTTTTAGCGCGTAACCTATGCGATGACTTAAAACCTCTCATGAAGAAAGTCTTAAAATCTTCAGACTTGTCTGTAGAGACTAAGGTAAATTACTGTTTACTTAATTGCATCACTAATTTTTCACAATAACTTTTATAGTTTTACTATTTTGTGTATTGCTTATAACCTTACGATTATAATAAATGGTATAAAATAGAGAAAACATATATTTTTGTTGTTAATAAATTAAACTGATTTTTAATATTTTTTAATATCAAGAGATTGAGTTCTCTTTCCTACAAATTTACTAAAGTTATAACTCTGAAATGCATTTTTATTTTGGGGCCAAGTCTGTTCTGGCGCTTCAGCGGCCGCTGCCGTGGCACGCTCGCTTCGCTCGCTCGCCTCGCGCATTTTGGTTTATGTATAACCTAACGCTCGTCGCTTCGCTCCTCGCAACCTATACTACCTTTTTCAGCAAGGTCGCTTTTGAATTTAATCCATTTTAAAGCCAACCCCTTATATTTATTAGTTCAATACAAAATTCGACAACAAATTAAACAAAGATTTAAAATAATATATGTTATTTATTTCTTGTTTAAAAATATATAAGTACTAATTAATTTCTTCTAGGTATTGATTGCATTATCTTTTTATGCAACTGGATCATACCAGCGTCCAATAGGCAATAATGAGGGCCATTTCGTGGCACAACAGACTGTGTCTTCAGCCATTGCACAGGTTACTACATGCCTAAACTCATCGCAGATAAGGCAAAAATATATACAGTTTCCTACGACTGAACAAGACCGCAGCCGAATTAAAACCGAGTATGTATACTAATTTCATAATTCAAATATACCTACCTTAGTTGTTGCCCATTCTCTGTTCATTTATTGATACAATTCAAATGTTCAATTGACTCCAACAATAACGTTATAGAATGTTAGTGTTTCCAAGTTGTCTAAATTCAGTTTACCAATCATTATTTTTGCATATTGATTGATAATTGAATTAAATTTATTGCAGATTTTACAAAAAAATTCATATACCCGGATACTAGGTTGCATAGATTGTACCCATGTGGCAATAATACGTCCAGTAGAATACGAGGAGCGTTATTATTGTCGCAAGCATTACCACTCATTGAACGTCCAGTTGGTAAGTCAATAAATATATTCAGACATCATTGAAAAAAAAACAATATCTTAAAAATATAAATTCTTTATTATTTCTATCTTAAATGTAAGATGTTTAAATAAATTATAGCCCTTATACCAGGCTTATTTTCGCAGATATGTGATGCAGACATGCAAAATATTAGTGTAGATGCAAGTCATGGTGGTGCATCTCATGACTCTTTCATTTGGGCGAATCATCCGTTAAAAACACACATGGAACATCTCAGCAACTCAGAGAATATTTGGTTTCTTGGTATGTATTATTTTCTTTAAACTAGCCTGTGCCCGCGACTTCATCCGCGCGTAATTAACTATTGTTTATATCTCTGGTTCTAAGCAGTGTATCAAGATGAAACCTACGCTAGATTTTAAGTTAGACCTTCAACAATACAACAGTGAAAACAGCATCAAATTTGGTCCACTATTTTTTGCGTGATGAGCGTACAAACATAGACAGAAAAAGACAGACAAAAACTCTACAAAAATTGTTTTAGCTTCTAGCCTTATAAAGACCCCTCATAATGTTTTTTCTTAGATATATCTTATGTACAGACACAGAGCAGTTACAGTTTTATTACATCTATATATATTGAATATTGATTGATTTGATTTAATAATAATGATGGTACTTTTAGATGATTATAATAATAAGTATTTCATATTTTCAGGTGATTCCGGATACCCATTGAGAAAGAGCATGATGACACCAATTTTAAATGCAGAACCAGACTCGCCAGAAGCACACTACACTAACTTACATGTTCGCGCAAGAAACATTATTGAGCGCACTATAGGGCTTCTTAAAGCACGTTTTCGTTGCCTACTTGTTCACAAAGTGCTTCATTACTCGACTCGAGTTGCTGGCTCTATTCTGAATGCTTGTGTTATACTACACAATATTTGCAATAAAGCTCAAATAGCAGTGCAACAACTAAGCGACGAAGACATGACGCAAGAGGCCGAGTCACAGCCACAGCCCATCCCCGCTGACCAGCCACAGTCACACAGCAACAACCATGATTTGCAGCAGGGTTATGCTACTCGACAGTCTTTTGTCCAGCAGTTGTGGGGAAGGCGGCATTTAAGATCCTAAAAATATAGAAGTTAATTGTTAAAACAAATTGTGTATCTGCTATCATTTATTTATATCCTACGTAGCTACAGAATAAGAAATAATACGATGTACCCTAACTAAAACTTCTTAAAATTAAAATGAATAAATTATATCTATAGATTCTTAAAAAAAATTGTTAATAAGTCTATAAAAAATATATAACATTGAAATAATGTGTTGGTATTTCTTTTGTACCTTTCAATATTGCGGGCAGTATTTTGAAGCTCTGCCATTTTCTCAGCTATCGTCTCCATAGCTGTGGCGGACCTCACAGCTACCTCAGCTCGTATTTGTGAGGATGACACTGCACTAGAGCACGTCTTGCAGCCTCTGGCATCATCGGAGGCTCACGCCTACGTATACGCCGGCGCAGCGGAGAGCGTAATATAGCTATAGGATTTATAAACTCCATTTATTCTTACCAGTCCTATCATGTAAACAATCTTACCATGTCTTTTTATGATTTTACAACAATATAAACTAGTGGTTCTGTGAGAACAGTAGACCTCGCGAGCCCTTCCACGAAATAACCGATATTTTACCGTGTCCCTGGCTTAGAAGAGTTTTGAAACCAACCTACCAATGCTGGAAAGAAAGTAAAAAGTTCTTGTGGTTGGTCAATACCACAAAAAAATTGACTGAGACCTGCCTTTTCCGCCTCGAAATAATATTAATAAATATATACGGACAAATCACTCAGATTGAGTAAGTTCAAGACTTTACGGGATGCTAATTTAACAATACTATATTTTATAACAAATACATATATGTATAGATAAATATCCAAAACCCACGTCAATCTGAAAAAGATTATTTTCCATCTTGACCCGACCGGGGATCGAACCCGGGACCTCTGGTGTGGCCGTCTGGCGTGATGACCGTTAGGCCACGGAGGTCGTCAGTCGTCAGAAATGCATGGATTGACCTATTGGTTATAGGTATGTATATTTATGTAATTTGCGCAACAAAATTAAAGTTCAAAAAAGAAAGTTCAATTTGAAATCGAATCTATTATATACATATACGTATATATTACTTTTTTAAATAGGATTCTAATCATACAATGAAGTTTTTTGATATCAGATTTATTTCAAGTGTTCAAGATAATTCCACCAAGCAAAGCAATCCACAATACAATACCATTAACCAAATAAATACTTGAGTTTTTTTTTTCAGTTTGCGTGTACCACCCTAGATCTCATCTATGCTTCTCATCAGGCAAGACAGAGGTCAAACGCACTCAGTTTAAAAAAAAAATACACGCAATTCAAACAATCTCATTTTAATCAATAAATCAAGTCACTCTTAAAAGAATTTGCGAGTATTAAAAGCTTTGCTGCGCATCTATTGATTTTTTTGTGAACTATAAGAGAATTTAATATATTGATTTATAGCGGTTTTCTTAAATTTCACTATGTTGTTCATACAAAAAAGTTGCGTCTTAATAAGGATAACAAAAATATCTAATGACATTTTTGAATTTTTTTTTAAATAGCTGAGATATAAGGTTTTTTTTTATATATTATCGCTATTTTATAAAATTTCGAAAAACTGGCTCGACTAAAAAATTCTATAAAATTACCGAACCTGCTCACAAAATTTCATAAGAATCGGTTCAGAAATGCGACCTGTAGGCGATAACATCCGGACAGACAAAAGAATTTTCGGCTAGTGGAAACTGAGACGCTTCGCTCGCTGCGCTCGCTCGGTCGATTAAAATAGACTTTTTAGGAGATTACTTTCGTGGTTAATAAATGTGTAAAACATTTAGAATGTTTAGGTTTGAACTAATATTTGATTTATTTTCAACAAAATTTAACAAAAAGTACTGTGAAGATTGTTTACATGATAGGACTGGTAAGAATAAATGGAGTTTAGGTGGATTGGGAGTGGGAGACAGATTTAGTGGATCTTCGGAAATAGGTTCAATAATTGGAGTAGTTGGGGTTGGGTAATCTGGGAAATTCAGAAGGATTGAAAGCGAGGCTGGCTGTGAGTCAACAATCACTGGAGTCTAAAAAAAAGTCACATTGTATTTAAATAAATAACATACCTACCTTACCCACATAATTGTTTAAAAATTCCTTACTTCTTCAAACGGTTCCACCCGGATGCATGGTAAACCCTGACCAAAATCTTCCCCCAGTATTTGGAGGAATTTATTTTCAATATTAGTCAAGGGCCTCTCGGTGGACGGTCCTCCTCCAGTTCTTGCATATGAAGAGCGGGCAGCGGCGACCCTTGATTTCAATTTTGCCTTATAATCGACCCAATACTGCAAGAAAAAGGTAAAATATCATTACAATTGCTTAAGTAGGTATTGAAAATATTGGTGTGAATAAAAAGAGCAAAGAATTTAACACTAAATGAACAAACAAATGCTTACTTTGGCCCAGCCTTTCCAATCTTTATGTGCTCCATTGCCCTGAGAATTTAATGTCTCAGTAATCGCTCCCCACTTTCGCTTTGCGAACTCCTTCGCTTGTAGGGAGCGATTATATGCAGTGACGATGTCTCTGCGCGAATTTAAGAACTCCCAGAGAATCTCCAGCTGTTGCACAGAGGCACGGTTCACTCTTCGGCTGTGAAATAATTAACAATATAAATTTATAACTATATCAAACCACAAAAACTAAAGTTTTATTCACTAAATTGATTTTAAACAAAACTCACTTTATTTCCATGATGACTCTGAAGAGACGTAATTTGAGAATAAGGATACGATTAAAATAGGCCAAACAGTAGTTTTAAGTGGTAACTCAGTAGGTAACATAAATTAAATTGCAACCTTTGAATTTATTTACGTTTCAATTTTTACCGCCTGTGACAGCGTGCGTTCCGTTCACAATTCACGTCACAATGTAGATTCGGTTTCATATTTATTCATCAACATTTATTTTAATTTTAAGCACATTTTTGAGATATTAGTATATATTATACGTAATAAGTTACTTAAATATACTTAATTTTCCAAAAACAAACATTTTAAATTAATTCACATTAACATATTTACTTTTATTATTATAAATTATTACCTACTAGCTTTTGCCCGCGGCTTCGCCCGCGTGAATTTCCCAAGGGAACAGTGCTTTTTCCCGGGATAAAAAGTAGCCTATGTGCTATTCCAGGTCATTATCTACCTCTGTACCAAATTTCATCGAAATCCGTCCAGTAGATTTTGCGTGATTGAGTAACAAACATCCTCACAAACTCACAAATTCACAAACTCACATCCAAACATTCGCATTTATAATATTAGTATGGATAAAAATCATGTTACGGAACGTTATTTGAAAGAGATGGCGCTATATATTTGATGTAGCGCTGTTTCTTTTTATCCTTTAGCAGGGAATAGACAATGTCATCAAATCATTCGTTCTTTCGCAACACTAAGCAGGAATAAAATAATATTGCTCGGTAGAGGTCATGGTACCAAAACGAGTAATGTTATTATAAGCTTGAAACAAAACTTCCTTGAAATAAGATTGTTTTCCAAAAGGTTGTGGTTAGCCACCTGTTTATTAAACTACAGTATGTAAAGCATAAGGAGGAGTGTTAGAAATTATTATCTATGCCTTACATACATGTCACTGTCATAACTGATAGATGTAACTTAGACATTAGATGTCACATATCTTTTTTTCTTCTCTTCTCTCTGTCATCGCCGTTCGCCTAGGTTGCAACAATATCGTTCCTTCCTTCATTATTGTGTTTAATCGCAACCGATCTAAATACATGTAAATTAAAGCACTATCATTATTTGTGGAAGCCTATTAAAGAAGATTTTATCTACAGAGCGTGAGTTTATTTTGGTTTGATATTGTTGATATTAAACGATCCCTACTGCCAGATTGCCCTGCTAACACATTGCGAGATCGTTTTGTTCTTGGGTTAGAAAACAGTAAGGAGAAAGAAAAATTGTTTGCCGAAAGTATTGACAAGTTAACCTTCAGTAAGGCGTTAGAATTGGCTCAGAGTGTTCGATGTGCGAGGACGGCCCTGCAGACATCAGCGCCGCGACCGCAGCAACACTATGAATCGAACAGAACAAGCTAGCTGGACCAAAATTAAATATTACAGTGTTTGATTTATGTGAATATTCGCCAATAACCGTACATTTTAGACAGCCTTGCTTTCCATTAAAATTTATGACACCTGTAAGAATAATTCACATTGCTAAATATGGTGGTTGGGCTGTTCAGCATTGAGGAGTTACTCATCATCAGATCAGCTCACTGACTTCATAATATTGCATTGTTACGCGATATGCATGTGCATTCTAAATTTCATCTTAATCAGAAAGAATTTTGACCCACTTCCCGGTCAAAATGTAGTTGCAAGATTCCACCCGAACAAACATACATACATGCATTACAAGTTATATAAAATCTTGTAAGAAGTGTTAAATTTTTGCATTCATATTTATCATGTAATTGACCAAGCGAGCGAAGCGAGACAATCAAGTTGGGTAAAAATTACATTGTTTGTATGTATATATGTATGTTCCACAATAACTCTGGAACTGCGGATCGTTATTTTTAACTTTAGCGGCAAACGACTAGTGGATACGCCAGTATTGTCGTTGAATTTGCCGCCATTCTTCTGGCATTTTACCAATAGCTGTCAGTTCGCGGATTGCATGTGTTTAATGGAATAATCCCGTAACCATATTCCAGTTTGTCTTCCCATCCCCTCACGCACAACCTTTCTTCATTCGAGTGAGTGAGACAGAACGCTCACATAGCCAGCGCGTTTGACAAATGAAGTGTCAGCGTCAGAATCTTTTTCTCACTGCGTGTGACCGCTAGTGTCGTTGTGAAAATTATTAAAATGGCAATATTTTCATTTTTTTTAGTCTGTACTCTGTACTTCCTGTCTTCCGCCCACCATTGTTGCTAAATGATTGTGTGTATTGTTGAACCTAAATAAAAATAAATAATTCGTATCTCACACCACCTTTTTTCTTCTTCAATACACCTCGATAGGTTATTGGGCCCAGCCCTTCAACCGAGGTGCAGGATGAGATACAAACTGTTGGTAAAAAACAGTCTGCGGTAAAAGCAGTAGTGCGGTGTGCACAAGAAAAGTAAAAATGGACGCCGAATAGTTTTCGACGATGGGTTCAACGAACAGTCCAGGTGTTAAACTGGAGGGATCTTCAAACTGGAGCAGCTGGAAGTTCCAAGTGAAAATAATACTAAAGGCCGTGGATGCCTTCGAGGTTGTTGACGGCACAAACCCAATGCTGCCGAGGCCGACAAGTGACGACAAAGAAGGCGCCGAATTCAAGGCATGGCAAAGATGGCAAAAGGCAGATGCAAAGGCCCAAGGAATAATAGTAACACGGTTAGCAACCGCTGTAATCATGCAAGTACAAAATGCAAATACCGCAAAAGAAATGTGGGACAAGTTGTGTACCGTTTATGAACAAAACTCAGACGTGTCTTTGCATATTTTGCAACAAAGGTTTTTCGAGATAACAATGAAAAATGAGGATATAACATCATTCCTAGCAAGAATAGATGATATCGTCGCGCAGATTTGCCAAAACAAAGGCGAAATCCCTGAAAATATGGTTATAACAAAAATTATCAGCTCCGTGGGAGAAAAGTTCCGACATTTTGTCTCTGCGTGGGACTCCGTACCTATAGAAAAAAGAAATCTGTCAGAATTGACAGCAAGATTGTTAATTGAAGAACAAAGAAACAAAATGTATGAAGAAAACAGTGAAGAACAGTCAGCATTTAAAGCAGTTGTTAAAGACAGAAAGTGATTTAAGTGCGGTAAACCGGGACATTATAAACAAGAAAGTTATCATTAACAAACCGTTTTGTAAACAGTGCAAAAAACGTGGACATACACAAAAACAATGTTGGTATAACAAAACCAGTGCAAATAAAAAACAGGAGAATAACAATAACTTGAATAAACAAAATTCATTCATAATTTCATCAGTGTCAATCAGTGCTCTAACCTCAAAATGTGCTGATAACAGTGACTGGTACTTGGACAGTGGTGCAACTGAGCACATGTGCATGATAAAAGACAATATCACAAATTATGAACGATTATTAGTGCCAAAAGATGTTATTATCGGTGATGGAACACTAATAAAAGCTGTGGGTTATGGAGACATTAACTTAAAAGCTTTGATGGGGAAAATCGGATTACAACCAAAATCCACAACGTGTTGCATGTGCCGGGACTAATGGTGAACCTGTTTTCAGTAAGTGCTCAGTCAATTGCTTCACCTGACGCGTTTGATTTATTTTCTGATCCTGCTAATTTTATTCCCGAAGAAACTGGCTTGATTGATTTTTCATACCTTCTTGTTACTTTACTCCCGTAACCACCACTTCTTTTCAATCGTTTCCAATCACTTAAATTCATGTTCAAGATTTTTTCTGAATTAGAAGAGTACTTTCAACACATCAACTAAATTTCAACAAAAAGCTGTTTTAATTTTAAAACGCTATTTTTAAGTACTATTATATTTGAAAATGTCTTGATCAAGACCATGATGGCACAAACTTGAAATCCTCTCAGCTAGTATGTTATAATCATATAATGTATCTTTGTCTTACAAAATGATACTACAGAATCAAAATATTATTCAAGATTATTTATTACTGAAGGAGACTTATTCCTAAAAGTGTCCTAAATGATAATTTTGTAGCTAACTATAAGATTAAAATAACTCTTGCGAATATCTATGCTTGTTAAATGCTATTACTAGTAAATATGTCCTATAAATGTTTTAGAGGTCAATCTTGTAGTAAACTATGAGACCGAGATATAAAATTTTATGCACTTGAGTATATTAAGGCTTGGCAAATAATATTATAAGTTAAAAAGTTTACCCCAATGCCCTTAATAGAACGTTATTAGTAGTGACAGACTTATAATCTTTTTTTATAGGATTACTTTGCTTGTTGGGGCGCTCAGTAATGCAGCGACGGCCGTTGGACGCAGACATGTAGATCTTCGTCTCGCGGCGGCGCTATGGAAACGCACGCGCGATGTTATTGTTGTGATGAATGATGTATGTTCGTCAGGTAGGTATCTCCGCTACAGGCCAATAGTTACCAGGCTCTGATTTTTAACCTTTTTTAAACAGTGGAATTAATTTTCTAAGCTTCATTAAATTTGGAAAAATACCTTGGTCAACACATTCATTAAATATATAAATTAAATCGACAGATATGATATTTATTATATGGTAAATTATGCTAACATACATACCCCAGTGGTCCTCAGACTTTATAATGTTTAGTTGTTTAAAAGTTTTAATTATATCACTTGGGTCAATATGGGAGAATTTAAATTTAAAGGTTCAAGTGGTGACATTACTTTCAATTAGGGATTCGGCGTTTTGAGGGCATGAATTTATACTAGGTTAATTCTAAAGGTATGTTTGTAAAGTAATTTTCAAACACATTTACTATTTCTTGTGTAGAAGTAATTTTTTTGTCATTATTTTTAATTTCCCTAATATTTTCTCTCAATTTGCATTTGCCTGTCTCTTTATTTATAATGCTCCAGGTTTCTTTCATCTTATTAGGAGCGTTATTGATCTTCCTTTTAATACAATTGTAGGTCCCTAGACGATCAATTTTATTGCGCAATATTACAAAATGTGCAATTTTATTGACCGTTTAGGGTTAATATTGAACATTGTGCAATGATTGAAAGAAAGTTTGAGTGAGTTTAATTTTTATTGTACCATATTTTTTAATTGCATCGTGTAGGGTCAGTATTGCGCAATATTTTTCAGTCTGTTTCGACTTGAGGAGGAGAATAGGCACGCGCGCGCGTAAATATGGCCACTGAACATGAAAACATTGCGCGAAAAAATACTTTTTCACTTCTCATGCTCTGAAAGTGCTTATTTGTGCAGGATATAGGCTGCACAAAATCGAATTTTGTGCACAAGGGCATTAACGTATCTACTCATAAATGTATCTATATTAAGGCAAAGAAAATGAGCCATACAGCCAAACACGATAAAAAGTTAATAGATAGAATTTGTTATTTTATAATATTTACTTTTAATTTATTTGCCTTATTTGTTTTTAAGACATAAAAGATATTAAAATTTTAATTTCCAGTACGGTAGGTTATTTAATTAATTTAAGAAAAATATTATTACAATTTTTTTTTAATAGTTGGCTGTATATGTCTGCTTCCCAAGCCTATCGATGTCGTTAAGATTAAACAAATAAAGCGGCGGGAAACAGCTCTTGTTTTGTCGTGCGTTTATTAATTTCTTCAATTTGATTTATTTCCTCGCAAGCGCGCGTAAATATGGCGGAAAAAGTGAATCCAAAAGTTAAGGAAAGAGAGTTTATCATCGAATGTATCCAATTGTTTAGAGAAATGCCGTCTCTGTGGAATCAAGAGCACAGAATATCATGATCGTGATAAAAAAAATGCTGCTTATGAAACATTGTTGTCTAAATAAAAAGAAATGTTTCAGGCAAGCAAAGATGATGTGAAGAAAAAATTCAATTCCTTAAGAACCAACTACCGAAAGGCTGCTTCCCAATACCAGCACCAGCTACATCTTACGCAGTCCCGAAGACTAAGAGAAAACGTGAAGATGACCTTATGCAATTGGCTGCTAACCGTCTTAGAGAGAAACCAGATGAATATCAAAACTTGGCTTTATCTTGTGCTGCAGACTTAAAGAAAATGGAACCAATTTAACAAATATTTGCTAAAAATGCTATTGCTGCCATTATTATGGAAGGACAATTAGGACTTTTACACCGCAATTCGGTAAAAATTAATGCTCCGACAGTTACAATAACTCCATCTCCGACATACACCAGATCCACACCAACAAATTACAGCAGCACGCCATCGCCTCGATATTTCATAAACTATACTCCACAACAAAATTCTGAACTTCCTCTAGTGCAGCTGCCAGATAACCAGCAGTCACCATCGCCTAGTATCAACTATTCTCAAGTTCAATAGCAAAATTTTGGACTTCCATTTGTGCAGATGCCACATTATTTTCTACAGGAAAATGATGCTGATGACTCTGAAGATTCAATAAATCAATATATAAAGTTTAATAAAAAAATAAATAAAAGATTATAATATAATTATAAAAGTCTTTATTTACCTTGATTAGTTGCTTTAAAACATGTATTATTGCATCGCAGGTTGGTGAATTTGTAACACACGGTAACATTCGTGAATGATGGTAACAACAATTTGAGGAGTACTACGTACTAGGAAAAGTTAGACATACCACCAAAGGTACTAAAATTTCCACATCAAGATCACCACCACTATTTCCGCCTCAATTGTGGTCGATTAGTACTTTAAATGAACTTGGATTTCCCAGAACACAAAATAATATTGAAGCCTAGCACAGACGGTGGAACCATTTGCAGAATAATAACCACAACGGTGTTTATGCAACAATACGCAGTTTTATAAAAGAGCGGGTAACCACAAATCACGCGGTAGAAAAAGCCTTTGCAAGTGTCGACAAAACAGCGCCTAAAAATGTAGGAAGACAGTAGCTACTGCCATAGAAAGAATATGCACATAGCTTGCAACTGGTAATATGGAGCTCTTACCATTCTTAAGGGCAATCGCCAACCATTTAGAGCTGTAAAAATTACGAGGTTTTCACAATTTATCAATTATATTTTTTGTTTATGAGGATTTTCTTTTGTAACATTTGTTCACAATTTATCAATTATATTATTTGTTTATTAGAGAGGATTTTCTTTTGTAACATTTCTCCGCAATTTATCAATTATATTATTTGTTTATTATAGAGGATTTTCTTTTGAAACATTTGTTCACAATATATCAATTATATTATTTGTTTATTCGAGAGGATTTTCTAGTTGATTACTGTTTAGCTGCTGGGACGAGCCCTGATATACGCTCCTCACTCAAAAATGGAAAAAATTCATGCACAGTCGTATATGCCATTTATGAACACCTAGAATTCTTGAAAACCAAAGTTCACGTCAAGGAAAAGGAGCCTGTCTTCCAAACCATCAACATCGTCGTCATGCAAAAGATCACGCGAGAAATCACTGCCTCGATCGAAACGGACCTTAATACCCCCAATGAGTAGATCGGACTGCTATACGGATTCTCCGGCAAATCCATGTCATAGCTCATCTGCTACCCCTCGACAAGATAGCATGTTAAATAATAAGCTACAAATGTTATTCTTCGAGAAAATGATGGGCGTTTTTAACGTTAGTGCACAGACCATGGCAAAGGTCGCAAACCAAGTTGCTGATTTATCAGCGAAAGTGAATAACAAAGTCCTTCCGAGGCAGACTCGGAATCTGACTATGATTACTCTAAATCCGACGAAGACGGAAGCGGTTCTACAGTTAATCCCACTGAAAACTACCAATCGGATGACTGTAATTTTTCTCCTTGCACAACAGAGGCAGAACCGAAACTGACGAAAGCGAACCCACGCTTAGTCGAACAAGGTCGAAAGTGTCAACGTCTTTAAGATAGAAACTGGAAGAACTTGCGATATGCAGATGTCCAGAAACATTTCCATAGAACTCTGGTGTTCAGTGCCCTAAAAAGTTAACTCATTACTTGCCACAAATACTCCTTCGTGGAGCTCACTAGGTCATCTCGAGAAAACGGACTGGACCTTGTTTGCAATAACATATGGCTTACTTTTTTCGAGGACGCTTGCAAAAAGCTAGACAAAAATACTCGACAAGCCGTTCAAAGAAATTTCCTAGACGACGGTTGTAAATTTAAGAAAATTTTCGATAATCTACTGCAATCTGCAATATGCCTGTGGCAGAAGGGCCGAAATAATCCAGACTCGAAGAAAAATGTACAAGTGCCCAAACAAGGTGCTAAACGAGCTTCTGTACGAAATTCCGCCCTCTGAAACACCACACCTATTCTCGGAGGATAAATTGGCAGAGGTTATCAAGGAATAAGGTGGTACATACAAATTCTTTCCTAAAAAGACGCTTCCTGGCAATAAATCCAGCAAGAAGAATACAGCGAAAGTATCCAACAACAAATCTGGAAACCCTTGAAATGCTTCTTCAAATAAGCAAAACAAGAAGCATCAGCCAAACCAGAATTTTCGCCCCTCATGGAAGCACGAAAACTAGGCAAATAAGGCCAAACCTGCTCAAACCACTGAGAAAAAAGACTAAGGTAGCTTTCTCTTTTACTCCCGGGCAACTCAAGTCAAAAGTTAACCTTTGGGAATCACTCGAGTACCTGATACAATCCTTAAGGTAATATCAGGATACCGCATAACCTTCTTAAAGAAACCGCCATTGATTGCACTATCCCACGAAAATACAAACAATTTTGAGCCCAAAGTTTCCTTTATAATTTTGAATTAAAATCCCGAAACTCTGTCGCAGCATGCTCAAGTAGCAGTTTCGTTTTTGACAAATTTTGTAAAATGTAATTTACAACCTAAAAAACAAATAAGAGTACTAAGGCCTTGACTGGAATACAGAAAATAATGTCATAGCACTCCCTACATCCAAAATCCAAAATATAACGAGCACCTTAGATACCACATTACAAAAAGGTTGTTGGAGCTGGATGGGTGCAAAACACCTGCTAGGCAAACTCAATTTCGCTACTAACGCCGTCCCATAGGGACTCTTCCATTGCAGGCGCATTCAGATGGCATCAAGAACCCTACCAGAAGGCGACAAACAAGCTTTTCCGACTGCCACTCCCAGTGAAAGAAGGGGTGGGTACAAAACTTGACCACGTGTTCCACTCCACCCACAGCCTTTATAACCACAGATGCTTCGGACCTCAGCTGGGGTGTGATAGTAAACGACAAAAAGCTCTAAGGACACTGGAATATTGAGCAAAATCACTGGCATTGCAATCGGAAAGAGTTATGGACATTCTACGAAGTGTTGCAGAAAGAATGCCAAGAACTGAGCGGG
This sequence comes from Ephestia elutella, assembly GCA_018467065.1. NCBI lineage: Eukaryota > Metazoa > Arthropoda > Insecta > Lepidoptera > Pyralidae > Ephestia > Ephestia elutella. The sequence continues at coordinate 3,744,897 of CM031578.1, forward strand.
CAAACCGTGGTTCACCAAATGGACAATCGCATGTCAGTGGCATATATAAAAAAACAATGAAGTACCAGATTAAAAAATCCTGCACCTGATAGCTTCCAAAATACTAAACCTGGCTCACAAACACAAAATAACGATTGTTCCAAAATATTTGTCAGGAAGATACAACATAGCCTGTCCAGAATAAAAACTCCACAAAAGCTTCACAGAGCAGTGTTTGTTCTCATCATCTGATTTAGCTGAGTGTCTACAGCAAGTTTGTGCAAGATATTCTTCTCATTAGGATCTTATTATATAGTTTGTTTATGTGTGTCGGGCGTAAATGTGACTGCGGTCTAAGGTAACTCCTAGATATTCTGGTGCTGGGTTATACTGAAGTTTCCAGCAAACTCGACTGTGGGTACGTATTTCGTAATTTGGTTAGAAAGGCGTAACTTCTGTTTTGGTGGCGTTTAGCACTAATGTCCACTTATAACAGTTTAATGCAGAAGACAAAATATGCAGGCCATCTCAATGAGAAGTTAACGTGCAAGCTACTGCAGATCAACCTGTAGAAGTTCTTGCTGATCCACCTGTAGAAGTTTCCGCTAATCATGATAAATACGAATACCTCCGTGACCAGTCACGGGAGCACAACGACGTGGTTATACGAAGAACTTGTGAACTTAGCCGCTAGCCACAGCGCGAATGGGGCCTCGACGATGCTAGATCGTCAATAGCCAAGATGTAGAAAAATGTATCGAATAGGTTTACGTTGATATACACAAGGTAGGTGTATCACAAGGGCTGATGTGAGGGGGGGGGGAGAGGGTTGGGGGAGCGTCGACCTCCAGGTCATAGGAGGGCTCCTTGGAACATAAGCCCGCGAATGTTCTTGGGATTATTTTGAGTATCGACCACTCATTCGACCATGTGACCCTCCCCCCCCTGACGCGAAAGCTGGATCCGCCTTTGACTAAAGGAAGGTTTTCTTACCTTCTTCTCCTATTTCTGCGTTTTTCTGCAGCTGTTAGGTAAGATTAGCGCCATAGTGTAATGTTTTATATGTATTATTCTTGTGAACTTCAGTCAAAAAATAAATATTTAAAAAAATCATACCTCAGCTCCGATATTACTTAGAACAATGATTACCACTACGATATGTTTCCTTATGAGGGTGCTATCAAATAGTAATAAAATTATCCCTGGCAGCGAAAAATAAAAATGACGCCACTGGTCAATACAAAATTACCCAAACCCTTTTGGACCTTATAGATCAAAGAATGCAGGAGGCGGGGCAAAGAAACAAGCATGGCTGTGGCACTTTTCATGTAAATCGGTCGAAACGTCAGGGCAGGGTGCGTTAAACCGAAGGCTGAATCTAAGGACTTTAAATAACAAAATTAAATAGATAACCTACCCAAAAAAGCTACGACGTAGAAGTTCTACGTCTTTTTTGTAGCTCCGTAGCTGTGCGTAGACGTGCTTCGTCTATTTCGTAGCTGTACATAGAAGTTCTACGTCTTTTCTGTAGCTTCGTAGCTGTGCGTAGACGTGCTACGCCTATTTCGTAACTTCATAATACGTCTTTTCTGTAGCTTCGTAGCTGTGCGTAGACGTGCTACGTCTGTTTCGTAACTTCGTAGCGGTACGTAGAAGTTCTACGTCTTTTATGTAGCAGCGTCGTAACTATATCGATAACTCGTAGACTTAGTCATAAGATTTGTAATAAAATTTTCTAAATGAGAAAAGACTTTTCGGGAAACCAGATAAATGGTAAATGTAATACATGTATGTATACCCTAACCTAACGCCAGCCGTCGTGGACATCCCGGGCGGCAACGACAGTTTTGGATGGCGATGCCCCGCCTCCGGAAGCCGGGATACAGGCGGTGAATATCCCTTATAAATTTTCTAAATCGTGCCGCGCCTGTGGGCACCTTTTTTTAAATATTTTGGCGGTACATGTATTCGCCCATGTACCAATCAAGCCGCAATAATATTTTATTTTGGTCACTTTTTTGTTAACACTTTAAAAGTGTACTTACTGAAAAATCATCCAGATATAATTATCATGTTGTGGGCCCGTTATCTGATGTATTTTACAATATAATATCAAATTAACCTAAAATAAAAAAAAACGTTATAGCAGCAGTTAGTTCGAATTATTGTTACCAAAATAGACATAAAGGCTTCACCTTCACATACAGAGAAATCGTAGCATGAATGTGAAACAATTAAATTGTATATAATAAAACATCGTCGGCTATATAAGGAGAAACAATAATGTTGTCCATGTATTATTATTCTGTTTGGTTTGATTAGAATTCGGTCAGAATTCGTTTTCAACCGGCTTTTACTATAAGCATCTATCTAACAACGAAAACAGAATTATAATAACCAGTTGATGACACCAAACAAAATAACTAAGAAAATTTCTACGACGTCATCCGCACCCCCCAACATCTCACGATCGTGAGCTTCGGCCACTTCACATACCTCCCGCAAATAATGGTAAAATTGTATAGCAGTATTTTTTGTTACCTCTACATCCATAGCCGCCTGTGTCACCTTATCCCTTCTAAAAAAAATGCATTATCAATCTAAGGGTACTAAATTGGACAATTTGCTTCTTTCAAAAATTGTATTTTTTAAAGGTGACACTATGCCCCCCGTGCAGTCGCGTTGCCGGCATCGCCACATGTTTCCCAACTTATAAGAAGCCCGCGATTTCACAGCCTAATTGGCACCGCGGGCAATTCCCCCTTTCACCCGGTAGTAAAAACCACGCCCTAGCCGCTTCGATCGCTCTTTCTTCCGAAGTTATATAGGCCGCAAAATTCCATAGCCCAAAATTTCTCGCATACAATAATTCTCTTAGGTTCATTTTAGATATTTCACAAACAAAAGCAATATAAAAACAATACAAAAACAATATAAACACAAAAAAAAAACTACAAAAAACAAACAACAACAAAAACCTTAAACTTAACCCTAATGTTCAAAATTAAACCTAAAAAATAACTAATTCAACTAAACCCTAATCTTAAAACCTAAGAAACTAAAGTAATGAAATAAAATAAAAAAAAGTAATAAAATGAAATAAAAAAGTAATTAAAAAACTAATGAAAATAACTCAGCAAACTAACAAAAAACAACAGCAATGTATATACTTCCTCTAATCTATTCGGATGACGATACATTTTTAGTGAAGACTGATCTGATGCTGCACCTAGGGTCGGCTCCCCTCGATGATTAACAACATGGTCATGATATTTTACATATGCCTTTAGTTCCGATGACAATGCTTTACTACGATGATCAAAACCTGATGCTGCACCCAGGTTCGGCTTCCGACGAGGGAACTCCTCGACGGTTAACAGCATGGTCATGATATGGATATTATTTGTTTCTCATAGACAGATTAGATCTTTCGGAGCAACGTTTTTATGTGATACTTTTGTTAGAAACCATGCCCTCACCCCCTTTTGGGTCGTTGCTATCTACATATTTTTTTTTCTCGGAAACTAAAAAAAATTACATGACAAAAGTGTTGGCCATAAGGTCGTCTATGACATAGCATAATAAAAAAGGGGTGTTAATATGACGACCGAAATCCTACCAAAAATTTTTACAAGTCCCAATTTAGTGGAGCTTGTGTACGTGAGGGTGCGCAGTGATAACCCTCCTTTTTTATGTTCCCAGTGGACAGATAAAGTCTTTAGGAGAATTATTTAAGTAAAAATTAAAATAAATACATAATTCTTCATTCTAAAATATAAATATGAAGTGATATGAGTGTACTTAATAAATAAAACTAATATATTTTGGTAAAAAATACCTAATTAATCCATTCTTTCATCAAAGAATAAACAATATACTACTTAAATGTAATATTATTTTAGATAATGGCATCCCAGAACACACGTAAAGGCCGACATCTTTGATTTGAGTATCGGAAACGCAAAAAATACTTACTAAATGGTATATTTTAATTATAGATATTCATACTCCAATATATATTCAGAAAATCTATTTGACATTAATTATGATGAATGATCATACTATTATTTATTGAACGAACTGTCCACATTAAGCCAAGCCCCCATACACTTTGAACAAAGTCCTTTAACCCTTAATTTTATAATGCAACCTTTTGGCAACAATCGTTTTGAAAAAATCCCTGTCCTTTAAAACATATTTATTTTCATTAAAATTGATTTAGTGTTAATCTTACGTATGTGTACAACACTAAGAAATACATCGACTCTGAATTTGACTATGGCACATCCCTATAAACTTCAAACTGCTGTCATGGGGCCCAACGGGAACAACAGAGCTGTAAGTTTTTATTGATAAATATTATATTCTTTGATTATTTTAGTGGTTTTTTGGTAGATTTCCATTATTTATAAGACAAACTAACTATACACATTATAATTTTATGCAATACTAGATTTACTAATGCAAGCCATGAGTTCTAACCTAGATGTTGCTAAAAATCATCATTGCCAAAGTCCCGACAAAGTATCATGTTTTAGTATTGTTGCTAAAAAGCATCATTGCCAAATCCCATCTAATTATCATATTTCATGACTGTTGCTAAAAAGCATCATTACCTAAGATGCACAAAATGTCGTATACTTAGATGATTGCTTGAATGTAACACATTATTTTTACTTTTGTACTTATTAGCATATAAACCTAAAATGGGAGATTACTATGTGTGTGTGCTTATGGTTGATGTTATTTTCTAAATTTTACGCCTTACTTGTGTTGTGCTTGGGTTTGGTTTTTGGTTGCATGGAGTTTTTTTTTTGTTTCTAGGTGCTACAGCGTGCTAGATCTAACCGTATTTTGGCTTTAGTCCCTAGTATAAATGCACGATCAGACGATGATAGCAATGTATCAGACTGCGAAGATGATGAAATATTAGCTCCGCCAGGTCACTTCGATGAAGATTCCAGCGATCCGCCTTCAATTAATTCATCTATAGAACGAATGAATCTTCTTGACAGTGAACCTGATGATTCTGATTGCGATATTCCTGTAACCCCTGTACTACAAGCTGTATTTCCTACTGCAGACGAAACCAATTACAATGCCATACCATCAGTATCTTCTATTCCTCTACTACCTTCCCCTGTTGTTCAGTCGCCACTTAGTTTGCAAACTACTTCAACTACCTCTCGAAGACTTCAAAATAGACCGACTACATCAAAAAATATTTCTAACAATCGACCACGTTTAGTTGCTAGAAAGACTAAACGCTTACCCCAAGTAAAGTTCAAGTGGGAAAAGAAAACTTTTGCTCACTGTGCTTCCATTATATACCGCCAACACAATCGTCAGAAAAATGTTCGTAAAACATTGAGCCTAAAACAATTTCGATGCCAAATTGCTTTTTCATTAGTGGCAAAAAATACTGAGATGTCATATGATGCTGATGTGCCAGGCCCCAACCAAAAAGAAAAAATGCAAAGCCTACAGTAGCTAGACCTCTTGAAGAAACCAGATTTGACGGGATAGGCCACATGCCAAATGTCGTAGAAAAAGGTCGGTGTCGGCTATGCAAATCCGGCTATTCTAGAATATTATGCATAAAGTGTAACACCAGGCTATGCCTCACAAAAAAACGAAATTGTTTTTATGATTTCCATTTCAAACATTAAAAATTGCAATAATTTAAATGTTGTTTTATTTATAGTACATGTGACACCCCGTTTTGACAATGTGGTAAAAAAGACACAACATTTAAATGTCCTATTTTTCCCTATATTTGGCAACGTTGTAAAAAAGCAACGTAGGATTTTCGCGAAATTGATATAAAATTTTTTTTTTTACATTTTTTTTACTTCTATATAAATTACTTTAAATATGTATGAAACTCAAATGGTTCAATTTTAATATTTTTTTCTTGCCAAATTAAGGGTTAATTATAGCTTATTGTGGAAAAACAAATAAATAAATACGTACATTAGGTAATTTAATTTTTCTAAAATCTTTCTAAAACGTTTTCAATTAATATATTTTATCTTTAATTTCAAAATCATAATTTCTTAATAAACTAGTAATCACGTGGTCGCGGTTTTAAACGGTTTATTTGCAACTATATTCCTGGAATTTAACTATATTCCTGTGTACACAATTTGCAAACTTCAACCCACTACAATCTTACCAGAGCCAAGTCAAATCCTCTCAAAATCAAAGAAAAAAGCGAACAAGACTTTTGGGGATCATGTAACATCAACATCGAAAACTGTTACATTAGGTATGTTATGTACTATTTCATGTTCTGATTTATTGAAATTTACTTAAAAAAATTATATAGGTATTTTATAAGTATCATAGCTAAATAGTATTTTCTTCACCTTACAGATTCGAGGCAGTCTTCAAAATCTGTAACATATTACCAGCAGACTCGCAAAGAAATTAGAACAGTAAAGCGTGAGGTGTGTCGTTTAAGAAAACGAGGACAAAAATTCAAAGAAAGACTCTTCAATGCCAGGAAACTGAGTAATACGGATGTGTTGCAGAAAATAACCAAAAAAGTGTCCGTTCCTAGTAAGATTTTTACCACTACAATTTAGAGAAAGTAAAAAACCAAAAGGTCGCCGTTTTTCTACAAACGAAAAGATTTTATCTCTTTCTTTGTATAAAAAGAGCCCTAAAAGTTAAGCGCTACTATCAAAATGTTTCGTATTACTTTCGGCAAAATCTTTAAAGTCATTATAGAGTAAAATTGTTGTCCGTGAAGCAATTAATAAGACAATTTTCGAAAAAAATAAATATAATATTAAAGATAACTGTGTGGCTGATAAATCATGCATTGTAATGTTCGACGAAATGTATGTCAGCCCACAAGTCAGTTTGGTCTATGTTGTTAAAACGGTAGATAATACAAATGATTTTGGTCAAAAACTTGGAGAACTGAGTATATTATTTTCAATATAAATTTATGAATTTTAAATGTGTCTACCAAAATCTTCTTTTTGTTTTATAGTTATGGGCACACTAAAACTACTTTTTAGAGCGGCCACACCATTTGACTAGCAAGTATAAACTAAACATCAGCCATATTGGTTTGTCAACAAAACGCAAGTGAATGTGCGCCGGCAAATCCGAACAAATTTTATTGGATTTTCAACAAAAAATAGCCAAGGTAAGTGTTTACTTTTCACATTTTATAATCTTGATACCTACTAAAGGAACACTTATATGAGGCCTAGATTGTAAATTTGTTGCTCAGATTCTTTGAATTTGCTGCTTCTATTGACGAATAAAGGCAAGTTTCCCATTGTGTTTACGTTCCAGCGTGTTATCTCGTAGTGTTACGTAACACACTGGACAGTATAAAGGTTAGTGCATATTATGCTTTTTCCCGACTGTCAAACTACTCATATGGTGCAGATTATTGCAAGAACATAATATGTTCTTCAAGGTGGGTTAGTCGGGTATACCTTTATCCTGCCTATCGAACAAGAATTGCATAATAAAATTTGATTTTTGATTTTTTTGATTTAATTTTGTTATTTATTTGATTGAACATTAGTTCTTTCTATTGATATTATATTTATATGACATATATCGAAAAAAACAAACGAAAAAAACCTTCGACATCACATATATTTTGCATATTGCAAGAACATATTATGTTCTTTTTCAAATCAAAAATATTCAAATCAAATAAATAACATTACATCAAATCAAAAATCAAATTTTATTATGCAATTCTTGATCAATCTTAAACCGATTATGATGATATTTTGTTCGATAGGCAGGATAAAGGTATACCCGACTAACCCACCTTAAAGGAGAGTAATGTTTTTCGAGTATAAATAAATAATAAAATAAATAAATGCGAACAAATCACACAGATTGAGCTAGCCCCAAAGTAAGTTCGAGACTTATTGACCGAGCGAGCGAAGCGTCTCAGTTTCCACTAGCCGAAAATTCTTTTGTCTGTCCGGATGTTATCGCCTACAGGTCGCATTTCTGAACCGATTCTCATGAAATTTTGTGAGCAGGTTCGGTAATTTTATAGAATTTTTTAGCCGAGCCAGTTTTTCGAAATTTAAAAAAATGGCGGAAACATTTAAGAAAATCTCATATTTCAGCTATTTAAAAAAATAATCAAAAATGTAATTATAATTTTTTGTTATTCTTATTAAGACGCAACTTTTTTGTCTGAACAACATATTGAAATTCAATAAAACCGCTATAAATCCATATATTTTAAATCCTCATACGTGATAGTTCACAAAAAAATCAATAGATGGCGCAGCAAAGCTTTTATTACCCGAAAATTTGCTATTTATATTTATTCATTACAAGAGTGACTTGATTTATTGATTAAAATGAGATGGTTCTTATCAATCATATGGCTTTTTTGTCTTGTTTGGCTTTGAATTGTATGTATTTATTTGGTTAATGGTATTGTATTATGAATTGCTTTGCTTGGTGAATTATCTTGAACACTTGAAATAAATCTGATACCAAAAAACTACAATGTATGATTAGAATCCTACTATATAAAGTAATACTCGTATATAGGTAGTAATATATACCTACAAATCTGAAAGAAATTCGATTTTAAATTGAACTTTCACCGTTAATTTTGTTGCGCAAATTACATTATACCATAGGTACTCGTACCATGCATTCCTGACGACCACCTGACGACTGACGACCTCCGTGGCCTAACGATCATCACGCCGGACGGCCACATCAAAGGTACCGGGTTCGATCCCCGGTCAAGATGGATTTTTTTTTTCAGATTGACCTTGTTCTGGATGTTTGTTAAATACTTAATATTTGTTATAAATTCGTTGAGTTGAGCATCCCATAACGCAAGTCTCGAACTTACGTTGGGGCTAACTCAATCTGTTTGATTTGACCGTCTATAAAAAATATTTTTTATACGGGCCACGTTAGCATAATGCATCCCGATAAATGGGCTACGCATGATACGCATCACATACTGGGTTCCTATAAGTGGTCGTCGTAGAGAGGAAGGCCAAGGAAAATATGGCGCGACGACCTTGACGCTTTCCAGCCAGACTGATCGAGCGTTGCTATGGACAGGGATAGGTGGAAGAAAGTGGGGGAGACCTTTGTCCAGCAGTGGGACAACATAGGTTAATTAACAAATATATATTATTTCGAGGCAGAAAAAAGGGAGGTTTCAGTAAATTTTTTAGTGGTTTTCGATATTGACCAACCACAAGAACAATGGGTAAAAGATGAGACTTTTTACTATCTTTCCAGCAAAACCAACCTACCAAGGTTGGTTTCAAAACTCTTAAATTACTTTGCTAAGCCAGGGACACCGTAAAATATCAGCTATTTCATGGTGGTAAGGGCTCGCGAGGTCTACTGTTCTCAAAGAACCACTAGTGTTATGGGATACTTAATCAACGATACTAAATTTTATATTAAATACATATATGATAGACATCCAAGACCCAGGTCAATTACAAAAAGATCATTTTCCATCATGACCTGACCGGGGATCGAACCTGGAACTTCCGTGTCAGTCCGGCATGATGACCACTAGACCAATGTCTAAAAAAACGCAGGTAGATTCTATGTCAATAGGTATTTGATTGCCTTAAATATATTACAATGTGTTTAATAATGTAATCTATTGTTGAGTACGGAGTAGACATGAAAGATAGGCAAAGAAATTAGTTTCTTAATATTATACAAATGAGTTCTTTCAAATAATTTGTGGTTAGCACTTTCTGAACAGCTGAATTTTGGGCTAACATAATACATGTTTGTTTTTTTAGATGTCGACTGCAGCAGAACGGCAAAAACGGTACCGCGAGGAAATGAAAATTGAAAATCCAACCAAGTTTAAAGAAATGCAAAGAAAAAATAATGAGAATACAAAAATAAATAGAAAAAGAATAGCTCATTTTGAACCCGAAGAGCAAGCACAGATAAGAGAGCAGTGGAAGGAAAAGAAGAGGATAAAAAAAAAAAAAGAAGAAATAAAAAAAACGGTATTAGCTAATGAAAAACGTATAGCAAAAATTAACTACAGACTGAAAATAAGAAACTAAGAGAGAATTTTAAACAAGCGAAAAAGGAAATTAAGACAATAAGAAAAAGGATTAGCAGAGCTTTACAGAAGAATAAACAACTAATAAACGTAGTGTTGGCAGGCCTCCCACTCGGTGGACCGACGACCTGGTGAAGATCGCGGGATGCGCATGGATGCGGGCAGCGCAGGACCGGTCGTTGTGGAAATCCTTGATGCGTGCAAAAGGCATGAAAATTTGAAATTAAAAGCGATGGAAATGAAGTCTTTAGGGCTGAATGCAACAAAGTCGTTGGATGATCTTTTGTTAATGGTCGTGTGTGTCGCTAAAAAGAAACAATGTGCCTATGACGAATGTGAGAATTGCAAAGAAAAAAGTGTACAGTTTGAAACAAATGGAAAAAAACCTAGAAGAAACAGTTTCATGCTCAGAGTGGTGTGCTCAACAATTCACCCTGCATGGCCTTATATACGGCAAAGGAAAAGACCCCTTATCTTTTGCTTCTATTTCACCATGTAACAACCATGGACCGGAGGCTTTATGGGCTCAACTAACTCCCTTTTTAGAGTTCATAAGAAAGGAATTTCCATGTGCCAATAGTATACATTTCTTCTTGGATGGACCAACTGTCCAATATAAACAGAAATAGAATTTCTTTTTGTTCTGTAAATTTACTTAATAACTTAACTTCTTTCCATTTTCCACATAGAATTTCTTTGAATCTGCCCATGGAAAAGGTGCAGCTGACGGTATCGGGGGTGCAATTAAAATAAATTTAGACTCATTAGTCTCCTATGGATCCGACATAACCAGTGCAGAATGTGCGTGTCAATTGTTATTGGAAAAGACCGAAACAAAAATTAAATTATTTTATATACCGAAGATTCTTGCAACGGAAAATGTACAAATAAATCCTGTGCCTGGTACCATGGCCCTCCATCAACTGAGACGCTCTGACTGGGAGAACAAAATAGAATATCGCACTTTAAGCTGTTTTTGTGACAAAGCGTCAAATCCTGGATATTGCCAATGTTGGGACCCGAAACAACATAGTTTAATAAACATTAATACACCGAAACAGACAAAGAAGAACAAAAAAGTCGTCAAAAAAGCCAAAGATGGAATAAAGAATAGAAAACGTTATACCGGGTGCGGCGATTGAACTGTCCGTATGTGAAAATGAAATATTTCTGTTAATTTTTAATATTTGTTTATACACTTTTGCCATGTGAAAATAGAAAGTTTAAAGTTTTATTATGACTTATTCTGAAGGAATAAATCCGCTTTCAGCTATTACTACAAGCTGAAGTCTCTTTCTGAAAAAAGCGCAGGCTGCTCGAACGACGTCGTCACTCAAACAATTCCATTCTCGCGTCAGAGTAACTTTGAGCGCTTCCACTGAAGTGTGTTTTTTAGCACAGGCCCTGGCCTGTAAAACACCCTTAATACAAAAGTCCAGAGGATTCAAGTTGGGCGATGACGACGGCCACATATCTCGGTCGATCAGCACTGGAACGTTTGCTTTCAACCAATTTTGTTTCGTTCCAATTGCTCTGTGCGATGGTGCCGAGTCTTGCTGGAAAGTCTAACGCTCAGAACCGAATGTGTTGCGTGCCTATGGTATCATCCCTGGTCGCAAGACTTTGTCACGATAAATTTGTTGGTTTATTTTGACTTGGTTGTGACCTATTGGAAGAAAAACGAGCGGAGAACGGCCTTTTTCAGATACCGCCGCCCAGACCACGATTTGGTCGGCTCCATGGCGTCGAGTGACTTGCAATTCGTCTGAATGGTAGCTGACACGTCCATCCAGCCAAATACAGTCATTTTGTTTGTTTAAAAACTGTTCAACCCAAAATGTTTTCTCATCTGAAAACACCAAATTGGGAAGCTCGCCAGAGTCGAGCAAGCGAATCAACTCTTTCGATCGGTCCAACCGTTTGCTACGCTGTAAAGCAGTGAGTTCCTGAGAAGGTTTTTTAAATGGTTTGACTTTAAGCTGTTCCTTCAATATGCTACGAACGCTGCGATCGCTCACCTTGAGATCCTGCGCGAGCTGGTTTGCTGAGCGCGCTGGATCTCTGTGTAAACGATGACGCACCTTTTAGACAACTGCTGGCACCGTTGCAGTACAGCGTCGTCCGCCGCTGTAGCGTTTCTTAACGCTACCAGTCTTATTATAACGTTGAATAGTGCGATGCACAAATTTCTCGTTCAATTGAAAATTTGGCAGCGCTCGACGTATTTCGATATTCGATTTTCCCTCCAAATGAAGAGCAATCACTGAATTTCGTTTTAAATCCATTGTTCCAAATTCTAATGTGTTTCTCTCACAACAGAATCACTTCACATGATGATAGAGAACATGTCAAAGACCAACATGTGAAATTTTGGCGGCATTTGATACAGTGGTTCGAATTTTATAACAGTTAGACAGAGACGGACAGTTCAATCGCTGCACCCGGTAAATACTCAAAGAAAATAAAAAAGACTGAAGATAGTGATACTAGCATAGAAAGCCATATTACTTATGCCGAGTCAGATAACAGTTTGATGGAATGTCTCGAAACCTTGGATTTGGGACAGCTAGACATAGAAGAGTTGGAACAAGAAAATATATTGACAGAAGATGATGAAACTGAGCGTATACAAATGAAGAATATGATTGAAGATAATAAAAAAGTAACGGTTTTAAAAGAAGTCAGATATGCTCAAGAAAATTTTCATCAAAATTTACAGAAATGCTTCAATTTAAGTGCTATCCCGAGCAACGAACTAAATGAGACAAATGAGTATCATCTTCCTATACCAGATATTATGTCCGAATCCGCTTCATTGGATATTTTTTAGACAAATAATTGTCTTTTTATTTCTGTTTCTTTCATGGTAATTTTAATGATTATGTTAGGTACCTAATTAAGGCCGGCAGCAGGCGTTTTAACAGTCACTGTTATGTGTTTTTTTATGTTTCTAAGAATATGACAGATTGCGATGATAAGTTGTTATTTTTTCAATAAACAAGCTAATTATTTAAAAATAAAAACACGACTGGCAACTTACATAGTCTATGTCATTCGGGCTTATGCAAGGAATCTAACAATACCTCTCACATCAAAATCTGTTAAGCCGTTCAGGACTTATGGTGGAATACAGAAATTACATACATACATACATACATACATGAACCCTGAAAACATAACACTCCTTTTTTGGTCAGTCGTGTAATAAATATCTATGTTTAAAGAATTGTTGTTTTTCACTCATATAATCTATAATAAAATAAAAGCGGCACTGAATAAGTACACTTAATTTTTTTAAATTCCTACAGATTTGGACATCATTTTTGATATAGACGACGAATACCTCTTTCTGTCTGTCTGTAACAACATCATGTAAAAACTACTGGTCCGATTCACTGAAAATATTTACCCTTAATATATATAATCACTACATAGTATAAAACAAAGTCGCTTTCTCTGTCCCTATGTCCCTTTGTATGCTTAAATCTTTGAAACTACGCAACGGATTTTGATGCGGTTTTTTTTAATAGATAGAGTGATTCAAGAGGAAGGTTTATATCCCGTGCAAAGCCGGGGCGGGTCGCTAGTAATATATAAATTCGTATTGCGCCCTGTAAACCCACTACAACTCGCAAATGATTAGATTTTTTTTTCACGAAATCTTGGTCTATTGTGACTGCCTTTACTGAGTTCCAGTGTGTTACAGAATTTCCAGTGTGTTGTGAACAAAATTGTGTGTTACATTTTCCAGTGTGATATGGTACATTTTTAATGAGCCGCACCCATTTGTATTTACAATCAGAAATAAAAGTGAAGTAATAGAAAAATTCATTGAATTTAAAAACACAGTAGAAAACAAGTTAATGGTTTTAAATGTGAATATGCGACCTAGACACAGACAGGAAATGCATGAAACTGAAGAGTGTGAGAGTGATCCTCCTGATGAAGAAGTTTTATGCAATATTAATAGTTCCTTTTTATACTTGAACAGTAAATCAGCAATGAGTATTTTAATCAAAGATCCACAAAGTCTTACAGAAGCACTTGAAAGCAAAGAGGCAGACAAGTGGATAGTTGGCATGAAAGAACATATATACATGACACAGTCGCCTTATTTTGAAGAAGGAAATAAATTTGCTTTATTTAAAATCCATTTAAGGCCTAAAGCAAGCGAGCAGGCAGTGGAACAAGAAACTTAATACAATTTTTCTAAAAATAGGAATGACACGTTCCGAACTGGATCCATGTATATATTATCGCATAACAAATAAGAAAGATATATTTATAATCACTGTATATGTTGACGATCTGTTGTACTTTTTTTAATAATGAATGAATGAAAATGAGTCAAAAAATTCATATGAAAGATTTAGGAGAAGCAAAAACTTGTATAGGATTTAAAATTGTACAGAACCCTACTATGAATGAAATTTATTTGGATCAGTCTTTATATATAGAAATAATACTTACACGTTTTAATATGAGTGACTGCAACCTACAAAAGAAAAGGTATGATACTTACACGACTTAATATGAGTGACTGCAAAATACACACCATGTGAAGCTAACCAGCAACTGAATAAGGCAAAAGGCGAAGAAGAAATCATGAAAAACATTTCATATCAAGAGCTGATAGGATGTCTCTTATATTTGTATCAGGGCACTAGACCAGACATAGCTTATATTGTGAACCAAATTAGTCGATTCAATAACAATCCTACAGCACAGCATTGGACAGCGGCCAAGAGAATACTCAGATATTTGCAGGGAACAAAAAATATTCAGCTTATATTCAAGAAGGACTGCAACAATTATATAGAAGGAAGACAGAAGATCGTGTTCTGTTTATGTATTTACTAGCTTTTTCCCGCGGCTTCGCCCGCGTGAATTTCCCACGGGAACAGTGCTTTTTCCCGGGATAAAAAGTAGCCTATGTGCTATTCCAGGTCATTATCTACCTCTGTACCAAATTTCATCGAAATCCGTCCAGTAGATTTTGCGTGATTGAGTAACAAACATCCTCACAAACTCACAAACTCACATCCAAACTTTCGCATTTATAATATTAGTATAGATATTTCAGGGCGAAGCAATTAGATGGTGCTCCAAAAGACAAGCTACCATAGCTTTATCAGTGACAACCAAAGCGCCCTCAGTATCGCTTTGCAGGATGTCTACCATGCACGGAGTAAGCACATAGACATTCGTTACCATTTCGTGCGAGAGAGGTTTGCGATGAAGCAAATCGCTGTCCAATACAAGTACAAATGATATGCTGGCTGATGTCTTCACCAAAGGTCTGCATCGGCCTAAGTTTCAAAATTTCACCAAGGCAATGGGTCTGCGTTCCAGAGAGGATGATGGAAATAGAAACGCAGACGGCGCTTAACGCCTGACAACATTTATAGTTTTTTTTATTGTATATGTCAGTCACTCCTGTCAAAAACCTCTTGGCTTCTTCCCGCCTTACATAAATGTGCTCTGTAATGTATTTTTACTTTATTTAAATAAAATACAGTTTATTATAAAAGCTCGTTTAATTTTATCAATTTTACAAAACCGTTTGTTGCTGGTCAAACATTTAATGGAATGCCAAGTCAGCATAATTTTAAATTCGGTATTAATAATCTATACATATAATAAAACAGTAAAAATATTTTGTCTGTACATTTAGTATTTTTGACTGAAATGGATAGAGGGACACTTAAAAAGAATAATAGAAAGCAAAAAAAATATTTTGAATTTTTTGTCTGTCTGTCTGTCTGTATGTATGATCACGCTAATCTCCGAAAGTACTGAACCGATTTGCTTAAAACTTTCACCAATTGCTTTGTTTTAAATCAGCAAAACATTTACAGTTTGTTTCATCAAAATCGGTTCATTAAGAAAAAAGTTATCGTCATTTGAATGAACTCAAGGCCTTGCCTGAAAATATATAGCAATCTTAAACAAGTAACATAGGAAAAAAATCCAAAGGCAATATCATCATCATTAAACGTGAGCGTTATAGCTATAAACATATAAATATAAGTGAAAATCAGTTTGATAACATCTTGGTTTTACGGCAAAACATGCCTATTAATTTTTCAAAAATCCGCTAGATGGCGCTGATTCATTTCTACAACGCGCTATGGAGATGTTTTCAAATGAGGCCTAATCAACGAACTAATATACCATAGAACTCTAACAACTAGGCCTGGCAAAAGTGTATCATCTAGGTGAATGGATCATTTGTATCTGCATCAGTCCAAAGATTCGTATCAGTGGAACGTATCATTTCATTATCATTTGAATCTCTGAACGAACGAAACTCATGTATCTGGAGCAGAAATTAAATTGCTTGCGCGAATCAATTAAATAACTCCCTAATTAGCTTTTAAATTGACCTTTGTTAGTTTAATGCATACATTTTTATAAAAAAAATACATGATAGTAAAATATATGTACACATTAGTTTTATAAATAAGCATTTAAATAAAATCGATTCCCCTTCATACTTATCTCAGGCTTGACTTACAGTGAGTATATTACCTAAATAAATAAAATTTATTAGTCTATGGATACATTAAATGTATGTACCTTTTGTGTCAATAAATATATTTGTATTTGTATTTTGTACTTTACGTGTGTACTAATTGTTTGCGTTAAACCGAACAGCTCGATCTCACTCTTTCGTGAAGTTTCGTGTCAGCGGATGCAGTGATTCGGTGATCGCGATACGCATATACCTCAAATTGACCGAGATCCGAAAGAGCCGAATGAATGATACAGATACACTATTAGTATACATTCGAGATACGCTTCAGTGTATCACTTTGAAGAAACGACTCACTGAGTCGACTCAGTAAAGAGTTACACACGTCTACTAACAACGCCAAAAAAATGGTTCCACGAAATATGAACCTCTGTGGGAGGGCGTAAAATACACACCTCACTTCGCCTCAGTTCGCCGTGGCGCTGCGAGTTCAACGGTTGTACTTGTACCTAACGCATAAGTGTCAATTGTACGTATCATCGAGTAATTTCGCAAATTTAATTAGCAAAAATATGCCATCGTGTGTCGTAAAGTGGTGTAGAAATCACACAGATATGAAGAACAGCGGAAAATTTCCTTTCTTCCTTTGCCGAGACTACGTACTTAGTACTTATATTAATTCTGTGCCGAGACTTCAAACGCCAAGCGGCTGGGCCGTTTGAGCGGTAGCCGGCTGCCGCGGTGTGTTGACCCCGCCCCGTGACCTTGACGCGCCCAATCGTGTACTAGCTTTTTCTATGAGAATGTGTGAGTGTCTTGTTGTATTTAAGTACATTTGTTTGCGTAAATACATATATACCTACATATTATCACGCCTTTTTTTTTTTTATAATAAAATCGTTTATTTCTCTCTTACAAGGGCGTACATTCACTTATTACAGTCTTGTTCACCCTTGGTTAGAGACTAGCTCCTGAAATAGGTTCCTATGGGAACCTGTGCTACAGGTAGCTAGGCCCCTCCCTCGGTTTACATTTGGTATTTTGATGCCATTTAGTGGACACATTTTTAAAGTTTAGTTTTTCCCGTGGGGGTAGGCAGAGACTAAATTGTTTGGTTTGCGTAAATGGAACCAATTTGAGCGTTCGTTGTATGAGAGATACACTTCCATATTTATTATAATTCAATGGGATACAGGAATATGTTTCGCCTTGCGGCGAAAAATTTCTTTCGAATCTTTTCACTACCACTGTGAACGGAATAATAAAATTTCTTTGAACTTTCCTTGATTGATTTCGACATTCTTCTGTTTTGTTTTTGGATTTTGTTTTTGCTTTACGTTTAGGATTTGTTATTAGGAGAACCAATTTCACGACGGATTATTGCGGTGTTTTTTGGATTTTGTTTTTGCTTTACGTTTAGGATTTGTTATTAGGAAAACCAATTTTACGACGGACTATTGCGGTGTTTTTTTTGTATTTTGTTTTTGCTGTGCGTTTAGGAATTGTTGTTAGTAGGTAGAGTTTATTTCACGACGGATATTGCTGTTATTTTTGGATTTTCTTTTGCTGTTTAGGACTTGGTTGGTGGTATTGCTATCATAACGGTCTATTGACCAATTAACTTCCTGTGTGAGTTATTGGTTTGCTTTTTGTTTTTATAATAATGACTAGGAGGAGGTCAAACCTGTCTCAAGCTAGCAGAGTAGCGAAACGTATGCGGATGAGGAGGTCTCAAGAGTCTATCGAAGATAGACAGGAACGACTTAGCGCTAATCGGGAGCGCAATTCTCGCTCTCGCTCTTTGGAGACTTTAACTGAGAGGCAAGCTAGACTGCGTGCTAACCGTGAGCGGAATGCATCATCTCGCGCCTTTGAAAACCCACCCCAAAGAGAAATGAGACTAACTGCTGACCAAGAGCGGCATACGCTGTCACGCGCTTCAGAAACGTTTACCGAAACGCAATATCGGCTGAGTGCTGACCGAGAGCGTCATGCATTGTCTCGTGTTTCGGAGACGTTTACCGAAACGCAATATCGGCTGAGTGCTGACCGAGAGCGTAATGCATTGTCTCGCGCTTCGGAGACATTTACCGAAACGCAATATCGGCTGAGTGCTGACCGAGAACGCCACGCATTCTCTCGCGCTTCGGAGACGTTTACCGAAACGCAATATCGGCTGAGTGCTGACCGAGAGCGCCACGCATTGTCTCGCGCTTCGGAGACGTTTACCGAAACGCAATATCGGCTGAGTGCTGACCGAGAGCGCCACGCATTGTCTCGCGCTTCGGAGACGTTTACCGAAACGCAATATCGGCTGAGTGCTGACCGAGAACGCCACGCATTGTCTCGCGCTTCAGAAACGTTTACCGAAACGAAAAATCGGTTGAGTGCTGATAGAGAACGTCACACATTGTCGCGCGCTTCGGAAACGTTTCCGGAAACGCAATATCGATTAGAAGTGGCTAGGGAGAATTACGACCGTACGCGTCAACTTCTTGTCAATTTTTTGGAAACTGAGAGAGAAAGAATCAATACATTGAGAAGCGAAGAAACAGAAGAACAACGTCAACGTCGCTTGAATGTTGATCAACTACGACACTCACTGAACAGAGCCTCGATATCATCTGAAGAATCGGTCGTATCCCAAGATTTGAATATGGGGCATGGTTTACTCCCTTGGGTTGACAAAGAAAAAAGTGCCTTTACGTATTCGCTTATGACTACGCTGAATACGCTTCACTTGGGGAAAAAGTAATTTGTCGATTTTGTGATGCAATTAAGTGGCAAAAAGAGACTATTGGCATGTGTTGCGCAAATGGAAAGGTGTCTTTTGAAATTTTTCAAAACCCCCCGGATAGGTATGTTACTGGCTCTATTGAATGGTGAACATCCAAATTCGAAACACTTCCTAGGAAATATACGTGCATATAACAATGCCTTTCAAATGACGTCATTCGGTGCGAAACAAATATCGGAAGGACCATTTATGCCAACATTTAAAATTCAAGGCCAAGTTTACCACCTTATTGGTTCATTACTACCTGAAAACGAGCCTAAATTTTTACAAATATATTTGGTGTCTGATTACCAAGAACCGGCAATTATAAGAAACCATAATTTTCCTCAACTGCAAAGGAATCTAATTACCCTCCTGCAAAATATGCTGCACCAAGTGAACCCGTATGTACACAGTTTTAAAGCTGCATTAGAATCTGTTCCTGAAGGGCAACACAGTGATTACAAATTTGTAATTAACGCAGATAATCGACCTCCAGGTGAACACCGTGGCAGGTACAATGCCCCATGTGGCCGATGAAGTTGCAGCGGTCTTAGTAGACGAAGAATGTGAGCGTCGCGACATTGTTTTACGTACGCGAGATGATCGGTTAAAACGTATCTGTGAAACACACCGATCGTATGATGCTTTACAATACCCGTTAATCTACTGCCCCGTGGTGAAGACGGTTATAACTTTGAATTATATGAAGTGTACCCCGAAACAAAAGAGCCTAATCTTAATAAAAAGTTGTCAGCCCAACAATTTTATGCGTACTTATTACAAATAAGACGTAATCAATTCATCTATTTACATAGGTTCCGAGGATTATTCAGTCAGTTTATTGTCGATATGTACGCAAAAATTTAAAGTGAACTTTAGTTTATATTAACACAAATCAAAGAAGGTTGCGTGCTGAGGAATACGTGCACTTACGTGGCGCTATGCACGAAGATGGTGATTCGGACAATTTAGGCCGCTTAATAATATTACCGTCCAGTTTCACGGGCGGGCCACGCTATATGCATGAGCGTACGCAAGAAGCTTTCTGCTATGTGCGAAATTATGGCCGGCCGGATCTCTTTATCACATTTACTACAAATAGGAAGTGGAAAGAAATCACTGATGAACTATTGCCATGACATGATGTTATTGCCAGAGTTTTTTATTTAAAATTGAAATTGCTAATAGATTTACTCACAAAAGAAAGCGTTTTTGGGTCATCATTGTGTTTCATGTACAGCGTCGAGTGGCAGAAACGCGGATTTCCACATGCACCCATCCTTCTATGGCTGCAGGAAAAATTCGTCCTAATCATGTTGATGTATTGATAAGCGCTGAATTTCCTAATCCTGATGAGGACCCAGTACTCTATACCATCGTGAAAACGCATATGGTGCATGGTCCATGAGGTATCATCAACAGGAATTCTCCCTGTATGAGAGATGGTCGCTGTACAAAAAGGTATCCCCGCGCACTGACAGAATCTGTTCTGTAACAGGTGAAAATGGATATCCCTTATATCGACGTCGTTCACCAGAACAGAGTGGTTTTACAGCTGAAATTGGACCACAGTAAAACACTGTTAATAATAGTTGGGTTGTTCCTTATTCACCTTTGCTATCCAAGACGTTCAATGCGCACATTAATGTTGAAATGTGCAATGAGTGTTGAGGCAATAAAGTATATATGTAAATATGTATACAAGGGGAGTGACCAAGCGACATTTGCTTTGCAAGACAGGAATGAAGTCACCAGATATCAAACAGGACGTTACATAAGTACTTCTGAAGCTATATGGCGAATACTGGGATTCAATATTCATGAACGTTATCCCACAGTCATGCATTTGAGCGTTCATTTGGAAAATGGGCAACGTATATACTTCAACCCAGAAAATGCAAGAGACTTCTAGCGTTTTTCACGTTATATCAAGAAGATGAATTTGCAAAAACGTTAACTTACGATAAAGTGCCCGCTTATTACACTTACAATAAGCAGAGAGGTATTTTTAACCGACGTCGACGCGGCACTGCTGTAGAGGTATTTCCAAGGGTATTCAAAGATGCTGCCTTGGGAAGAGTATATACTGTTCATCCCAGCAATGGTGAATGCTATTATTTGCGGTTATTATTGCACAATGTACCAGGGCCCACTTCTTTTGCGTTTTTAAAAACAATTGACGGTGTAGAGTATGCCACGTTCCAAGCAGCTTGCAGAGCACTTCACTTGCTTGAAGGCGATGAACAATCTGGCAAATCGCTCTGGCAACTGCGTCGTCAGGTATCGCAGCTACCTTGCTTCCCGGAGGGAAAACAGCTCACACAATGTTTAAAATCCCACTCGATATTGATGCCAACGAAACGCCAACCTGTGCGATATCACGCAACTGTGATAAAGCAAAAGTGATTCAGGAATGTTGCCTCATCGTTTGGGATGAATGCACAATGGCATACAAAAAAGCTGTTGAGGCAGTTGACAGGACACTGCGAGACATCCGCCGAGATGAAAGGCATATGGGAAAAATCACATTTCTTTTTTCTGGCGATTTTCGGCAAACCCTCCCAGTGATATCGCGAGGAACTCGAGCCGATGAAATTAGAGCTTCCCTGAAACGCTCTTATCTATGGCCGCGAATAGAAAAGTTGAAATTATCTTTAAATATGCGAGCACAACTAGGTGGTCATTCAAACGTCCAAGAATTTAGATTCATTCACGAAATTTGTTTTTATATTCCCTGTTCGAAACACTAAAAGCCAGGTTGTAATTAATCAGTTAGAAAATACGTTTAAAGTTTTTGGGAATCCAAAGCGCATTATTTGTGATGCGGGAAGCGCCTTCACTTCCAAATTATTTGTGAACTTTTGTAAAGACAGAAACATTCGCCATCATGTGATAGCCACAGCCATGCCACGTTCCAATGGTCAAGTTGAGCGGTATAATCAAACCATTCTTGAGGCCTTACGATCTATGAGCGCGGACACGGATAACAATAAGTGGGACCAACATATTACTAGCATCCAACAAGGAATTAATAGCACTATAAATAAAACCACTGAAGCAGTGCCCAGTGAAGTATTTTTTGGGTACAGACTAAACACGTCAGCAGACAAATTTGATGATTTGGAAGAAATACAGCTTGATGTGACTTCGCTAAGAAAGAAGGTAGATGAAAACATTAAAAAGTGCGCAGAAAAACAAAAAACTATGTTTGATGCAAAACGCAAAGTTGCAGTATCCTATAATGTTGGAGATCTTGTGGTCATCAAAATTCCCAGCCAATCGAATGATGGTCAGAGCACCAGGTTGTTACCCCTGTTTAAGGGACCGTTTCAGATGACCGAAGTTTTGGGCCACGATCGCTATAAAGTGACTGATATGAGAGACGCTGAAAGGACATCGAGACGATATGAAGGTATAACGTGTATAGAAAATATGAAACCATGGATCAACATTAGCAATCTGAAAGACTAATAATGGTATGTACAAGCTGCATGAAACATTTTTATTTATATGTGGAGTCCGAGTGTTGTCAATAATAGCAAAGTGTTTATTTTCTTTCTTTTTGAAACAGAGTTTAACTGTCTGATGTAAAAGTGCTTTAACACACAAAGGGTGCATTAGTAAATGTACGAACAAACTAATGTATCCTAAATTCGTGATAATAGCATTTTGAGGGTTCGTTCAGTCACAACCATAAATGACCGAAACGGAAAAGTCATAGAGATGGTGCAACACTGATATACAACCCAAGATACAATGCATTATCGGGAAGATGTGTGCTCGGTTAGCCTGTTTAATTTATGACGACGATGATGTTTTCAGCAAATTTCACATCAGACCTCAACATTTTCGAGGACGAAAATGAATGCAGGACGGCCGAGTGTTGTCGCCTTTATATTTTTCCGCGCGAGAACACCGTGAAACACATGGCAACACTGAAAAATAGGAAGTGAGGCGGCGACGCAGGGCAACATCGCTCGGCAGTTCGGCACTTTTGCTCCAGATTTCGAACTGTGTGGACATTCCGTAAGACGTGTCGTTCCATTTTAGAAAATTTAATTTTTTTACTTGCTGTTCGAATAAAGCAAATATAGTTGATTTTGCTTAATAAGTGGTAAAAGTGTAAATGATAATGTAATTAAAAGTAAATAACTAGATTGCCTACAATAATTAAATAAATAAATTAAGATTAATACTAATTGTGTTAGGTGTCATTGAAAAATGTGTGATAATTTACTAATATTTGTTTCTTTGATATTTATAAAGAAATTCTTTGAGTTTATTTTACCTCAAAGAATCAACCTCAAGAATAGCTATTATGTCAAAACATTTTTGCCATCTGTATATATAAAATTGCTTGCTGACTGATTAGTAAAATCATCGCTGAGACGAAACTACAGAACGTATTGACTTGAAATTTTGCATGGGTTTATTATACATATAGCGTAGGTTAGCGCTAAGGAAGAAATTATGGAAATTCAACCCCTAAGGGGTTAAAAATGGGGTTCAAATTTTGTATGAAACTTCGCCATTTTTGACGCGAGACGTATGAAACCCTACATTTATGTTCTTGGTTTTTAACATATAATGATACATTCAGTGGTTTTTTTAAAATAGCGTAGGTGAGCACTAAGAAAGGTATTTTGGAAATTCAACCCCTAAAGGGGAAAACAAGAGAAAAGCGGTCGACTGTACCATACGAATACATTCCCGCGGGACACGGAATAAACAAATGGCAAAAATTTTGAGTAGGTACAGGAGTTAGGTTACTACAGTTTGGTTGAAACATAAAAAGAAAAGCGAAATTCACGCGGGCGAAGCCGCGGGTAACAGCTAGTAAACAATATAAAAAAATATGAGCCATTTACCGTAGTAAGCACTCATGCACAAAGTACTCATAGTGATGTGATATACCATTACTTAAAAAATGTAAAAGTATACTTTATCATAAATTGTATGTATTTGATGTAGATGGTAGATATGATGGACTCATAGGCTCTGATCTTTTAAAAAAATATCAGCTAGTATAGATATGGCTAACCAAGTGCTTCAAACACCTAACGCGTGTATCCTATATTATATTCTCCACCTTATGAGAGAAACTTGTAGAGCCTAGGACTGAAAAGCGAGCGCAAATTCCCGTATAAAATACTATAATGGAGCTATTTTAGAGTTCACGGAATTCAGTGAAGGCATACGAATGCCTACAGTCATAGTAACAAGTAAGAATTTTCTCGCTGAAACTGTAATTGAAAATACCACAGAAAAAGAGAAAAGAATAACTATTTATTGTTGAAAAACCATTTATTGTTAGCGTGTTTAATAATTAAGAATGTCACGTAAATGTAGTTTCAGGTAATTGTAACGTAGATAATTTATTAAAAACTTAGGCTTTACCAATTTTGTGCGTGAATTAATTTGTAAGAATACACCTTGTGAATGCATTTATTTGGTCATTTAAAAAGTACGATGTTCATAAAAAATCTGTGTCAATTTATGGAACATGCAAATAATGTCAAGGGACAATTAAAATTGAAACAGAGGAAATAAGTGATGCAGTATATTTTGTATATTAAATGCTATGTCCATACAGGAAATAAGGCTGTTATTCACAAGGAACAAAAGTTAAAACTTGCAACATTCCGGAAAAATGAGTTAGCATCAGAGTTAAGACATGAGTATCCTGTTGTTGTTAGAAACAGAATACTTAACAAAGAATTGATAGGAGAAGATTGAGAGCCTGCGTACATCCAGAGTTTAAAATCTCTACAAAATATAAGAAAATCTATAGTATCATCCAAATTAAATCATAAAGACCTTGTATTTGCTTTGTGGATTATGGAAATTACACCGCATTATAATAATAATATTCGTTTGGTTTCTGTTCATCCATTTTATATTCATTACTGGACTGATTTACAACTTTCATTTTATAAAAAGTTTTCAAAGTAACGGAATAAGTCATGAGAGCAAAATGTCCGCAATCTAAAAGGGCCAAGCAACAAATTGTCCTCAAATATTAAAAGCATTTAAAGTAAATTGTCACTAATTAAAAATATCATAAAAGAAAGACGCTAACGCATTACACAACCTTTTTAACTCATTAGTTGTAGCGGGGAATAAAGCTGCAAATATTAAAAACAACCTGTCTGAAATAGTCAGCTGACATTTTGATTGTGACTTACTTTTATAAATCGCATTATTTATTTACTAGCGTAAGTTTCGCTTGTTGAATAGGAACTATTTTAATGGTAAATTGTATCTCATTAGAACGTATGTTCTATGTTGTTTTTAAAATGTTTGACACCTTCGCTTTTGTGCTGTCTAACAATAAATGCACATCCCACAGGATCAAGATATTTTATTTAATTCCATTGCTATATACTCTGCTACAATGGTTATGGGCGCATAAACCAGGATTGGTAGCTAAATATTTCATCCAACGTGAAGAAATAAAATATCGAAAAACGTAAGTACGAAAAAGTACAAGTTTTTTGTTGACTGCCCGTACTGCCGTATTGAGGGATAATAATGACTACTATGAGGATAGAAAACCTCGGTAGGGAAAATTATGACTCATGGCGGATTCAAATGCAGGCGATTTTGGTTAAGAATGATCTGTGGGATTACGTAGACGGAAAGATTCCAAGACCAGCAGAAGTCGCAGAGGAAGCGATGTGGTTGTCAAAGGATGCGAAAGCGAGGGCTGAGTTAGTACTAACGATGAACCCGAGTGAACTTAGACACATTAGAGACTGCCAGACTTCTCGTCAATTGTGGTTGAAATTGGAAGCAATTTATGCATCAAAAGGACCAGCCAGAAAGGCGTCCTTGTTAAAACAGCTAACCTTATACAAAATGAACGAAGGTGATGATATTCACACCTATTTGGCTAATTTTTTCGATGCGAAAAATAAACTTCATGATATGAATATCGATATTCATGATGACTTAGCGTCGATTATGTTATTATATAGCTTGCCACCAAGTTTTGAAAATTTTCGCTGTGCTATAGAGTCGAGAGACAATTTTCCGGACCCTGAAGTATTGAAAATTAAAATTATTGAGGAGAATAATGCAAGAAATGCGGGAAATGATAATAAGGTTTTCATCGCAAAAGGAAAGGGTCGAAATAATAAGGAAAAGACAAAAATCGACGAAAAACAATTTGAAACGAAAAAACAATTCATAATGAAATGTTTCAAATGTCACCAAACTGGTCACAAAGCCTCGGAGTGCAAATTCAAGAAAGAAAAGAAAGATAGTGTAAAGTATGTGTCTAAATGTGATATAGCTTCTAAGAGTGATGACGAGTTTATAACTTTTAACTCTTTTACAGATAACTGTCTTACTGCAAACTGCGAGCAGGAAAAATGGATCTTAGATAGCGGCTGTACAAGTCATTTGTGCGGTGAAAAATCATTTTTTGGAAATACTTTACAACCTACTTCTGGAAAATTGAATTTGGCTACTAATCAGAGTGCTCTTGTACAAGGTAAGGGTTAACACACAGTCACATGAACAATTTCTCGATTGTGAAGACTTTGTTGGTACTGCAGGAGAAGTGATTGAGAGAAGCACAGACCAGTAATGAGAAAAAATTATGGGAAGATGCGATCATGTCAGAGATCCGAAGTCTCGTAAAAAATAATACGTGGAAGATTTTTAAAAAACCTCCTAATAGAGATATAGTGGGATGTCGCTACGTACTCACCACGAAACTTAACATAGACAAGACTGAAAAGAAGAAAGCCAGACTAGTAGCAAGAGGTTTTAGTCAGCACTACGGTATTGACTATCGTGAAACTTTTGCTCCTGTCATGAGGCTTAGTACAGTCAGGTTACTTGCCGCATTGTCTATGGAGCTAGATATGGAAATACATCAGGTAGATATCAATACGGCTTACCTAAATGGATATCTAGAAGAGGAGGTGTATATGAAAATTCCAGAGCCCTAGAAGACAGTTTAAATAAAGTATTGAAAACTGAAGAGGATAGTTTGGTCAGGGAACGAGCTAGACAAATGCTTACTGACATAGCGGCGGGTGGTAACGTTTGTAAGTTATCAAAATCTCTATATGGTTTGAAACAATCGGGCAGGCAATGGAACATAAGATTGGACGAAAAACTGAAGAAAATGCAGTTGAATCAATCTTTTGAACGAGCCTTGTTTATACTTCAAGAATCTCGAGGACGGAAACAAACTCTTTGTTTGTGTGTACACCGATGATATTTTAATCGCAAGTCAGAAAAAGGTTTTTATTGAAAGCTTTAAATCTGAATTGGCCAAGGAGTTCGAATTAAAGGAACATGGAGTTGCAAAGTTTATTTTAGGCATAGATATTGTCAGGAGTGACAAGAGTTTGAAGTTGTCACAGACTTCATACATTGATAAAATTGTTGATAAATTTGGACAACAACATTGCAAAGAAATACATATTACGCCAATGGAGGTGGGTTTAAAGTTACAACCCATGCAGGAAAATATCGATAAAAGCTTTCCGTATTTTTTTTTTTTTTTATAACATAGGGCGGCAAACGAGCAAGCGGGTCACCTGATGGTAAGTAATCACCGCTGCCCATGGACAACCACAACACCAGGGGTATCGCAGGAGTGTTGCCGGCCTTTTAAAAAGACGTAGGCCGTTGCCGTATAGGGAATTAATAGGCTGTCTTATTTATTTATCCGTAGGTACTAGGCCGGATATAGCCAATGCTGTAGCAAAGATGGGTCAGTATGTGGATAATGCTGATAAAGGATGTTGGAAAGCAGCTATACGGATTTTAAGATACCTTAAAAGAACCAGGGAATATGGTCTTATCTATAAAAAGACAGGTAAGTCTTTAATAGGGTATTCAGATAGCGATTTTGGTAACTGTCATATAGATCGAAAAAGCTTTTCGGGAAATGTTTTTATATTGGCAGGTGCTGCGATTTCTTGGAAATCACAAAAACAAAAGTGCGTTGCTACCTCAACGTGCGAAGCTGAGTATGTTAGCTTAGCTTTAAGCATGAAAAAAGCTATTTACCTTAACAGCTTATTAAGTGAGATAGAGTTACATAACTTTAGTAGGGTGACGTTGCATGCGGACAATCAGGGAGCTATTACACTTGCAAAAGATCCTGTTTTTCATGCCCGCAGTAAGCACATTGACATAAAGCATCATTTCTTAAGGGATACATTGAGAAATAACAAAAATATTGTATTGAGATTTATTTCTACTGATTTGATGCTGGCAGATATTTTAACGAAACCGCTGCCAAAGCAGAAATATTATTTATGTGTTAGCAGTTTAGGTATAGTTTAGGATATTGTTAGTGCTTATTTTTTTGGTCATGTTTTTTGGTTATTATTTTACTTTATCTTACTGTTAGATTTATATTAGGTATTAATTAGAGCTTCTACGGTACAATTTAAGGAGGTGTGTTGAATAGGAACTATTTTAATGGTAAATTGTACCTCATTAGAACGTATGTTCTATGTTGTTTTTAAAATGTTTGACACCTTCGCTTTTGTGCTGTCTAACAATAAATGCACATCCCACAGGATCAAGATATTTTATTTAATTCCATTGCTATATACTCTGCTACATCGCTTAGATGAAAAATCTTTGTGAAAAATATGTTATAGTGTAGCTGGTCTCTTGGAGTTATTCATCAGATGTTCCAGATCTTCAATATTTATACGTCAGCAGAAAATGCTCATCAGGTTAAACGACTTATTTTTATAGATATTCAAAAGAGCTCTGTAGTTTAGTGGTTACAGGTATTTAACAAAATTGGTACTAACAAAGGTTAGCTCTACAAGATGGCGATGAGCAAACCGAGAAATTTTTAGTGCAACATTAACAATTAATAATGACAAAACATCAATTTTGCGATCACCGGAACATACATGCAGAGCTAACCATATTAACAAGCAAATTATTAAAAAATAAAAAACACGACTGACAACTCACATAGCCTAATAATTATGTCACTCGGAGGAATGCAAGGAATCCAAAAATACTTCTTAAATCAAAATCTGTTAATTAGCAAATAATTGTTTGTTATGTGATAATGGCAGATAGTTCAAATTCTCAGGATATAATGTCAATAATAGACTAATTAAATACACAAAGTTTCAATTGCACAGCGTCGATACTTAAGATTTTATTGATATCTAAAATACACCGATTTTGGCACTGACACACTGATGATCACTAAAATGTTAGGGTACTTCCTGAAGTGCGAGAAAGCTGAAAATTGGAATGTAAAATAGTTTTAGTATGCAAACCACAGAAAAAATTCATGAACTTATTACTTTTGTCTACAAACCCCTAAAATTTGGTAGAAGTTTGTATAAGACTTTCACTAATTTTTATGCTAGTGTACCAGTGGGAGTGTACTAGGAACTGCCATATGCAACAAAAATAAATGAAATCACACCAAAAACATTTTTATGTAAAATGTTCCCAAGGCTTAAGGCTTAAGATATCTTTCATGTAGAGCCAAGCACACCCTAACTCCACTAACCCTAGCTTAACAATCTCTACATCTCAGTAAAAATGTATGGCTTGGCTGTTTCGTTACTTCAGAAATTAAATATTCGCATAACGGCGAAATGGCAAAGAATTTTAATTAGGTACCTTTTAAATTTCGGACGTTTTGATCCCGTGACTATTTCAATTGCGGTCATTTAATAATAAGGACATATTGCTCTAGACGTTTTGCTCACATGACTTATTACGTTATGGTCGTTTTATCAATTCTTAACTTCAATCATCAATTCTTAACAATAATCAACAATCAATTCTTATCAATTCTCAAATCTTATCTTAATTCGTTCCTTTGATCAAAATGATATCTGAAGATCAGACTATGCGAAATATTTGGCAATGGCTGGAATGTAAAAAAATTAATCATTTAAAGGCGCCTAATACGATTGTCTGTGATGAGTCTTCAGCAAAGTCAAAGTCAAAGTTTAAAACGACTAATGAATATATGAATCACTGTTTTCTTGTATTAAAAAGAAAAAGAACACTTGTCCCCGAATGTTTTATAAGATTAGATACTTCTCATTTTGTTAAATGTCTCTATGGTTTATCTTGCTTTAAACTTATAGATAAACGGGTCAAGATATTTTATATTAAACAATTATATAAATTGAAATATTGTAATGGTGACCATGAAGCTAAATTGATAGTGAAAAGTTTTATAATTGTGGCGTTACAAAAATTCGACAGACATGATTCTAATGGCAAGAAGACAAGATGTGAAACGGCGAGAGAAAGGCTTTTAGTTGGTAGTAAGGCAGAAGAACATCCCTTTATCCTCGTCGTGCCACCAACTTGTTTCACCAGTGGCACGATAAGGAATTGTCATTCCTCGTCGTACCACTGAATGCAGATACATGCAGGTATGGTAGCTCTACTTAATTTTCCTTTAGATATTACTCAATAAATAATTGTTGTCTTTAACACAATTTTCCTGTAACTGCAACTATGTAATAATTTTTATATAGTTGTAAAACAGCAATGTATAATAAGAGAAATAAGTTTTTAGGAGTTTCAAAAACTATTTTTATCAATTTAGAAGAACTCGAAGTCCCAAAAATATATTTACCTTATCTGCTTGGAGACTATTATAATGGAAGCTCCCGAATACTGGTATTAATTTCACAAGAAGCCAAAATAATGTTAACACAGCTTTCAGAGTTTTTTATCAAAGTCAATTGTTTTTATTTATATAGGCTTAAAAATAGCACTTATAAATCGTCACATTCTTGTTTTTTAGTTAGGTCATAAAATTACTTAAAGCTAAGGTTACCGCCGCCTCCAAAGCGCAAGTGGAGAAGAGGCAGCGCAAAAACTCCACTGATGCATTTTCTCCAAAGACGTCACTTTACAACATATGTCTTACAATTAAAATGACTGTGTATGTGGACGAATATACATTGAATATTTATATGAAATGTCAAATTTATAAATTAATAAAATGTCACTGAAAAAGTAAAAGTACACAATCTACCTAGAGAGTAATATGACAGTCTTAGGAGGTTATAGATGGAACATTCGCTAGCTGCCTCCTTGCCATTTGGACTATTATTTACGATACATGGAAATATGGGTAGTTCATTATCAACCACAAACATAATTCCCTTAGTTTATTCATTACTAAGTGACCAGAAAGAAGTGGCATATTTTGCACTGTTCGACATTATAACATCACAAATACCAGTATGGAAACCTACTACATAATTCATGCTGATTTTGAAACTGCATCTACAAATGCAATTCGTATTTTTTTTTTCAGATATTAAAATAATAAGATGTTATTATCACATGACCATGGAAGTAGTAAGTACTTTGTACAACTGGAAGGTTCACTGAGACTAGAAAAGCGAGCCGAAAGAGAGGCTCGAAATCGTGGCGCGTCCCTTTCTGACGAGGGTGACCATGTTAAACAAAATTCTTAGGACCAGTGAACCAAATGTCACATGTCATGAGTCAGTGTGAAGGCAATTGAGCCTACTTTCGTGAGTTGTGTGTGAGTCAAAATTACGCTCGTTTGCGCTCTTACGCCCCTACAATTACGCTACTAGAAAAATATGTAGCTATTCCATAGGTTCAATAAAATATAGTACTATTTATAAACTAAGTAAAATAATACTCAAGTTAAAAAACGATTTATTATATTACTTAAACGTTATTGTTTATTTTATTTACTTATTGGGGACGCCAGCGCAAGCTCCAGACGGGTGATCAGTCCACTCATGCCGGGACCATTTCACCCAATTCCCCGAGACCCGTATGTATAGGGTTTTGAGTCACCTGGTAACTCACGATGGTGGCGACCCACTGAATCTACCTGTTACTTTGCAGGATTTTAATAACTGCCCTATTGTTATGTCACTCAGATCATCCTCAGATAGGGCGTCTGAGTCCAATACTTCTCTCCTTGCAGCAGCGTAAAGCTAGTTTAATAATCCACCCGGTAATCCTCAGGTTGGAAATGTAAGCTACATATTACGAGTTATTAGTTAATTTCCCACGAATCATCGCAATCCATTTTTTTCTTAATTCTATATTTGCGCGGTAATCTGAAAAAAAAATCTTTGTTAGGATACATTTATTTTCTTTATAATTATTATGTAGTCACCATACTACCAGAAATGAAAACTTACCCGTGGAAGGAAATCCCAAAACCTGGGTATGATTTCTTTATTGTTGCAACCTCTAATAGCACAACATTTATTAACCATTTTCAAACTCCAATAATAATTATTATTAAACAATTAAATTCACGCGCTACAGAAAAAAAGCAGCCATTTTGTTTAATTTGTGTTGCTAGTGTATTGCAAATATTTACTATTTCCATAACTAGAAAGTTTTTCATGCTATTACGCCCTTAGTACACCGACGCGTTCGCATGCGAAAGCGATTCGCTGCGAAACGCTTGCGATTGCGAAACGTCTGCTATACACTGCCGGTTTTTATATGGCATGTTTTGTAGAATGAAATCAAGAATTTATATTTTAATATATTGGTGTATATTTTTGCACGTCGCATCGCATTGATTTCTGATTACATGACGCATTGCGAAGCGAAAAATGACATAAGCGAATCGCCTACGTCGTCATTGTAACAGCTACTTCGCAGCTACGCGCGAACGTACTGATAAGGATGCAACTATACTAATCTCGCTTAGTTTGAACGAGACACAGCATATACGAAACGCTCTCATCCAACTGACAAGTTTTTTGAAGTTTCGTTGCCGTATGCGAATGCGTGGGTGGACTAAAGGCGTTATTAATTAACTAGCTGTTGCCCGCGGCTTCGCCCGCGTGAGTTTCGCTTAAATGAAAAATCTTTTTGTGTTCCAAACTGTAGTAACCTAAACTCCAGTACCTACTCAAAATTTCAGATCTCTGGTTATCCAATTATATTAGGTACTCGTAGTACAGTCACGGTGTTAAAATGAATCAAAAGTGATATTTCATTCAATAAACGATCTTCATCTGCTCGTTATCTACAATTTCCCGTGTACCACCACTCCCACCCCGAGTCCCTCTTTGTCTTATCCCGTGTCCTGGCTATTTATACGTCAGTAGAAAATGCTCATTAGGTTGAACGACATTTGCTAAGGGCCCATTTCCATTTATTTTATAGAGTAGCTGGTCTTTTGGAGTTCTTCATCACATGTTCCATAATCTTTTATTTTTATACGTCAGTAGAAAATGCTCATCAGGTTGAACGACTTTTGATAAGGCGCCATTTCCATATATGTAATAGTGTAGCTGGTCTCTTGGAATTCTTCATCAGATCCTGATCTTCGATTTTTATACGTCAATAGAAAATGCTCGTCAGATTGATAAACTTTTGCAAAGGTACCATTTCCATATTTCTTATAGTTTAGCTGTTCTGTTAAGGTTCTTCATCAGGTGTTCCAGTTTTCAAAATTAATTATAGCCTGTATGTTGCCAGGCAGCTATACAACAACAAAAAGTTTCATTCAAATCCGTCCAGTACGTTTTTGCGTGAAACGCGTACATACATACAGACAGACAGAAAGACAGACAGATAAAAAATTCAAAAAAAAATTTTTTGCTTTCTATTATTCTTTTTAAGTGTCCCTCTATCTATTTCAGTAAAAAATACTGCATGTACAGACAAAATATTTTTACTGTTTTATTATATGTAGGTATAGATTTCTTCCAATATGTTGCCTAATGAATATGATTTCAAGTAATAGTTGTATCTAGATGGTATCTAGTAAATAAATAAGAAATACTTACACAACGAATTTCCATTGATTCATTGTAAACGTTTTCTACTAAATAGAAGTAAATTCTTAACATAGCAACTGAGTGAAAGGGACACAATGACGGGAAAGTGATTCTCTTTCGGGCACGTTTTTTATTTTAACTATGATTATTTTAAAAACAGTACTATTTACTTCATCATTAAGTTCATTTTTGTTTGTCACGGATTTTGAAGTAAACCTTCCAGTTGTACAAAGGTACTTATTACTTCCATGCACATGACTAACAGTCTATGGAGGAAGTTCAAATCTCTGGGGCTAAAACAAAAAAATTAAAAACGAGTCGTAGGCCTTTGTAGTGCGTTACCTCTATTACCGCGGGAGATGATTACGGATGGTTGGAAATATATACAAGATGAATTTCCGGACCAATCAAAAGTAAATAAATATAAACTATGTGCAAAAATATTGGATGAAAAATTTATTGACGAATGGTGCGTATACTCGGAACGCCACCGTACCAATAACGTGGTGGAAATAGTAAAATCAATAGGACTATTAATATAAATAATGTGTCATCGACTAGGCTGTTAAATGCATTGTTAAATGATGCCGCCTGTTCAAATTTAAAAAATGCAGTTTGGACTAACTATTTCTACCGGCAGACTGGCACTGCACCAAAAAAAAGATGAATTTGTTTTACAGACGCAAATGGAATTAATAAACCACGAAATTAGTAGAATCGGTCATTTTTTGGAAAAAAAAAAACTTTATTTTGATTTTGTTAATGTAGAAGTTGTAATTTTTTTGTAGTTTGTATGTAGGACCGAGATTAATTAAAATTAAATTTATGTTTTTAGTTTTTTTTATTACTAGTAGAGCAACAATCATTCAATAAGCATTCAGTGGTACGACGAGGAATGACAATTCCTGCCACTGGTGGAACAAGTTGGTGGCACGACGAGGATAAAGGGAAGAAAATTAAGATGTAGAACAACATATACACAGTGACGCTGATATGTCTATATTCAATGACGTTGAATTCCGTGTAGAGAATGAATTTGTGTCATGATTTAATGGTTGCGTTTCCAAAGAAGTCTCCTAGTTTTATAAAACTGAAGACCATAACCTTAGTATATAGGGTGCGGCGATTGAACTGTCCATATGTGAAAATGAAATATTTTTGTTCATTTTTAATATGTGTTTTTTGTTTATTTGTTTATTGTTTTGCCATGTGAAAATAGAAAGTTTGAAGCTTTATTATGACATATTCCGAAGGAATAAATCTGCCTTCAGCCTTTACTACAAGCTGAAGTCTCTTACTGAAAGAAGCACAGGCTGCTCGAACGACGTCGTCACTCAAACAATTCCATTCTCGCCAAAGAGTAACTTTGAGCGCTTCCACTAAAGTGTGTTTTGTAGCACAGGTCCTGGCCTATAAAACACCCCAAATACAAAAGTACAGCGGATTCAAGTCGGGCGATGACAACGGCCACATATCTCGGTCGATTAGCACTGGAACGTTTGCTTTGATGGTGTCGAGTTTTGCTGGAAGGTCCAACGCTCGGAACCGAATGTGTTGCGTGCCCATGGTATCAGCCCTGGTCGCAAGACTTTGTCACGATAAATTTGTTAGTTTATTTTGACTTGGTTGTGACCTATTGGAAGAAAAACGAGCGGAGAACGGCCTTTTTCAGACACCGCCACCCAGACCATGATTCTGTCGGCTCCTCGACTGTCGAGTGACTTGCAATTCGTCTAAATGGTCACTGACATGGTCATTTTGTTTGTTTAAAAGCTGTTTAACAAGGAAGTTTTCTCATCTGAAAACACCAAATTGGGAAGCTCGCCAGAGTCGAGCAAGCGAATCAACTCTTTTGTTCGGTCCAACCGTTTGCTACGCTGTAAAGCAGTGAGTTCCTGAGAAAGGTTTTTTTTAAATGGTTTGACTTTAAGCTTTTCCTTCAATATGCGACGAAAGCACTTCACTTCTTATGCACTTTCAGATCCTGTGCGAGCTGGTTTGCTGAGCACGCTAGATTTCTGTGAAAACGATGACGCACCTTTTCGACAACACCATTGCAGTACAGCGTCGTCCGCCACCGAAGCGTTTCTTAACGCTACCAGTCTCATTATAACGTTGAATAGTGCGATGCACCAATTTCTCGTTCAATTGAAGATTTGGCACCGCTCGACGTATTTCGATATTCGATTTTACCCTCCAAATAAAGAGCAATCACTGAATTTCGTTTTAAATCCATTGTTCTAAATTCTAATATGTTTCTCTCACAACAGAATCACTTCACATGATTATAGAGAACATGTCAAAGACCAACATTTAAAATTTTGGCGGCATTTGATTCAGTGGCTTGAATTTTATTACAGTTAGACAGAGACGGACAGTTCAATCGCCGCACCCGGTACCACAATATTTAATGGAAATTGTTCCTATGAAAATTTTCATGCTAAAATCGATTTTGTCTGTCTTTGTAAATTGTATTTCTCTCTCTCTCTCAGCCGAAAGACGTCCACTGCTGGACAAAGGCCTCCCCCAAGGATTTCCACAACGACCGGTCCTGCGCTGCCCGCATCCATGCGCAACCCGCGACCTTCACCAGGTCGTCGGTCCACCGAGTGGGAGGCCTTTAGGAAATTTTATTTAACTGTTTTCAAATAGTATAATATGCTTGATTGTCCATAACTTTTGGATAACTTAAATATCAGCGCCCCTCCTAGAGTCTTCAGATTTAATCCATATATTCATGTCCCGTGTGTATCAACAAATTATCGGCAAAATTCGTTTATGTTGCACGCTAGCCATAGTTTTAATAATGTTTGTAGGACTGAAGAACATGCCATATATGGGCTAATCATACCAAATTGGTCGAGTCGGTTAAACGTCAGTCAAGTTGAAGTCAAGGAAACGTCTGTGAATTTCACTACAAACATAACAAAAGCAAAACGTCTGCTATATGATCATTGGTTCTATTAATTAAACTTTTTCAACATAGTACCTAAGTATAATATTTTTTTGTTGTCTAAAAAAAGAACATCTTTAAAACATCTTTTAACAAAAAAAAAGTAGATCTCGACGAAAAGTAGATCTGACTTATTAGGAATCCCTCAAATTCAACTTTTATTATTTATTCCGTATATAATACTAAGTTAAATATATAAAAAGACTATGTACCTTATCTACTCTAGTCAACTGTGCGTACAAATTTATAGTAATATTGTGATATTAGTAAAATATACCTAAGATTGTGATACTAGTAAAATATAAGATTTTAGATTTATATTTTGCTTTTTTGGGATATGTGTGTATGGCAGGGTTGTTTGTTCCGGGCTATAGGTCGCATTTCTGATCGGATCCTTAAGAAACTTGGCACGTTTCTCGGTTTATATGAAATAAAAAAAGGGCAAAAAAGGGAAAAGTTTGCTGTAGCGTCATTTATGAACAGATTACAATTTCAAATTTAGGGAAACAAAAAAAAAAAAAAAAAACAAAAGGGGAACAATCTGGGAAGTTTGAAGTAGAACTTTATTCGCGAGGTCTACTGTTACACTCAGAACCACTAGTATGTAAGTTTAGTTATGTAAGCGAATACCATATCAGTCTTATTTCTGTCCGCCTAATAAGTTTATTTTAATTGTTAAATAATATCAAATTAATGTGAGACATATTTTGAAATATAAATGTTGTCATGCTATTTGTGAGTTTACTTATTTTTACTCATACAGTCAAAATATTGTAGAATGTAAATTGTAGAATTATATCAAACTAATGTGAATTGTTGCAGAGTATTTTGGAAATTAAAATTTTTATTGCTATTTGCGAATTGTTAACTTATTTTTCTAAATTCCTTTGATGATGACTGTAACAATAAATGTTGTTATATATATTTTAAATCCAATTCTATCTGTCTATTCTATTTTGAGAATCATTATTATTTAATTAAATTTTAAACTAAAAACTAAAATATAAAAACTAAAAACTCCGATGACAACCAAGATAGAATGAAGGTGTCAAATGTCTCACGGTAAAAAATTGTGTTTTAAAATTGTCATGGTTGTGAAGAGATACGTCTGCCGAAACCTGAGAACAGAAGACTACTGATCAATTTGAATCTTTAAGATTGTGTGAGTCAAAGTGGCGGAATCCAGAACTTGAATTCCGTCTCTGAAATAAAGAGAGACATTCCGGCTGTGTGAGGCCGGCCTTTGAGATGAGCTTTCAGAGCCATAGACTTATTTCTTTGATTTGAACTTTCAAGCGAGCACTAACAAAGAATAACCTACACGAAACATAGATACATATAATCACTCACCCTTACAGGATGGACAGAGCCAAGAATCGTGAGGCTCGAAGGCCAATATTTATAATATATATAAGTGTTTGAGTGTTTTTTAGTTTTTATAATTTTTATACTTTTTTAAATAAAATTTTGTAAAAATTTTGTTAAATTTATGCTGCCAAACATTAATGCATCCAGCAGCAGATCGGTTCCGAGGACATCGTCGGAAAATATAATTCAATGTAGTCAGTGCTCCCAGCCCCGTTTTTTTCAAGGGACAAAGAGGTTTGAAAATTCATTTGGTGAGGGCGCATAAAAGTACACCTCTTTGTCCTCAACAAGCATTAACTTCAGCAACTGTTTCACAATCCCAACGACCTGACGTACCTTTCCACCAATACCTTTCGATTTAAAAAAATTCTAAACCATTATTAAACGCATTCCTAAAAGCGCCCGCATTCGAGTAACTGAAATTTTATCAACTTCAATTAAAAATGTTATACAAAATAATACGCAGGACGCTTGGACTCACCTCCCCTATAGGATTCTACATATTAAATCTAACGATAATGTTAGTAAATCATCTTTAGCGGCTAAAATTGTAAAGACCCTCTTTCTTTTCATGACAACCTTACGCATCAAAATTCTAAAAAAAATAATATTTGTATGGTTTGGTGGAAAAAATAAAAGCAAAGCGACCTGGTATACTGCGAAAAAAGGATTGCTTCACAAAGACATTCGCGGGGTTCACACTTTCGCAGAAACGATCGCTGAAGTTCACAATTGTGGCTTTGAATTATTGTCCCATTCTCCCGATTTGTCAATTTAAATTAGGAAACAGATAATGGTCCGACCATTATCTGTTTCCTAATTTAAAAAAATATTATTTTGGCTCAAAATTTTTGACCAATGAGAAGGTGATAGCCGCCAAAGATGAGAATTTTCAGGGGCTCAAGGAATTTTTTTTTTTAAATTCAAAATCAAGTTACAAGACAGGTTGAGGAAGTTTATTGAATTAGGCGGTGACTACGTCGAAAACTAAAAATAATTCTGATCCTAATTTCTTACGTTTTCTTGTTCAGGCCGAGAACTTTTGGATTCACCCTCGTAGCTTTTGGTCTTCCTATAAAAATAAATATATTTATTTATTTTTTAAATCTAGTGATTAGAGAAAAATAGATCAGAATTATAAATACTTAGATCAGGTTGGGAGCCTCTCAATAAATCTGTGGTGTGTAGTAACCATTTTAAGCAAAATTGCTTTATCCAAAGAACTTGCCGACGTCTTTTAAAAAGGGAATACACAAAAAAAAAATGTCCCAGAAATGTCTACAGAAAATGTCCCAGTGGGTATTTTTTTACATTATAGTCATACAGGGTGAAACAGATAAGTAGTCTTAATTTTTTAAAACTGTAATTGAAATCTTGCAAAACTATGCAAAAATTGCCTGTCAATATCAATAATTGCTGTTAATGCTGAGTTGTCAACTGCGACTTGTATTTTTGTAGCGAATGTAAAAAAATCTGCATTGTAGCCAAAATTTCCATACATCACAACATAAAAGTAGGCAAAAAAATAAGACGTAAAGTACCTAGAACTATTAAGAACATCATTACTTTCGGTTCTCGCTCTGATGAACCTCCATCAATCGCCTAAATGTTGGCATATGAGGTTTTGAGGATATAACTTTTGTAAATGCATAGGTATAGAGAGGTTCCAAAGAAAACCAAGAAAGCCCTGTTACATCCAAGAGACAAGTCAAACTTCTCTACACTCAAAGATGTTCGACTGGGTAATAGAAGGAAAATATTGGCCAGTTTGTATGGGGTAGGAGTGAATTATGCAGTATGAAGAAGATTCAGTGAAAACCTTGTTGGATAATGAATGGCTCATATCAATGCATAGCTTAATGCATAGGGAGCTTTATGTAATGGCAGTTTTGACTATGGTCTTTACCATAAATAATTTTGTCTGTGTTCGCTTCCGTTCTTGACTGCCGCCTTGTTACGTAGGCCTTATGCCGTTCTTCTGGCTATTTCATTTATCCATACTAATATTATAAATGCGAAAGTTTGGATGTGAGTTTGTGAGTTTGTGAGTTTGTGAATTTGTGAGATTGTGAGTTTGTGAGGATGTTTGTTACTCAATCACGCAAAATCTACTGGACGGATTTCGATGAAATTTGGTACAGAGGTAGATAATGACCTGGAATAGCACATAGGCTACTTTTTATCCCGGGAAAAAGCACTGTTCCCGTGGGAAATTCACGCGGGCGAAGCCGCGGGCAAAAGCTAGTTAATAATATATTTGTAGTGACTGTAATTGTAATAATATCCTGTTGACGTTTGAAGCCCAAGTTTATTGTAATCAAATTAAGCGAGGAGATTCACAGCATCTTTTATTGTTCTCTGCTACACTGTGCAAACCCCACTGCTGACGATCACGCCGCCACTTAACAGGTTCCTGACCCAGGATAATCCATTCACATCGAAGGTCTGTAATACCGGTGCAGCGGGAGTTGGTGTGAGGAGCAAAACAGCAATATGCCCAAGGCCGGTGGAAATAATATTCCCGTGGCATCGACATATTTCGGTGGCGTGGCTGCCATGGAGAAATTGGAAGACCCCGCCAATTACCATAGCTGGAAATTTGCGTCCAAGATGCTATTGAAACTCAAAGGATTGTGGGATCTGATTGATAGACAAGATGATGCTGTGCTCACCGGCTTGGATGATGCGCGTGATCAAGGTGTGCTGGCTCACCTGTGTTTGACTATTAAGCCCTCTCTTTTTCAATATCTGCGCAATGCTAAAACAGCGCGAGAGGCTTGGAAGAAACTGGCGGAAGTATTTGAGGATCGTGGTTTATTGAGGAGAGTGCTACTTCTTCGGCAACTTCATCTTATTGAATACAAAGATTTTAGTGACATGTCTGAGTACATTGAAAAGGTTATGTCCTTAGTACATCAGCTATCTGATATTGGTAAGACTATTGATGATGAAGAAATAGCTGAGATTTTGTTTTCTGGTCTACCGCAAGAATATGACTCGTTGGTGTCCAATTTGGAAATCTTGTGTATATCTTCAAAGTTGCAGGATGAGTTGGTTCGAACGCCTCTACTACAAGAAGCGCAGAGAAAGAATGGCAGTACAAGTGGATCTTCGGATCCTACAGCTTATGTTAGCAAGAAGCAAATTATCTGTAAGTATTGTGGCAAGCCCGGCCACATTAAGCCTAAATGTTTTAAATTAAAGAGAGAACAGCAGCTTCAAAAGCAGAAGAATAATGAAAATCATCATACTGCATTTTTGGTTCACAACTCTTCGATATACATTGATAGTGGATCTTCCAACCATATCTGTAATAGTAAAGAAATATTGTGAAATATTAAGGACACTAGTGCTCAATTTATAAGTGTAGCAAATAATCAACAAATGGCAAGCACTTGCGTAGGAGACTTAAGCGTTGCGTAGGAGAGTTAATGAATAACCAGGTGAGAATCCTTCATAATGTTATGTATGTTCCCAGCTTGCTGCATGCTTGCTATATGCCTCAATCTTGCTGATACATTTTTGCATGTTTTAAGCAGGTCAAGCTACATATTGCTTGCTTAAAATAAGATAATAATCCAAAAAAATAAATAAAACAAGGTTTGTTATCAAGGTAATTTATAATTACAAATATATTTTCTATTATGAAAATACAAGTTATTAATAGTAATTATTACAAAACAAATTAGCTCATTGTAAATTAAATCGTTTACAGCTTTAATTTTTTTGCAATTTCTGTCAAAAACGTTTTATTTACAATGCAAGTGCAGCGTTCTATGAAACGATACTGCGATTAAAAGTTATGATGCGCATCGTTACATATTAAAACATGTTATTATAAATGTTTGTATCGCAATCTTAATACACGTGTGAAATGTTAGTTTGATATATCGTTTTTCTTGTAATAGTAGCAATTTTATAACTTTTTTTTTAGGAAATGTTATTTGATATTATGAAACTGCGATAATAAGCTTTTCGATGTTTTAAGATAAAAATATATTAAAAAACGTGGAATAGTTTTCTGGGACATGATAATCGATGTGACAAAAATCTGTATTTTAATAGACACCCGAATTAAGTATTTGTTTTGTATTTGCAATAATTATTTTATTTTATTTTTATAACATGGTGCGGCAAACGAGCAAGCGGATCACCTGATGGTAAGCGATCACCGCTGCCATATTCTATATTATTCATTAATTATGAATGTAGAGTTTTTGCAAGTAAAATGTAGGGCCTCAGATATTATGATGTAGAGTCACAAATGTTAAATTGTAGAGTCAAAATGTAGTGTTTTTATTGTTACTCTTTTATTTTAGCATTTGATATGATCCAAGGAGAGGTGTTGGATAATGAATGGCTCATATCAATGCATAGCTTAATGCATAGGGAGCTTTATGTAATGTCAGTTTTGACTATGGTCTTTACCATCAATAATTTTGTCTGTGTTCCCTTCCGTTCTTGACAGCCGCCATGTTATGTAGGCCTTATGCCGCTATTCTGGCTATTTCAATTATTAATAATATATTTGTAGTGACTGTATTTGTAATAATATCCTGTTGACATTTGAAGCCCAAGTTTATTGTAATCCAATACAGCGAGGACATTTACAGCATCTTTCATTGTTCTCTGCTGCACGGTGCAGACCCCACTGCTGACGATCACGCCGCCTCTTAACAAACCTCACAGCAAATGTAGTCACTGCAATGTGTTCTTATCCCTTAACCACTGTTATAGGTCTGACAGACTCCCATTCGAAAAATAAACGTTCTCTATCTCGCTCTAATGAACGACAGAGCTACGTGCGCTCGAGTACCTTCTACTCGTTCAGTGAGCAACGCACTGCGAAAGGGTGAGGACATTGCGCCCGCGTTTTAAGGTATTTATCGATGTTTTATTTTTTTATGTAGGTCTGACAGACCTCTATCAGTAACTACGTAACTATTTTGAGATTTGTGTTTTTTCTTTTTAGGATGGATTCAGAGCAACCAAGTACTTCACGATCCTTGCGG
The DNA here is from genome assembly GCA_018467065.1 of Ephestia elutella. NCBI lineage: Eukaryota > Metazoa > Arthropoda > Insecta > Lepidoptera > Pyralidae > Ephestia > Ephestia elutella. The sequence goes on from CM031578.1 coordinate 3,788,294, forward strand.
ACACATGATAAAAATTTATCCGACTCGGAAATAGCTGCTAATTTAGAAGAGTGGATTTTAAATGAAGAAGATGATCCGTTCAGCGACAACTCAGACATTGATGAGAATTTCGTGGCTGAAACTTTAGACAGCGACACATATGATGCGTTATGATATTAATCTTCAAGATGAAAAATTGCTTAAAAGGAAATACTGTACTGTATGTGACTATAAAAAGAAAAGAAAGACACAATATGTATGCGTTTCATGCCATATGTCTACAGTGCTCAAAACCATTATGTGTAAATTGCATAGCGGAAAAACTGAACGATGTTTAAGCACTGTCTTTTTCAATATAATTAAAGAAATAAACAAACATAAGACTAAGAATGAAAGAGCCAAGGTAGAATATTAAGTTTGTGTTGATTTTAGTAAGAATTTAATTATTATTATTTTTTTGTAGGCTATTGAATTAAAAAAGTGCCATTTATGTTATGACTGAAAGAAAGTTCCTATAAAAAATATGTTTTGTTAATTTTTTTTGTTCTTTTTATTTTTCATTATAAGATTTGTAATAGTTTATTATAACAATAAAACTTGATTTGGAAAAAATAAACGTTATGTTGTATTTTTTAAATATTTTTACTATAGGAGTCTCTCAGACCTCTATCAGTGTTAGTGTTACAAAATCGAGTATCAGTGCTTAAGGGTTATGAATCAACGAGAAAAAACACCTGTTAAGTGCAATATCAGGAGGATGTATTGCATTTATGTCATTTTGTTTTCTATTTTATTTCTAGCTTTCTAGGAACTTTATTCAAGTAAGTTCCTATTGTTGTGGTACACGTAACGTTCCTGTCTGTACTTATAAGTCTAGGTATTAGAAAAAGTACTTCTTAGTATGGTAAAAATGAGAAAAAATTCTGTTTAATTTTAACCCCTAAAGTATATGTGTAAACTTTATTTTATATGTATATTTCATAAAGTACCTATCTATAGTCCGGCAGGAAAGGGTTAAACGCTGCTGTCCTATCTCACAAAGTGCTACGCTTCTGAACACCACGGCTGTTTCAACGGCAACTGAAACGAATTCATACAAATTGGACAGGAACGAATATTTAAAAATAAAATGATTTCAAAATGAATCAAATAGTCAACGAATATGTTCCTAAATGCATGAATGAACTTATTTTATCCGAAGGAATTGCAGCTCTCGAGAAATCAGCTCAATCAATGCTAGAGATTGATCCAGGTGTTTCCTGCGAAAGGATAAATGACGGGTTGAAATGTTTTGGAAAACTACTTATAACCTACACAATACGCAGCTGTATATTAATATTTAAACTTGATTTAGAAATTGATATAAAAGATATAGCGATTCGTATAAATTTAGACGGAAAACAATTTTTATTATTTGCAGTTGTTGAATACATAAAAAAATATTATCATCGTCATTACGTACCACATTGCAAACGTCTTAATAATAACTGGGAAATGTACGATGATTTAAAAACCTCTGTTGATTTACTAAAAGATACGCAAATTGTAGTTAATTCTTTTATGTACACAATCTCTTGTTAAATTGCCATCATCTAATTTTAAATATATGCTTTTTAAATCATGCTGTGTTTAGTTTTTTTTAATCCCCGTATTCAAATAGCACACTACACTTTACCACATGCGTAGTTAAAAGGGTACAGGGAGTAAGCTTCTTACAAGCGCTTCAAATGAGTACACTACTACAAGCTTGAGAGCCCGAGGTGCTTACGCACACACGCGCTGTCACGTACAGCGCCAAACCGGTTTATACTGGCTAGGCGGGTGCGGAATGTCACGGATTGCGCGCTCTCTCGCGCAGTCATGTTCGCTTGCGCTTTGCGCAGCGTTCCTGATTATTTGTTCCTTTTTCGGCCGTGTCGTTTTGGGTTTTTTAAAATAGTGAACAAAATGGTTTATTGCACTGTGTGCTTAAATAATATAATACTGTAAAACATAAAAAACTGTCATATTTTCGCTATCCTAAAGACGTCACTAAGTAAGTACATTATAATAATAGCTTGATTATGTATTTAGATTATTATTTAAATGATTTAAATATGTTCTACCTAGGTACTTCGATAAGACCAAAGAAGGAAGAAGGTAAGAAGAAGACCAAAATCTTGCAGCTTTTTTGGCTATACCATGTCTTCTAAATACTTCAACCATCAAACAAAAGAAAAAGAAACAAAAATCGGAGCCTGGATGCAGTTGGAAGCCATCTAAAGCTGAAACTCGTGATGCTTTTATAAAGCATGTCAGATCTGACGCTGAAATTGGCCAGACAATCGAACTTTGGGTTAAAACTTTGAATAATAAAGGAGTGCCTCCACAACCATATATGATGATAATTGGTGTGCCAATGAGAGAAATTAAAACTTGTTTGGTTATTGTGAATTCATCAGTTATCTATCAAAGAGCTAACATTATACAAGCTGTCGACACATGTTTTAAGGCGATATGGGCATTAAATGCAGAGTATGGATGTGGCTCATATGCCATTTGGTACTTTTTACAACTAGGTCTGTATAAAATGACTTCCTAGTTCGACAAAGGTTCTATTACAGCTGAGTCTCTCTTAACAGATTGTAATTTTTGAGTATCTTGTTCTTTATTTTTTTTTTCAGTTACCAATATTATTTTGATGAATGTCATTTACTAACGGGATAAGTGGTCATATCAATAAGTGACTACAATCAGACTAAATCGGATGTTTCTTAAAACTAGTAATTTCATTATCATTGTACGAGTGTTTTTTTTTTAAAGGTTACATAGATGACCTTATTTAGCTTATAAGTAGTGAGTAATTGTCCAGCAGTGGACGTCTTTCGGCTGAGAGAAGAAGAAGAAGTGAGTAATTAAATTGATTAGTTAAACCAAAGAACTATATTACTATATACAGTATTTAGGTACTCCTAGGTGTTATAAGAAACATATAAAAAGCCATAACAAGGGCAATCACTCTTATACGTATTTTATTATGGTCCGAAACAAGGGAGTTAAACTCATAGTGGCAAATCAAAGGATTTTAAAAAGGCCGTAGTACCTTATAGCTACTGTCTATGATTCTGCAATAAGTGTTTTTATTAGTGTTTTATATTTTTCATTACTCATACTCTGAAAGTAAGTCTGAAGTTGCCTGAGGAGCGTGGAGAAAGTAATACTTTTCAGCCCTAGGGAGAATCGTTTTCAACTGACAGCTGTCAAATTATTTAAAAAAAAACTAGTTCTATTTTCACGTTATTCTATTGAACCATATTCCAACTTCCTATATAGCCATTCAATATATTATGTAAAATTGAAATAACATGAAGTTAAAGAATATATTTTTTATACTTTTTTATAATATAGATTTTTTTTATCATTTTTTCAATGATGGAACCAAATGAAAAGAATCTTATAGCTAAATAGTTGGTCGGCCACAGAAAAAAAAAATGCTGGAAGCTAAAGCCGATCATTTTTTTATCATGTTTAGAGTTTTGTTTATGCTTCCGTATAATTCACTCATCATATCTTTAGCTAATTCATGTTTTTATTTTTGCTTTCCTTGTATTCGTAATGAAAAGCACAGTGTTTACCTCGGGTGAAAGACTTTTTTTAAGTCCCTCTAACTATTGGCGCCCTCGCTACGTCTCGGGACTTAAAAAAGTTACTTTCACCCACTCGTTAACATTGTACTATTGGCAACAGTTTGGTGAGTTTGGAAAAGAAACGTCAACCATTGTGCTGAAGCTAACGGTAAGTTATTATTTCATGTAGTTGCTGTACCTGACTTATATGCTCGTTTATAGTGAAAAGTGTAGGGGAATTCAAATGCATGATAAAATGTGGTACGCTGGTGTTTTAGTATCAACCCGCCGTCGAATTTCAGCTGTTTTTGTAATAAAAAGATTATTAATTATTAAGGCATGTTATATACAATACAATGCTACTATAAGAACAAAACGATTCGCACATCGTCTACAAGGAGCCTATGAGAGTGAAGACTTTACAATGGCAATATGTGTTTCACTATCGCCATTTTACATATTGTTAGGGTACCTTTTTTACGAACAAAATGCTGTACCTCGTTGTTCCCACTTGTTCCCACATGTATAAAATTTATTTTACACTATGGTTGGGTTGGCTGAAAGATATATTTTTAGGGATAAGCTCGCTTTTGTGCACTAATTTAAAATATATAGTTAAGTATATAATTGTAAGTAAGAAAAAACTTGTATGAAATGTTTGTCCCCAGATATTGCAATGGTAGTAATAAACATATTGGCAGATGTTGGCAATAGGTTTTGTAAAAATTCACTTTCATTTTGTGCCAAAATTGTAAAGAGTATTTGATTTACGACCACTTTATTGAAGATGAATGCGAGTACTGTAATCTTAATTTTTTATTAAAAATAATAATAAATGTAAATAAAAATTGCGATTATTAGGTAAGTGTAAGTTGATAAATATTTCAATAAGTTTAAGAGCTTGTACTCTGTGCAAGATATATTCATCTCGTTTCCCCGCACTACGGTACAAAAAAATCAGTCAATTGTCGGCGTGTGTTTGTTTTGGTTGGTTGGTTGGTAGTGTTACCCACGAACTCGCTCTGGACAGACGAGCGCATGTGATATTGTGAACGTGTAGGCATTAGTCTTGACCGTGTGCCTTATTAAATTAGGTATTTCTTTCGATTATTAAGTTATTTATCCTAACCAAATACTGTCAATCTGGGTAACTTAAACCTTTAATAAAACATTCGACCCAAAATTAAAATTGCGCATTTTAATTTCTTTCTCGTTTTGATTTTGTTTATTTCAAATTATCTTTGTAAACATCCGTTCACACATATCTTCGTGAATGCTCAGAACCCGCAAAATATTTGACATCTGTCATTATGTTTCAACGTCAAACAATCTTTTGTTGCTGTTAGTGAACGGCTTGTGACGAACCTACCTCTCCTAAATTGTGTAAGGAGCTGGGAATTGAGTTAATAGCTTTGTATCCTAACGCCACACGAATATCACAACCGGCCGACGACGTTGCTGTGTTTAGACCTGTCAAGGCGGCATGGAAAGACGCGGCAAGCACATGGTTAATTGTTAGATAAGTGTGCAGCCACCACATTTATTAAAAAAATAGTTTATAAGTCGATGGTGTATTGATTAGAGAGCAGTTAGAGCATTATGGAATACGTGGTAACACACTCCTGTTACTCAAATCCTACTTGGAGGGCAGAAAATAGTACGTTGAACTAAATACGATAGGAAAACAATAATGAACATACTTATAGTCAAATCAAAACTGCATGCAATAAAAAAGGAGTTCCACAGGGATCCATTTTAGGACCTATCCTGTTTCTTATATTTACTAATGACTTGGTTAAACATATCTTAAACATACAAAATGACAAAAAAATAATATTATATGCGGATGATACTAATGCTGTCGTGTCTGATAATAACATTGTAAATTTAGAATATAGAATTAATACATTATAACTGCATTTAACGACTGGTATGTTGCCAATAAACTTAAACTAAATCAAAATAAAACTAAGGTGTTACTTTTTAAATCGACTGCTAGAAATTAAGATACACTGTACGTACATCAACCTTAATGGTAAGAGAGTCGATATAGTCGCCAACTGGTGACAATGGTCGACGCACTGACGAGCTGCATGTCTCTCCTGACAGGTTATTCACATGTGTCAAAAATATGAAACGGGCTAAATCCCCCGGGCATGACGGGTTAAGTGTTGAACATGTTTTGTATGGCGGTCTGCTTCTGTTTGAAAAGCTTTCAGTACTTACTAATGCTTGTATTGATCACAGTTACCTCCCCGAGTGTCTTATGAAAACTGTGGTTGTCCCAATAGTAAAAACAGAACAGGCGACATATCGAGCATAAGTAACTACCGTCCTATATCTTTGGCCACAATAGTGTCAAAATTTTTAGAACGTGTAATAAGTGAACATTTAAATGAATTTAATATACCTTTGAGTAAAGCACAGTTTGGTTTCAGGAGTAAATTGTCCACCGACTTAGCAATCTTTACATTAAAAAATACCTTTAAATATTATGTAAACAGAAAAACCACAGTCTATGGATGTTTCCTAGATTTGAGCAGAGCATTTGACACTATTGTTTATAAGAAGCTATGGGACAAATTAGCCCGTACAAAAGTGCCTCATAATATTATAGAATTGTTAAAATATTGGTATGACAATCAAAGTAACCAAGTGAAATGGGGTAGTTCCTTGTCTGACACATATAAGTTGCACCGGGGCGTAAGACAGGGGGGTCTGACGTCACCGATTTTATTCAATCTGTACATGAATGAGCTGCTGGAGGAACTCAGCAGCATGCGTGTCGGCTGCTACGTGGACGACGAGTGTGTCAATAATCTGAGCTACGCAGACGACATGGTGCTGCTGAGTCCCTCCCCAGCCGGCCTACGCGCTCTCATTGCTGCTTGCGAGAAATATGCACAGCAACATAACTTGACGTATAATGTCAAAAAGACAGAAGTAATGATATTTAGAGCAGGTTTACCATGCAGGCCTAAGGCAGGTCCTAATGTAGTGCCACAAATAATATTGTGTGACTCAACTTTGAATATTGTAAATAAATTTAAATACCTAGGACATATAATCACTGATTCATTAAAGGACAATGACGACCTTGAAAGGCAACGAAGGGCCTTAGCTATGAAAAGTAATATGTTAGCTAGAAGGTTTGCCCACGCCTCGGGCCAGGTCAAACTGAGGGTCAGTTTGACCTGGCCCAAGGCGTGGGCAAGGCGTACTGTCAGTCGTTCTACGCCGGCCAGCTCTGGAGCGACTACACGAAGACTGCGTTTGATGCGCTTCGTGTACAATACAACAACTCCTTCAGAGTGATGCTCGGTCTGCCGTGGAGGTGTAGCGCGTCGGGTATGTTCGCTCAGAACAAGGTCAATGACTTTTTTGCAATTTTAAAACGAATGAAGGATTCCTTCCACAAACGCCTTCAACAGTGCGATAATAAAATTATAAAAGCCGTCTACCACAATGTGTACCTGAACGACCCTTCCTGTGTAAAAAAACGTCTAAATAATATTGTATAGGATTAAGTGACTAAAAATATAATTGACTGTTAATTTAATTCAATTCAATTCAATTCAATTCAATTCAATTCAATTCAATTCAATTCAATTCAATTCAATTCAATTCAATTCAATTCAATTCAATTCAATTCAATTCAATTCAATTCAATTCAATTCAATTCAATTCAATTCAATTCAATTCAATTCAATTCAATTCAATTCAATTCAATTCAATTCAATTCAATTCAATTCAATTCAATTCAATTCAATTCAATTCAATTCAATTCAATTCAATTCAATTCAATTCAATTCAATTCAATTCAATTTAATTTAATTTATTAATTCATTTATTTAATTACTTAATCAATAATTCTATTTTATAAATATTCTTTTGAAATTTCTTTTTATATGGGTTCTTGTGCTTGAAATAAATGAATTTTATTTATTTTATTTTTTATTTATTGTACAAGACGCTCAATTTCTAGGATAACACATAGATGAGTTTCTAAATTGGAAAAAAGAACTGGAATCAATAAAGAAATCGGTCTCGTCGGCTTGCTATGTTATCAGGACATTAAGGAACGAAATATCGTTGACTCATCTAAAAAAAGTATACCATGCCCTAGTAGAGTCAAAAATACGATATTACGATACGATAACTATTAAATTATGGGGAAACAGTTATCTATACAATCAAGAGCGAGCTTTTGTCATACAGAAAAGCGCCATACGTGCAATGGTTGGTATCCCTGGGCATACTTAAGGTTCCATGTTTATACCTATTTGTTCTTCTAACCGATCGTAAAAAACGATTACCGGCAATAGAAACAAATGAAGAAAGGGTAGCTCGCGAAAGAACTCGCAGGCAGGCACTCATACACAACATAATGCCGAATTTGAAAATTATGTTCCATAGTGCACAATATCAAGCTTACAGAGCTTATAACAAATTGCCGAAAGAGTTAAAAAATGTCGAAAGTCAGAAGCTCTTTAAAGTGAAATTGAAGGCGTACTTGCTGACCAAAAATTATTATACGAATTATTATTAAACGAATTTTTAGATTGAGTCCAATGATTATGCATTTTTATAATAGACAATTTGACATAATTTAATCGAAAATTTTAATTTAATTTATTTATTGTAATTTAATTTTTTATGGCCTGTGGTGTGGTTCTAGAATAGCACCAACCCATCTCTTCCCGTGGGTGTCGTAAGAGGCGACTAAGGGATTTAAAACACCGGAGGATGGACAGCAGCATCTTTCCGCGTACTATGCCATCACACTGCGATCGCCAACCCGCCTGCCAAGCGTGGCGATTACGGCAAACCCCTCCATGGATGAAATCCTTGGGGGAGGCCTTTGTCCAACAGTGGACGTCTTTCGGCTGAGAGAAGAATTTGATTTTTATTTATTTTATAATGGTATGTTATTGTATAATTTTAATATCAAACACAATGTAAAAAAAATTTGTGATTAAATAAAATGAAAAAAAAAAATGATTGTCTGTGGTGATTGGGATTAAGATGGAGGAAATACAGGCAAAGTAAAATGTCTTGTATGCTGTAAAGTGTAAAATTGATATAACTGTGTGTGGATTAATAAAGGAGACTCAAGAAGAATACGAGTATGTTTATTATTTATCATATAAAAAGTACGCTTCCACTGCGCCGGCCACGATAGGGATGATGGATAAATATTTTTCTATCATTCAAAATGGCGAGTACGACACGACACTCGATATTGAAATACTATTTAATGCCATTTAGTGGAGATACATTTAAAGCCGTGACTTCCGTGTTAAGAGCATTTTAAGAGAGTATGGTTGCATAGACGCATTTGTGAATAAACAGTTTAGCACAAAGGAAGTGCAAAATGAGGCACGTGGTGCTCAAGCGATATTGATATCGGCAGTTTCTTATAGTCATTTGGAATATGTACGAAAAGATTCTCTTATAGTATGTTCAAAAATCTAGAGGATAATTTTAAGGAAAAAAGCATTGGGTGTCGCTTCAAACTTGGATAAATTCAAATTTTTGAGATTTTAGTATGAAAAAAAAGCGGGGAAAAAAATGCTTTAGAACGGTTTTGTCCGTTGCGTATGAATCCGCACAGTTTTTGAGAAATGAACTGTCAAAGTTATAATATTTCGCCAAAGTCAGATAGATCAATCGGACAGTTTTTTTTTTTAAATATGGATAAAGGCTGACACACACCAAACGGTGTCGCACAACCTACATATGGTGATTTAGTTTTTTGTTTGGTGGCTATTTGATGAAATTTGGTTAATACCTCTAATAATTATTACGTTGTTTAGTTATTCTGACATGTTTTAATGAAAGAATTTTTAGAATACTTGTTGATGTCCATAAGACATCCTAGAACAGTTTTGTTTTATAAAAATTGCATGGAGATCGTTTTCGAAGTATTGGGGTGCTGATTACGAAATATATATATCCGTTTTAAATGAGTTAAAAAAGCAAGTTATCAATTAGACTAGACCTGTATGTAATATTGTCAGAATTACAGTTTTGTATATGTTAGTCTAAACCGGCTTCTGAACGCGTGTGCCAAATTTCAAGAGTGTAGGTATATCTGTATGTTAATCCACGAATATCTCAAAAATCAAAATTTGGTTTAAAATAATATTTTTTTTAGCTGGATTAGGCATATTTTAACTTAGAGAACATTCTAAGTTTCATCAAAATCAGTTAAGTGGTTTTTGAGGTAGAACTTGAAGTCATTTGTTTTTTAATTGTTACTTGTGCTTGTTACTAATGCATGGGCGCCGACGCCAGGATTACTTTCAGGGAGGTGTATCTGTATCTACACATAGGTACTATTCCAACTAATATTATAAATTCGAAAGTGAGTTTGTTTGTTTGTTTGTTTGTTGGTTTGTTTGTTTGTTACCTCTTCACGCTAGAGCTATCTACTGAACCAATCTTCCTGAAACTTCGCATATACATTGTTAGGATTACTGAGAAGGACATAGGCTACCTTTTATGCCGGTAATAATAATATTCCCGTGGGATTAACGATAAACGACTTAACAAAAACTCAGAATTTTTTATTTGTTACCTTTTCACGCTCTATCTGCTGAACCAATCTTCCTGAAACTTCGCATTTATATTGTTAGGATTACTGACAAGGATATAGGGTACCTTTTATTCCGGAAAAAATACTGATCCCCTGTAATAAACGACACGGCAAAAATCTACTGTTCAGATTTACTTGAAATTTGGTACATTTTCTAAAGGTGGTTTATACTATGTAAATTTATAATTTTTGATACCTGAAGGCTGAAATTCACAGATAGACTTGAAAAATGCAGATGTTAATTCATCTTTCAAGCATTACTAAGATAACTTAATAAGATGATTAAATTGATTCATGCTTTGTAAAAATTTTAAAACTTAAAAAAAAAAAACAATAGATGTCGCTGAGTTTTTTTTAAAACGCGATATCATTATTTTTTATCCAGATGATAAGTAGCACTATCCGTTTGCGCGCGGCTTGCGTTTCGTTTCATTCGTTTGCAAATACCAGTAATACTTCGCTTTGATTGATTGATTTATTTCTAAGTTTTAATGTGGAATATGTTGATTTGATCTACTTCCTTTTATTTTTATTTCTACAGTTTTTCAATTTTTTCTCCTTAAGTTTAAATTTGGGAAAGTTTAACAAATTAGGTTATTTTAGTTAGATAATTTTTCAATTTTATAGTGTTTAGTTGAGATAACGTAATTGTATTGTATTTTATTAGTATCTTCACTATTTTACTTAACCAGTTTTATATTTATTATAAGGACAGATTTTTTTTAGTGTTAGGATTTTTGAAAACGTTTTTATCATTTTTCTTTCCTTTTTAAAATGACTCGCAAATGTAAATTCAGCTTATCCAGGAGCTCATCACGAGCCCGGGCAGCAAAAGTTGCTCGATCCCAAGAATCGTCCGTTCATGCCGAGATAAGGCAAGCACAGGCAGCATGGTAAGCTAATTTGAGGGCTAATGAGACGCCTCTTGCAACGCAAATCCGTTTAGAGGAACAGGTTCAACGTCAGAGAGCTCTTAGAGAGGCTGAGACGTCACTTGACACGCAGTTTCGTCTGGCGGAACAAACTGAACGCCAGAGATCTCTGAGGCAGGCAGAAACGCCTTTTCAACCGCAGCGTCGTTTGGAGGAACAAGCTAAACGTCAAAGCGCGTCGAGATCAGCTGAGACTCCTCTTCAAACGCAGCGTCGTTTAGAGGAAGTCGTCATTTATAATGGGAAGACCGAAGAAAGAAGAAATTTGGAAATATTATCAAGATGTCGGAGATAAATCAACTAAATGTAATTTCTTTGAAAAAATTTACAAACAGGAACAAGTTATTAAAATGGCCAACCATTTGTTGGTTTGTGTTAAAGCTCCGATTATTATCAAGAAACAAATAGATCATATTAATAAAGAAAGACCTTCAACATCCGAGTCCATTGAAAGCACGATTCCTGTATCCGAAGCTTCTGTCACAGAAAAAAAGGGAGATTTAAAAGAACATTTTGCTAAGGCCTTACTTATTTCTGGAGTTTCAGGTCACCCGCTATGGAAAAGATTTTTAGAACAACTAAATTTTAAACCACCAACTCTGAAAGCTCTTGGAAAAATATTCGTTTATCCAATGTTAACGATTTTGATGCGGAAATCGTCGATGTTTTTAGCGATGATTATGATAGTCAAGATGAATCTGACTCGATTGAATTCAACAACAAGCGCGTACAAGCGGAACAGCAACGCCGCACACGCGTTCGGCATGATGACGTTGTATCTCACAGGATTCGAATATCTAAATACTAAAAGGGCACTTGTCCCATTTTCTATCCAATTTTTTTTTTCGATTTTTGTCTTGGCAACACCTATTTACATCGTTTTCTGATACAGGGGCACTTGTCTGTGTGTTTAATACGTATTGACAGGTCTGTCAACACACGGTTAAATTCCAAAGGGGCACTTGTCCAACAACATGTGCCCTTTTGACATTTATTTCTGAACGTTTCATACAAACGTAATTTTACTGTCATCGTATTTTCCCGCTTGTGTCATTGTTTATCTGAAACGGTTTTTTTCGATTCTTTTCTTACATTATAATAGAAAACTTAACTTCACTGTGGAAAATGGATGAAAGAAAGAGGAAAAAGGGAATTCGCCATGAGGAAGAATATCGAAGAAATCAAATTAAGAAAAGTAGGGTTTCTGGAGAGAGTCATAGAAATTGGAAAGGGCGATACGTTCCTGCAAGAAATCTTTCGGAAATTATTGATCTGAACTGGTAAATAATTATGATATTATAAGATCAAACGAACTTCTAAGTGAAGTTCGATCGATATTATATGAGTCGCTTCATTCGAAGATATAAATATTAACCAGGTAGTTTCCTTATTCTACAGCAACGACGCACGATTTCAGAGATGAGGGTAGACATCTTTTTTTTTTTTTTTTGTTTACCCCCATTCTGCCTTGCTTTCATTGTTACATGTCAGTTGAATTTTTCTTCATTACTTTAGAGATCGTTTTTAAACTATTTTGTTCTTGCAAATTGGGTTGGGTGGGTTGGGTCTTTATATCTTCAAATGAAGCGACTCATATAATATCGATCGAACTTCACTTAGAAGTTCGTTTGATCTTATATTATATGTCGTCGCTTCATTCTTCAGGTATAAATATTAACCAGGTAGATATTTAGAGAAACATATTTGCAAGAACTAATTATTGCGTGAAAAAAAATGAATTGAGGAATAAAATACTTTTATAACAAGGTTCGTTTTATTTTCACCACATAACACAACAATACATTCACAAACAAAAACAATATATTCTATATCTAATTGTTACAAACTTCAAATCAATTTATATTTGAGATTATAAACATACTGCTCTGGCAAATTGGCAATCTTTATTGCTTAAAATATTTAATTTATAAAACTTGGCAAACGTATGTTCATTTGTCCAGCCCGCAGCTTTGCGTATTGTGTCGATGCCTACGCCCGCAGCATTTGCTGTCGACGTAGATGCATGACGCGTACTATGAGCGGTAAAAGTTGCAACGTCAATACCACTGTCCGATAACACAGATTTTATCCATCTACTAATAGTTTGCGAGGTAGCAGCTCTGTAAGGCATTTTAGTTGTTAATATAAGATTATCGCAATTAAAAGTATTTCTAAACTTTTCGGTGTGCTTTATGTAATCTGAGACAACAGTTACCGGGCAAATATTTAAATTATGTGCGAATTTTGGCAGGAACAGAACAGGCTGGTCGCGGCCTGGTGCCGATGTTTTTAAAATATCTGTTATCGATATTCGCATACCGTTTTGCAAAAAACAAATATTCTTTAATTTAATTAAAGACAAGGTCTGTACTCTCTGATCTGTACATAATGCTAGTAATGTCACTAATTTCCTGGTCAATTTCACAAGGGTAATATCTTTATAAGGATACCATTCAGATATGTGGTTCAAAACTATTTGAGGATCCCAAATATGAGAGTATTTCGGTCTTGTAGGTTTTAACCTGAACGCTCCTTTAAGGAGGCGTTTTATGCACTCGTCCGAACCTATATTATTTCCTAATAAAAGTGAGAGTGCTGACCTATGTGAATTTAATGATCCATAGCTTGCGCCGTTATTAAATTGTTGATTCAGAAAAGATATTACCTGTGAAACTGACCCAAGAAAGTAATCTACACCGTTAGTTTGGCAGAATTGCCACCAGAGTTTGAAACTTGTATTATATTGCTTTTTGGTGTTATCGGATAGTGATGCCAACATCAAGTCTATTGCGTCAGCTGGAACTTGTCGCTTTAAGAATGCTTCGCGGAGAGCCTGACAACACCCAAGGTAAGCTGTTTGTGTAGGCGATGAGGTGTCGAGTCTCTGGAACAGGATTGGAGAACATCATCGCTGGGTTCAAAATATATAATATCGGAGTCTACTAGGCTCTTTAACAATGGATACCAAGGCTGTGCAGGCCATTAGGGAAATACGAAAATACCTTCAGCATTTTCTTCTATTATTTTTTGTAAGCATTTCAATATTAAACAAAATGGCGGAAATGCATAAAAGAATTGATCCTTCCATTGAATAGTAAATGCATCAACACATAACGCATTTGGGTCTGGAAGCCATGAGATATAAACGTCGCATTTGGCATTGGTACGAGAAGCAAATAAATCTATTTCGGGCTGACCAAATTTTTTGGTTATTATTTCGAATGCCCAGTCTGATAGACCCCATTCAATATCTGTATTGATTTTTCTTGATTCAAAATCTGCTTCCACATTGTCTTTAGTATTAATATAAGAACCCTGTAACATTATATTTTTCTTCTCGCACCATTGCCAAATTTCTCTAGATAGTTCATTCAAATGGGGAAATTGTATGCCTCCCATTCTATTTACATAACTAAGAGCAGTTGTGTTATCAATACGTAACAAAATAGCACAATTATTCATGTTTTTGGCAATAGTCTTTAATGCAAAATAAACCGCTAACAGTTCTAAATAATTTATATGGAATTTCAGTTCGCTATCTTTCCATGCTCCATGTACTCGAATATCTTTACAGGATGCTCCCCAGCCCGTCCTAGATGCATCTGTAAAGATTTCTGCAGCAAAAACTGTTACTCGGATATCGTTGAAAGTATGTGAAATATTTTCTTTCCACCAAACTAAATCTCTAAGTATATCTGCGGGAAGACAAACTTTAGTGTCGTAATTGCCGCTTTTCTCCAACATAAGATATTTTTGTCTCTCTAATATCTTTGTATATACCCAGCCATACTTGACAGCTGGGCATGCAGCTACGAGTGTACCTATTAATTGAGAAAACTCTCTTATGGTGCATGTGGGTAGGGAACAAAATCTATGTAATAACTGTGCAATTTTGTTTCTCTTTTCTTCAGGTAACGCGATTGTTAAATCACTAGAATCATACACAAAACCTAAGAACTTGCACTGTTTTTTGGGTTTAAGTGAACTTTTGTCAAAAATGATTATGAAACCTAATTTTTCAAGTAAACGCAATGTTACATTAACGTTATTTTGGCATTCGTCATAATTTGATCCGATGCACAAAATATCGTCTAAATATATGACCGACTTATGACCTTGACCTCTAAGATATTCAACTACTTCTTTCATTATCTTCGTGAAAATTCTTGGTGCTATCGATAGTCCATATGGCATAGCATTAAACTCGTACATAATTAAATTTGATTTAAGGTCATTAAATTGAAAACGTAAATATTTACGAAAGGCTTCATGTACGGGTACTAACAAATACGCCTCTTTAAGGTCAATGGAAGCTAAGTAGCAGTTTTGTGAGATAAGTCTGGAAGCTGTCCTATAGTCTTCCATTTTGAAATGTAATTTTGATACAAAACTATTAAGAGACTTAAGATTCAGAATGAATCTTTTATCTCCGTTAGGTTTGGGAGCTAGAAATATTTTCGACACAAACTGATCATCTGACGGATAACAAACAGATATGGCGCCTAACTTAATAAGCTTATTAATGGCTAAAGTCATATCTTGTTTTTCTTGTACTGATTCTGAACTGAGTTTAGGTAAGTTATGTTGCATAACGTTCCTTTCGAACGGTATATCTATACCATCTCTAATCCATTTTAGTACTAAAGGATTAGATGTTACTTTGAGCCAGTAATTATAATAAAGTCTAAGCCTACCGGCATGTACCTGATTTATTGGCGATTCATCCTCCGTGTTTTGGCTTGGTTCGTCTTGGTCTGAGTTGTAGACGACTGAGCTGGTGCTCGCTGGTTCGACTTCCGCTGACCTCCGCGCCCCCCCTGTTTGTCTGATAACGAGGAGGGCCTTGCCAGTTTCCCTGGTTGGCATTGGCCCAAGTCGTAGACGCTTGAGAGGTGGACGGCTTTGGGGGATTTGGAGCCTTCTTGATTTGTTGACTCTGTTTGGTAATGGCTTTAGAAGCCTTAATCTTTTCAGACAATTTATTGCCAAACAAAGTATTATCTCGCTCAGAAACTTTTATAAGTTGCAAAAACGTCTTTTCAAGTCCAGGCGTTATGAATTTTATTCTAGTTTCCGTGTTTTGGAAATGTAAGTCCGATAATATACGACAACCGTCGCTTATACTTTTTATTGCCTCAACCTTCGTATTGGCGTCGGTCAATAATAAATTAAGACCTCTGTTGACGGCTGTAATTCCTATTCCCAATTGGTCCTGGGATGAGGACATTTTCTTATCGCGATATCTTCCTGTATCAGGGATAGCAACTAGAATCTCCGGATTTAAAGTGGGAGCCTTTAAGAGTGGACAATTCTCAGGAATTAGGTATTCCTTTAATATTTTATCTCGAGCTTTCTTAGTAAGTCCCTTTTTTAGGAGGGGAGTCCAAATCTTTGCCAGACAGTCATGGATCTTGTCTCCAAATTCTGGGGAATCGTCTGTGACTTCACCCAAGGCGACTAAAATGTTAGGGTCCAAATCTGTATTTACGGCCTCGTCAGTACGTGGAACCTCAGTTGATGGTCCTGGTAATTGGATATCGTTGGAGTCCAATTGTACGGGAAGTTCATGTTCGTTTTCCGGATCTATCAGCTCCGGTTCTGCTGGAATAACCACTTCCTCTGCTGGTGACGGTGGTATAATATCCATATTATCCATACCTAAAATGGACAAACAATTTTTCGTTGTTATAAAATATAATTCCCCGTGTTACCATCGCGGGCAACCTCTAGGTTAACATAATAACGAATATTCATGAACAAATAGTACTTTAAAATAAGTAGTACAATATACTAGTTAACTTTTATTTTAGAGTGTTATCTATGCGGATAACCTCTTGATATATCCTTGTGTTACTATCACGAGCAACCTCTAGGTTTTTTATTAGTGGGTATTACCCAATAACTACCATCGTGTTGCCATCTCGGGCAACCTCTTGGTTAAATTTACCTTCGTGTTACCATCGCGGGCAACCTCCGGGTATTTGCAAAAACATGTAAGTTTATTGCGTTTAGAAATAAAATCTATCAGCACTTAATGTGAAAAACAAAAATTACTCACCGGTATTTTCTAGTTCGGATTCTTCTGATGAACTACTGATACGCATAGTTAAACGCGGATATTTTCGCTGTAACCTGCGTATCTTATTAGAATAGTGCTCAATCCTTTCTTCGGCACTTCTTTTCGGCATAATGACGATACAATAAGTACTTCAAATTACTAATTTTAAGAGAACACGTCCGTTCGTTGCTACGCACGAAAAAGGAATGAAGAAAAATTCAACTGACATGTAACAATGAAAGCAAGGCAGAATGGGGGTAAACAAAAAAAAAAAAAAAAGATGTCTACCCTCATCTCTGAAATCGTGCGTCGTTGCTGTAGAATAAGGAAACTACCTGGTTAATATTTATATCTGAAGAATGAAGCGACGACATATAATCTTTATTATTCATATTTAAGTCGCTCATATATCTTTTTCTGATGGTGTTATTGTTTATTTATATTTCAGTTGCCACTCAAATTGTCTCAAGAACATAAATCCTCGAGAAGAGCTTGATGAGGTTCTTACTTCGTTCTACGCAATGGGAACAAAAGATGAACAAGACATACATCTACAGAGACTTATGGAGTTGAAAGGGGTGGATAGGAGAAGAGGACGGGATGCTACATTGGTGACGAAAAGAAAACCTAAAACAAAACATATTGTCTATCATCTATTGTTAAACCGTAAGCGAACTAAGGTGTGCAAAAAAGCCTTTATGAATGCTCATAATATTACTGCTAAACGTCTTCGCCGCATAGCCAACTTGCTTGAGGCAGGTGATATTCCACAAGACAAACGTGGCAAGCATCCTTGTGCAAATGCAATCTCTTCAGATGTATGTGAAATGATACACAATCACATTGCATCATTCCCTTTTAAGGAAACGTTCATCATTATGCATCTGAGGTACGATACTATTTAGCAGCTGACCTATCTGTTAGACAAATGCATAAATTATTCTCGCAAAAATATCCAGAGTTGGGTGTAAAGTATCAGTTCTACTGGCAGTACTTCAAAAATTATTTCAGTTTGTCTTTTGGCCGCCCAGTTATGGATGCATGCACTGAATGTGAATCACTCAAAGCTAAACTGAGAAACAAATCCCTTAATGACAATGCCAAAAGGACATATGCTGCAGAGCTAATGGTGCACCAAAACCGTAGCAAAAAGTTTTACAAAAAAATCCAGGCATGTACCCAATTGTCAAAAGAAAATGAGAAAATTCTGTCTCTGAGTTTTGATTATATGGCAGTAACTGACTTGCCCCGCATACCTGTACAGGATGTTTATTACTTGAGGCAACTTTCTGTTAATACATTTGGAATTTATAATTTTGGCAATGACAAAGTACATACTTATGTGTACCATGAAGGTGTTGCTCGAAAATCACCTGATGATGTATGTTCATTGCTGTGGCATTATTTACATTTTTTTTAGACAGGGAATATGATGAACTGAACTTATTCTGTGACAATTGTGGTGGTCAAAACAAAAACCATGCAATGATTAGATTCCTCATGGCACTTGTTGAGAAGAAAATGTTCAAGAAAATTCACCTGTATTTTCCATTTTGAGGACACTCTTTTCTTCCCTGTGACCGCAGCTTGGACTTATAAAGAGAAAATTGAAATTGAAAACCAAAATTATCACATGCACAGCAAAAAGAATTAAAGGAGAAATTCATGATCTCCAAATATCATGAGTTTCAGTTCAGTGCAAAACAATCTCAAAGTGTTGTTGTGAAAGAATTGACTGATGGGCTTGTATCTCATACTTTTGACCTTTTCCTAAGGTCAAGGAACAAAGCCAGACCTTCATCTTCCCTTAAAAATATGTATGAAAACAAGATTCCCATAGCACAAAACAAGATGACTGATATGAAAAAGATAAAAGAGTACATTCCGGAGGAATACATGGCTTTCTGGAACAATATATATGATTGGCCAACATAATAGTAATTTCTATGAATAATAAACACACAACTAATACCTACTCAAGTAGGTTCACTCCTTCCTGGAATAAAATTGACCCAGAAAACTGATTTCACTTTGCTCGGAGCTCCAATTTTCATAGACGCAATTCCATCTTTCATACGAAATAAAATTAACACTTTACAAAAATCTAAGGAAATTTTGTCTAAATTATCAGCGCATGTCGCTCTAACTTCGCTCCTGTTTGAGTATGCCTAGACTAACTTACGCAATGAGAACAACCCCTATATGGCTTTACCACAACGAGTCCGCTGCTATTGATGACACGATTAGGAATACTCTGGAAATTATTTATTGTGTCTATGTTATATTTAAAACAATTTAAAAAAAATGAATTGCATAAATTTGAAGAAAAACTTGGCATTACAACAGTTTAAAACAAAAGTTAAACAACATTATGACTCTGTGTGTGGTAAAGGAAAAGGCCGGGAAATTAACAACACTTATGCATTAGCTGATATAATGTTTTCAAGACAGTTCATGACTGAATGTTTATGGGCTGGGGGTTCAATTTGTTTTTTTTCATGAGTCTGACAAAGACTTTATAAGAAATGATTGTCACGTATTCTATAAAAAATTAATGCGCCATGCTGTAAGAAATTAAGCGAGCTGCTTCTTGTAAACAAAGGGGCCAGAAAAAAGTAAAAGTCTCAGAATCAGCCATTGACAATGAGGAAAAATCTAATGAAAATATTGATACCAATAATCACAAACATTTATGACGTTTAGTAGACGTTGTACTGGAAACTTAATGTTGTTTAGTATAATCGTATTAATATCATAAGGACGTTTACTAGACGGCATTTAGGCCCATCTTATTCAACTTAAGGCGCTAAGAGTTTCGTGTATCAGTCATATAAATACCTACTTAGTGGCATAGTCGTCATATACACGTCGGCGATTTGAATACATATCGTTCATTTGCGACAATAGTGTGACATTTCAAAATATTCAATTTTTCGTTTTGTTGAAATTCAAAACCGCGCCGTTGCGATCTATTTTTCGGTAAAATCGCGATATGTTTAGCTCTAAAAATGGCGGAGTTATGATAGAAAGAGATGCATATATCACTGTATAGCACTGTCTCACTCGGCGTCGTTCTTAGCATCAAGACAGTGACAGCTCAGCTTTTATTGTAACATTGAAGATGACAATTTGTTTACACTTTAGTGACTTTCGTTTTGAGTTATTTGTAGATGTGCTGATTTTCCCGTATAATTTTATGTAAGGTATTTTTATTTTTAATTTTATGTATTTCCACTTATCGCATTGTATGTGCTAAACAATTTACAGATGGGGTCGAGGACCAAATTGATGTTAGAGTTAGCAAGAAAAAAAAATGATGATGATGGTTGCGATGTTGATTTAAATGATAACATGGATTCTTCAGATAATAAAGAGAATAAAACTGTAACGCGGCTCCGCGTTAATCCTCTTTGGATCTTATTATACGTGCGCTGGCACATACATACTTATTTCACCTGTCATAAATTTTAAACAGTATTCATTCATATTCGATTCTGCATTTTGGTTGTCATTCTTGGCGTAGCATCTACCGATATCTATTATTACAAGTTACTTTTATTGTGAAGCTATTTTAAAATATTATTAAACTATAGACCCTTATCGGGTCTTATGTTTTATCAATAAATATACTATTCAACGACCCCGAGATTTATTATTTTAGAGTCTCCTCTGCGATAAAATAATCGGTAAGTAGGCACGCTTCATGGCTTTAGAAACAACTAATACTTAGATCTTACAATAGATGTCCGTGTATTGGTTTTAAAGTCGTCGAATCAATCGGTATAACCGAAATTATACTTATTCTATGATTTCAGGTAATTCAGAGACAACTCAAAAATTATCGCCGCCGTTCAAAATCTACAAGTTCGTCGTCTAGTAGTTCATCCAATAGTTCTTCCAGTAACTCCTCGTCATCATCTTTTGTGGAAGGTTAGTAAAACTTAAAAAATAACTAAATAGCATATTTAAACAAACTTTTAATTAATCACTTATTCAGTATATTCAGTTTCTTTGCATTGACTAGTTTTTAACTGTCTGGCATCCAAAATTCTAACTTTACTAGAAAACAAAACACTAACCTCTTATTTAAACTGGTTTGCAGATAGCGATGACTCAGTTAAAGATCCAGATTATCAAGACTTACGTGAAAAACCAAGATTTAGTTTTACACTAGCTGAATTTAGTGACATTCCAACGACATCTGAAACGAACTTTCAAGAAGTAAACCAAAATGATAACACATCGTCCGTCGAGTCAAATGAAAATACACTACCACAAGATTCATTGAATGAGATAAACACGATAACAGAAATTTCAAACACAAATGAAAAAAGGGTAAGAAAAGGCCAAGGCAGGAAAGTACTTAGAAGAAAAATGTTGCAAAAAAATTGAGAAACAGTGTTAAGTCCTATGTGTCATCTAAGACTAAAAAAATTGTGCCTGAACGAAAACTTAAGCCCCCTTGCAAAGAAACCTGTAAGTTTAAATGTCGTTCATTAAATGATTATTGGAATTTAAGTGATATTGAAAGACAATGGTCATTTATACTTAATTCCATTGAAGAGGTAAAGCCAGCACAACGCTATGTTCGAATTGATGAAAATGGGACGCCAGCACCGAAACGAAACAATAATAATGCATTCTTTTTTACTTTGCAAGGTGTTAAAATAAGGGTTTGCAAAGACTTCTTTAGAAACACTCTGGCAATAAATAACCGGCCTATAGAAACTGCGTTAAAGAAGAAAAATCATGATACAAATATCTCTTTAATCAAAGATAAACGGGGATGTCACTCTAACCATGCTCAAGTAGATACCGCACTGAAAAATGGTGCAAAAGCCTTCATTGAAGCTATCCCTAAAATCGAATCTCACTACTTGCGAGCTAATTCAAAAAGACATTACATTGATGGAAGTAAATCTATTTCGGATATTCACAGGGACTATGTAGAACAGTGCAAGGCTAATAATTTTGGCTATGTTAACTATATTATGTTTTATCGAATACTAGCTTTTGCCCGCGGCTTCGCCCGCGTGAATTTCCCACGGGAACAGTGCTTTTTCCCGGGATAAAAAGTAGCCTATGTGCTATTCCAGGTCATTATCTACCTCTGTACCAAATTTCATCGAAAACCGTCCAGTAGATTTTGCGTGATTGAGTAACAAACATCCTCACAAACTCACAAATTCACAAACTCACAAACTCACATCCAAACATTCGCATTTATAATATTAGTATGGATTCACGCAAGAATTCAATATATCTTTCTTTACCCCTAAAAAAGACGCTTGTGAGTTTTGTGAGGCTTACAAAAATAGTACTGAAGAAGAAAAAGAACTGAAGAAGGAAAGTTACTTAAACCACCACCAAGAAAAACTTTTATCTCGAAATGAAAAGGAAAAAGACAAGAATGATGAAGACACAGTAGTTGCTGTTTATGACTTACAGGCAGTGTTTCAGTGCCCTAAAGGGGAAATAATCGAAACTGAACGTACTGAATCTGACAATTTACGATATAAAAACGCACTCTGTCGAAAGTTATGTATGGGATGAATCACAGGCTCATAGAGGTGCCAATGAGATTGCCACATGTGTTTTTAAATATATAAAACATATTTCAGACAGTGGCAAACCAGTTGACGTTGTTTTTTATTCTGATAATGCTGCTGGATAGCAGAAGAATAAGTTCATAATGGCTTTGTATCTTTATTCTGTGCAGAACTACCCAAATATAAAGTCAATCACTCATAAATTTCTTATCAAGGGGCATACACAAAATGAAGGTGACTCGGTTCACTCCCTGATTGAACGGCAAGTGAAAAGGAAGCTGAGATCTGGACCTATATATACCCCTGAAGGTTTCATAGGTGCAATAAAAGCTGCCCGAAAGAAATCCACGCCGATTCACGTCAACGAAATCTGTTATACTGACATTTATGATTGGAAAGCTGCAATAAGTAAACTAAATTTAGTCCTCCAAAAAGATGAAGATAAAAATGTCATCAAAATTTCAGATATTAAAGTATATAAGCTCCTGAAAGATGAGCCTGATATACTATATTTCAAAACTTCTTACTGAAGATCTATCTGAAGAATTCAAAAAAGGTGTTATAGTAAAGAAAAAGGTTGATTTTAACTTTCCCCTCAAGAAAGCTTTTGATATTAAACCTGGTTTAGCCGAAAAGAAGAAAGACGATATATTTTCTCTGCTGAATAGTAATCACATACCTGAATACTATAGATCATATTTTGAAAGTTTGTAGCTGTTTATTTTGATTAATTAAGAAATATGTTATTCGTGTAAGACTGAATTATTATAATTTTTGTTACTATTTTAGATTTTGATATCAGTATTTTTTTTTTTCACTTTCGATGTGATGTTACAGCTAATGTGCCATTATTATTATAAGTTTTGTTTACTAAGCCGAGCTGTTGGCAACTCAACATTAATTTTATATATAGCAACTTTTATACATTGTTATTTCCGTTTCCTTGTATGTACAATCTATCTCTCTCTGTATCTGTGAGCAATAAAGCCAACACGTTATAATCTTCCGTCGTGAATTTCATTTTTACCAGCTTTGCAAATCTACAGTCCAACATACAAAAACCTAGAATTTTACATGGTCCTCCACCCCATACTATTCACGAGTTGTAGGAGTGCTGTGCAGTAAATAAAGTGTTGTGCATGGTGTGGTGTGCCTATGCTCATCAACGCCGTCGCGCCGCCATCAAGACGCCAGCACTGACCACCGGAAAGAAGTTACAGATAAATTGGTGTTGGTAATTCAATATATCAATACAGCCAGGTGGGATCTTTCCATTTGTTTTTATGTAAATCTCAGTTTCATCCAAGACGGTTCTATATACCTACCAATTTACTTTTCATTCCGCCATTTTACATACATTTTGGCGCATACATTTGTGCTGCACCGACTCGCTATTCGCTGCTACGGTTGGTGGCTAACCGTTCGCGCCAAAGATTCGCGCCTATAGTCCGATCAACGAGGAGTTTCGTTGTATGGAGACTTCCGAATAATTCTTCTGTCTATGAAACTTAGCACATGGTAAAAATAGGTAAAACTGATTATAGATATATAATAATCTAATAACTTTTATTACGAGAAGTTAGGTATTTTTACCTAAACATGAAAATCGTTTATAGATATATATATATATATTTAGCTCTCTGTGAAAAATTCCTCAGACTGAAATTCTTTCTGTATACGTACCTATGTACTACTTAGAATATGAATATAGAAGAATCTAATATTTTTTCCACTTCAAAGATACCCCAAATTTTACTTTTAACTTTTTGCATTATAACTTCTAATGAAAAATTGCTCTGCTGGTTTTTATTTTTCAATATGCTTTTATATGTTCAAATGCATAGCTTTCTTCAGTTATCTAAAAGTTTTTCAGTTTGAAACATATATTTTTTTAATTTTGCTTAATTACGACGTGTGAAAAATTACTCCGTCCATTCTTATATATCTATTGGTCATCTATATATATAAAAGAACAAGGGTGATTGGTAAATCAACGCCCAGCCTTAACCATAAAAGCTATAAACTTGAAATTTGGACCGAAGTTTTATGTTAATACGTAGTGCTCAGATAAGAAAGGATTTTTCAAAATTAGACCCCTAAGGGGTTAAAATTGAGGAGCAAAGTTTGTATGAAAAAAAATTAAAATCTTCACTGATTTACTTGAAACTTGGCAAGAATGCTTCTCAACAAAAATAAACAATGGCGTATTTCAGCGTTTTTTTGAAATTCAACCTCTAAAGGGGTAAAAAAGGGGAGGTAAACTAATTTATCATCACAAAACCGAAACTATAAAAGCTATAAACGTGAAATTTGGTTAGTGTCTTCATTATACTATATACTGTCCACATAAGAAAGGGTTGTTCACAATTTTAACCCTTACAGTCCAAAAAAAGGGGTGAATTTGCGTACCTATAGACAAATCCCATTTGAAATTTCGCCGCCTACAAGCAATGCATGTTGGCTTATCGGTAAAGATCGCGGAATATTTTTTTTAAGGAGAGGGTTCGAATCCTGCCAGACATGACTTCTTTTTACTTACTTTTTTTTTGTTTTGTATTAGTTTTTTAGAATTCTATATATTTTTAAATATTTTAGTAAATAAATATTTCAAAAAGTAACTGGAAGTAGCTGGATCGAATCCTGCCACAAACAATAATTTTCTGATTTCGTTTTTTATTTGTTTTCTAGAATTATTTTCTTACATTTTTTTTTAATTTTGAAAAGAAAGGAATAAATTCATTTGCAAATTTATTTCCGGTCATCTACTGATTGTACCAAGAAAAATATCCAATTCTATATATGTACAGGGTTACTGGTAATTAGATGCGAATCTCTTAGGGTGTTGTCGGTAGTGTTATTTGGATTGATTTAAACCTATAATGGGTTATCCAAAAGTTTACCGTTTTCGCGATATTTGATATTTTAATGTTTTTTTCCAAATGAGTTTTAATCTTTTTTTAAGAAAAAAGTATTCGTCAAAATCAGTTTATTTTCACAGTTAATGAAGGGTGCTAATGGAGCACTTATTATCAATCTTAACATCATAGAAATTCTTCACCAGTTCGGAACAGGAGTATAAAACGTATCGAAAATGTGTGTTTTTTGCAACAAATGCTTTTTTAAAAGCAAATTTTCTCAAAATAATCACTAGTGTTTAATTGTGCAGATTATTAAAAAAAACATCTACATTTTATCAGCTTTTTAAAGAGGTAAAAACATCTCAATGAAATTGTATTATCTTAGAAATTCAGGATAAAAACCGAACCGGGTGGACTGTTTTGAGAATACAAATTATGAGCTTGCCATATCGGTCCTCCTTGTGCGATACATTTTCTTCTCGATTATAGACATCATAATGACAGAAGACTCAATTAGATCATTAATTAAGGTGTCTTTTGTTTTATTTCATCAAAAAAATGCGATATTTTTTTTCATTAGTATTTTGAAATGATACCACATTCTCTCTTTGTTATTTACGATTTTTCTACCAATGTCCAATTAAGTTAAGTTTTTTATATCACGTTAGTAAGCTGATAAAATGTTGATATTTTTCTAATAATCTGCACAATTAAACACTAGTGATTATTTTGAGAAAATTTGCTTTTAAAAAGTCATTTGTTGCAAAAAACACACATTTTTGTTATGTTTTGTACTCCTGTTCCGAACTGGTTAAGAATTTCTATGATGTTATGATTGATAATAAGTGCTCCATTATCACCCTTTATAAACTGTAAAAATAAACTGATTCTGACGAATACTTTTTTCTTAAAAAAAGATTGAAACTTAATTGGAAAAAAACATAAAAATATCAAATATCTTGAAAACGGTAAACTTTTGGATAACCCATTATAGGTTTAAATCAATCCTATACTACCTATAACCCCATAAGAGATTCGCATCTAATTACCAGTAACCCTGTATATAAAAGAACAAGGGTGATTGGTAAATCAACGCCCAGCCTAAACCATAAAAGCTATAAACTTGAAATTTGGACCGAAGTTTTATGTTAATACGTAGTGCTCAGATAAGAAAGGATTTTTCAAAATTAGACCCCTAAGGGGGTTAAAATTGAGGGCAAAGTTTGTATGAAAAAAAAAAAAATCTTCACTGATTTACTTGAAACTTGGCAAGAATGCTTCTCAACAAAAATAAACAATGGCGTGTGTTTCGGGCAGGACTGTAAAATTATAGGCTCTGTTGCTGATTTAGGCGTATATTTCGAACACTTCAATAATCGCAGTACAAGTTCAATCAATGCACACCACAAGAGATACGGAAGAGAAGAGAGATTTGACAACCACTTGACATTTCAATTTTCCTACAGATAAACAAATACTTTGTGTTGCCAGCAACAGCGTGTTTCAGCGTTTTTTGAAATTCAACCTCTAAAGGGGTAAAAAAGGGGAGGTAAACTAATTTATCATCAGAAAACCGAAACTATAAAAGCTATAAACGTGAAATTTGGTTAGTTTCTTCATTATACTATATACTGCTCACATAAGAAAGGGTTGTTCACAATTTTAACCCTTACAGTCCAAAAAAAGGGGTGAATTTGCGTACCTATAGACAAATCCCATTTGAAATTTCGCCCCCTACAAGCAATGCATGTTGGCTTATCGGTAAAGGTCGCGGAATATTTTTTTTAAGTAGAGGGTTCGAATCCTGCCAGACATGACTTCTTTTTTACTTACTTTTTTTTTTGTTTTGTATTAGTTTTTTAGAATTCTATATATTTTTAAATATTTTAGCAAATAAATATTTCAAAAAAGTAACTGGAAGTAGCTGGATCGAATCCTGCCACAAACAATAATTTTCTGATTTCGTTTTTTATTTGTTTTCTAGAATTATTTTCTTACATTTTTTTTAATTTTGAAAAGAAAGGAATAAATTCATTTGCAAATTTATTTCCGGTCATCTACTGATTGTACCAAGAAAAATATCCAATAGATGGCGTTGATAAAATGAGAAATGTAAGCTGAAATTATTTCTCAATGTTTCCAATAGATGGCGCTGCGCCAGTTTGGTGATTTCTACTTCGCGCTATTAAGATTTTTAACAGCATAAAGGGGTCGCGAGTATAATAATAAAACAGTAAAGATATTTTGTCTGTACAGTACATTTTTGACTGAAATGGATAGAGTAAAGGGACAGGACACTTAAAAAGAATAATAGAAAGCAAAAACATTTTTTTGGAATTTTTTGTCTATCTGTCTGTCCGTCCGTCTGTATGTATGTACGCGTTTCACGCAATAACTACTGGACGGATTTGAATGAAACTTTTTTTGTTGTATAGCTATTAAGCCTGGGCAACATATAGGCTATAATTGATTTTGAAAACTGGATTACCTGATGAAGAACCTTAAAAGAACAGCTAAAATGTAAGAAATATGGAAATGGTACCTTTGGAAAAGTTTATCAATTTGACGAGCATTTTCTGTTGACGTATAAACATCGAAGATCAGGATCATCTGATGAAGAATTCCAAGGGATCAGCTACACTATTACTATATGGAAATGGCGCCTTAGCAAAAGTCGTTTAACCTGATGAGCATTTTCTGCTGACGTATAAAAATTTAAGTTTATGGAACATCTGATGAAGAACTCCAAGAGACCAGCTACTCTATAAAAAATGGAAATGGGGCCTTAGCAAAAGTCGTTCAACCTGATGAGCATTTTCTACTGACGTATAAATAGACAGGACACGGGATAGGATAAAGAGGGACTCGGGGTGGGAGTGGTGGTACACGGGAAATTGTAGATAACGAGCAGACGAAGATCGTTTATTGAATGAAATATCACTTTTGATTCATTTTAACACCGCGACTATACTACGAGTACCTAATATATTCCCGCGGGACACGGGATAACAAAATAGTTGAAATTTTGAGTACTGGAGTTTAGGTTACTACAGTTTGGAACACAAAAAGATTTTTCATCTAAGAAAACTCACGCGGGCGAAGCCGCGGGCAGCAGCTAGTTTGATTATATATTAAAACAGATTTATCAATAATCTAACAAATTTTCGAACGATAATATACTTTTAAGGAATTACTAAACGGCAGACAAGATGCAGTTTGCGGGCTAAAGTAAGCGAAACGTTCTTAATACTACTGTCGTAAGGTTGAAATTGTAACAAAAGTTTAGCGCATGTCCGTAGCGAGTTTTTCATTACCTTATGCCATTGTAATAAGGAAGTAGGTAGGTATATTTCGAAATAAAACACTCTATTTGTTTAGGTAAGATAACTTTATTTTTATTAGGTTTGCTATTTATCCATATAAAAGCATGTACATACAATGTACATACAATAATTTTAATAGATTTATTGACTCTTT
Organism: Ephestia elutella; assembly: GCA_018467065.1. Classification (NCBI taxonomy): domain Eukaryota; kingdom Metazoa; phylum Arthropoda; class Insecta; order Lepidoptera; family Pyralidae; genus Ephestia; species Ephestia elutella. The sequence continues at coordinate 3,817,350 of CM031578.1, forward strand.
TAACATAAGTAGGTAAGTTAACATTAACATAATAATTTTTATTTGGTTCCGTCTTTCCATTAAACAAAACATACCTACAGTCGTTAGACAAGCTGTAGTAGGTAGGTACTTTTTAAGGTACCTGCTTACAGCATGTCAAGTTTAGACGTTTCATTTCCACGTTCATTTCAATTATTTGACCAATCGGCGGATGGGTAGGTATATTCGCGTTGTCCTCTGGTTGGTCAAGTAACTGAGATGAACGAGAAACTCTTAAACAAACGCTGCTTAACACAAAATAAATAATCAACTATGTTTAGAACGCTGGTTTTCGCCCGTCGTATGTTTTTACTAAGTTAGTTAGTAACCCAGTAAGAACATATTGCGGGCTAAAATTATGAATTTAAAAACATTGGCATCCTTTCTACTTCGTTTTGTATTTCGAGCGAGACTGTGTCGGTTCGCGCCTGCGCGGCCGGTCTGGGGCACCGCGCTCTTCTGCGCGAGCGCCCCGCACCCCTCTGCACTCCCGCGCGCCCGTACTGCTAAGCGGCACGGTGCAATACTCGGCATTATCAAATTGATATTTTAAAAACTTGCTATTTAGTTGAATTTTAATTAGATTATTGAAAAATCTATTATAATAGAGCGACCCCTAACTAAGAAACGTAATTAATTTGCCTGAGCAATTATTCACACAACGTAATTGCGGAAAAATAACAATTATAATACTGTAAAGAAAAATCTTTAAGATAACTTATTAAAGCTATTTATTTATGTAAGTAAAAGCGTATTAAAAAATAAAAACTAGCAGAGCAATTTTTCAGTAGAAGGTATAGAGCAAAATGTTAAAAGTTAAATTTTGGGTATCTTTGAAATCGAAAAAAAATTAGATACTTCTAAAAACATATTCTAAGTAGTACATAGGTACGTATACAGAAAGAATTTCAGTCTGAGGAATTTTTCACAGAGAGCTATAAACGATTTTCATGTTTAGGTAAAAATACCTAACTTCTCGTAATAAAAATTATTAGATTATTATATATCTATAATCTGTATTAGCTATTTTCACCATGTGCCAAGTTTCATAGACGGGAGAATTATTCGGGTTACAAAAGCTTCGTTGATCGGACTACTAGCCATTGGTGCGAAGATCGCCGTGTGCACGCGCTGGGCAAGGCGCGGCGCACAGTGAATCGCGTAGAACAACCTAGCCGTGAAAAAATATTTTGGCGTATTATACAGCTCTTATTAGTTAATTACATAATAATGACGTAGTTATGCGACAACGTTCCATTCCACAAAGTGCTCGAAATTGAGTTATTGTGCCCAGGCTACGTATCTTGGGCTGTTTTATCAGGTGCCGAAGACACTGACACTCTAAGGATAATATTTTTTGAAATAATCAAACGTCGTAAATAGCAAAACGTATCAAAAACCACATGTAAATAAAAATAAATGTGTCAAATAGTTTGGAACGTTTTTTCCAATAGTTTTTGCACCATAATTTCTAGAATAATGTCTCAATCATTTTGGAACGTTTTAAAATTACTAAGATATTGAATTTTTATTTCTTAGAAACGCTTCAAAACACATATGTTAGTGAAATTATTAATTTACGTTTTTCGTTTAAACGTTTCATAAATCTTATAACTTTATTAATTGTTATTTCGCATCAAATATGTTTGTTAAAATATATCATTCGAATTAATTGATCAGAAACCTTTAAAATTAAGTTTAAAATAGCGTCTCTTTTTATTAGTCACTATAGTGAGCTAACATTTATATAGCTTAAAGTTATTTAGATTTAAAAAAACTGTGAAAATGTTTACTTTTGATAAGTAAATATGTAAATTTCCTAACATATTTTCGAAAAAATACACTAAGTACGAAAATTCTAGTTCAGACATAATAACACAATATAAAATACTGTTTAGCTTCATTTTTTTTAATCATTAGCACCTATTTTTGTAAATATATTTTTTTTAATCGGACACTATCTTTAGTAAAAGATGTTATGATGAATGGAACGTTATACCGAAAATAAATATTGTATCATATTTTATAACGTAAACGTTCCAAATGTTCATGGAACGTTTTACAGAGAACTTAATACGCAAGCCATGATGTAACATGAAAAATGGAACATTATTAAATACAAAACTTTTTTTGTATATGATTCATAGTCGGTATTAGTGTCGGTGTTGAGGAGCACTTGCACTTGGAACATTGAACATTTGGTGAACAATCAGCTCGCCAATAACAGTCGCGGCGGTAAGCAATCGGCGTGGCAATCATCAGCAGTGGTGACGTAAGCAGCGTGTACCATATCCGGCTCGAAGGACCACAAAGATGTACAGTCCAGGACTGAACACCTTGGAAATGTTGAGATGATGTTATAAATGATAAAGATTTAATAAGTTTAAAACACACGGTTTATTACTGAGAACGAAAATGGGTATGAATGATATGCGTGCTAATTACGGACTGGTTCGAATGAATTTACCTATAGTTGGCGTAATAATGAAAATGCTGACTTTGTGATGTACGTGTCTCGTACAATTACAGTAACTAGGTACACGGTATTTCTAGTAACATTAAATTTGAATATCTATCAATTTTCAATATTGCTTTTTTATAGAGTGAGCATATGTACCAAATCCTTAAACAAATTCATGGACATGTGCCTTGCGTGTTCCGGTAAACTCCTCCGGTAAGTCTTCTCGTTGGTATTGTACACGGCGACCAAGAGAATATAAGCTTAACACAGCTTTCATATTAATTCAATCTCAATCACCTATAATAGAATGGTTTCTGGTTTACCCTTTATATTACGTAGGTCAGACATTAGTTTCTCTGTGTAAAAACCAGTAATATCGTCAAATCGCCATGGTTAGGTAGTTGACCCCGGGCTTTTAATCGATCTTTGCCGCTGAGGACCAGGAACCGGGAATACGCTCGGAAGAAGAAGAAACAAATTAATGACAAAATAGATCTATGTGTATTATTTTGTAACTACGATTTATACGTAAAAATAATATGTAAGTAATAGTGAAATAATATATAGATTATTATTCAAGCATAATTGATTTTTTAACATGTAAATAGTATAAAGTAAACGCATAAAGTACCTATTCATAATACAAAATAAAAATGCACATAGCCTTAATCTACGAAGAGCTATTCCAATATCTAGGTAATTACCATATTAAACGTTACTGTCAAAGTCAAAATTTGGCAGGTTTGGTTGGACGCAACTTTTTGTTAGTTGATTGTCACTTGTTAAGGATCTAACTTTTAATATTTAGAGCGTTAATTAATTCTTATTGGTAGTTGACAAGTTCTGTTTTGTTTAAAGATTGTTTCAGTACTTATTTCATGATGCATTCATCATGAAATAAGTACTGAAACAATCTAGCAAGAAAAAGTAAGTACCTATACTCATACTTATTTATTTATATAGGATATTCTTGAATTGAACCTACTAAAATAGATACTCATTTATTAAATTAATTTGATATATTGTCATAATAGTGACTATGTTCTTGTTTTTTGCAGAATAACAAAGTACTGGAAAGTAACGTTGATTTTGTCATGTTATTGGCAAAAAGACGTAAACTACTAAACTTACGAGCTGCCGTAATAACCCGTGATCACATGGATCAGGAAGGTAGGTACTTATACCATTCAAAATCATTTTATGTAAAGACGAGCTTTTGCCCGCGGCTTCCCTCGCGTTGTACAACTGAACAAAATCCTTTCTTAGCGGATGCCTACGTCATAACATCTACCTGTTTGTCAAATTTTAGCCCGATCCGTCCAGTGGTTTGGGCTGTGCGTTGATAGATCACTATGTCAGTCAGTCAGTTACCTTTGAATTATATATATTTAGATGGTAGGTAGGTATTACATATATTATACTTTTAAACCCAACTATGACAAAGCGAAAAGAAAGGTTATGATTTTGACCGGTATGTATGCATCCATGCATGTATGTATGTATGTATGTTCATCTGTTCCCACATATAGGATATGTGTCTTCATCTTATAATGAATTAGCGTCCTATTTATCTTGTGATCATTTCGGTTATCTGTTGTTTCTTTTTTTGTTTTATTCGTCCCACTAAGGACAGGCGAGATTTTCTTAAAATCCAGTAAAAACTTGGTGTTACAGTAAACTTGGTGTTTGTTCGTAGAACGAAATTAAATATCTCCCAAATAAGAACTATAAGATTTTATTTTTAGGGTTCCTTACTAGAAGGGTAAAACGGGCACTGATTACTAAGACTTAGCTATCCTTCTGTCACCAGGCCTATATCTCATGAATCATGTAATAAAATAATAAATATTTTGTCAGGTGATGATAAAATGAAGATTGATAATCCAGATACTCCATTATCATCTACTACAGACATTTCGATAACCCCTCCAGCATTTTCACCACTCACACCTCGAATTAATATTAAAGATAAACAGGGGCACAAAGAATGTAAGTTATGTTAACTTTTTCGGTTCCTGATAAAATATATAATATACGTACATATATATTTCTAATTTTAAGGGTTGTTTCAGCTATGTGTTACGATATTTCTACTGCTTCGGGGACTGAAAATGCCAATGAGATAAACTTCCAAGAGAGTAAGTATAAAATTTAAATGTTTCAACTTGTGGCAGCGTCACATACGTCAACTCGTGAACAGGTGCTGCCAGAGGAACTGGTTTGCTTGATTCTTATGTGTATTTTTATTTCACTTTAAATTATTGTTTTCTTTAATATTCTGAATTTTTAATGTTTGCTGTTTCAGATCAATGTCATCCAGTTTCTTTACTCACTCACATTAGTGAATCGCATGGTATAGAGCGAAATTCGTCTCCTATTCCAACAATGTCTCCAGAAACCCAAAAACTTTTTAACGTCCTTAATGAATCCGGAACTTTGGATGACAATTCACCATATTTTATAGAAAATAGTGACATTTTAGATGTAATTAACTCTGATGATAGTGTAGCAGATCCAAACTTTGTACCTTGTAACAAAGATGGATCAGAAACAGAATGTGGCTCAAATGATGATGATATAAATAATAGTATTATCAATATTCATGAATATACAGCTGTTAATGAAAACAATAATAATATAGCAGTAAAATCCATTAGCATAGAACAAATTGAACCAGTAATGCAAAATACAGATAAACTTGTGCATATTACTCCTCAAAAAGTAGTTTTAGATAAAGAAAGCGAAGCTTTAAGTCCAGTAATTCAAATCCAAGAAGTAGGATATTTTTCACCTGAAAAGGAACATGAACCAGTCATTATTGAGAGTAACGATAACGACCCAATATCACCAGGGTCTGATTTTGGCAGACCAAAAAAAGGGCGAAAGCGTAAACATGCTCAATCTGCTTCTACAAGAAAATTTAATAAGTATGATAATTTAGCTTATAGTACCATACGTGAAAAAAAAAAGAATTGAACCAAAAATATTTAAAAAATTTTCATGCAAGTGTTCCAAGAAATGCGCAAGCTTGATTTCAGAGGAGGATCGAAAAATCGAGTTTCAAACTTTTGTTACACTTGGATCATACAGTGCTCAACTAATGTATATCAAGTCTTGTGTCAAGGAGGAACCTAAGAAGCGAAGCTACACTATGACTACTATTCCTGTTGAAAAAAAGAAACCTAAACAATTTCATCGGACTTATACATTAAATGGAGTCAAGGTTTGCCGTGATATGTTTCTAAATACTTTACAAATTACAACTCAGAAAGTAACAATAGCGTTAAAAAAAATCCGGAATAATAATGTCAACGACTATAGAGGAACGAAAGGAGGTTTCAATAAATTATCGGAGGAAGATACAAACTTTATTATTGAAGTTATCACCAAATTACCTAAATATATATCGCATTATCGTAGGGAGGAATATGATGCTCAATTTTTGCAGCCTGGTATGACGGTTTCAAAACTTTAAGAGATTTACAAAAAACTATTTATTGAAAGATTCGGCCCTGAATCAAAGTGTGCTTCATTAGCGACTGTAAAAAATATTTTTTTGACAAAATTCAACTTAAGATGTAAATCTCTAAAAAAAGACACATGCAATAGGTGTGATACGTTTGCAGTGAAACTAAAAAATGCTACAGATGCAGAAAGATCTCAAATAGAAGCTAATAAAGATATACATTTAGAAAAAGCACAAAAACAAAGAAATCAAATGAATCGTGACTTTGAAACAGCGCGAATTAGGTCGGACTTAGAATATTTATCATTCGATTTAGAAAAAACTTTGCCATTACCGCGCATTCCGACAAACGTGATATTTTATAAACGTCAACTATGGCTATATAATAGTGGTATCCACTCGGCATCTGATGATACTGGTCATTGCTATGTGTGGATAGAAGGTGAAGCCGGTAGGGGTGCGCAGGAAGTTGGATCTTGCCTCATTAAATACATTGAAACTAAACTACGCCCTACCGCTGAGCATCTAATACTGTGGAGTGACTGTGCCGGCGGTCAAAATAGAAACATAAAGATTGTCTTAATGTTAAAAGCAATTTTAAGCTCTCATCCAAAATTAAAAACGATAGCTTTTCGGTATCTCGAATCTGGGCACAGCTTCCTACCAAACGATACTGATTTCTCTAAAATTGAAACTGCTTTGAAAAATCATCAACGTGTATATACAGCTGAGGAATATATATATTTGGGGGTCGATTGTCACTCGCGTCCGTAGGCTGTACCCTCGAGACCCTACACGTGACCCCCGGGTGGTGCTAAAGAGTGACGTCCTTTCCGGTGGTAGGCTTAGGCCGTGGCTGGTCACCACCCTCTGGGTAAAATCAGGGTGCTAAGCGTTCGCGCGTTCCACCCTGCACGCCCTGAGTAGCCTTACGATGAGTGGGTCCACGCAGATTTTGCGCCTGCTGGCGTACCGCTCTCGGGCTCTCAGTGTTGCTGCGCGCGGAGCCTAGTTTCGGAGGGCAGCGGGATCCGGAGCAACGGTTATCCGCTGGCCGCCCGCCGATAGTTGGGAGCCCAATTGCAGACTAGCCATCTGTGAAAGGCTGCTCCGCCATCGCGCGCATAATCCTAAGGTTGCTCCTGTCGGGCCGGTTGGCAACCGGGTGAGAGGCATCGACAGGCGGCCTTGGGGGGGTCCGGGCGTCCCCGCGGTCTCCGAGCTAGTCTTTCCTACCGCGCAGCAGCACTGTGAATTCTGATGGAGGCTGGTGGGAGCCTCGCGTAACTGCCACTCTTCGCCTTTTTTTCCCTCTTGCCACACATGAAAACCATGAATAAAAGAAATAGAAAGTTGAGGAATCGAAAGCGGATGCACGGCCTCTCACTAAAAGTGCACCTCACCAATATTCGAGGTCTGCACTCCAATCTCGTTCCAGTCCACCACCATCTTGAGACTGCAAGGCCTCATCTGCTCTTGCTTACGGAGACGCAAATTTCGACCCCTGCTGATACGTCTTACCTGCACTACCCTGGATACATCCTGGAGCACAATTTCCGTGCGAAGGCAGGGGTCTGTTTTTATGTGCGTGATGACATCTGTTGCAAGCGTCTTCGTAACTTGGAAGACCCCTCTTCATCATCAATCTGGGTGCTTGTGGACACCGGCATTGAACAAATAGTCTATGTAGGTGTCTATCGTTCACATAGCGGTGACCAGGAGACGACGAGGCTGTTTCAACACCTAAGTGAGGCTGCTGATGTGGCCCAACAACGGTACCCCACCGCACAGTTAGTTTTTTTGGGGGACTTTAATGCCCACCACGAACAGTGGCTGTTCCCTTTCAAGCAAACAGACCACGCTGGTAGAGAGGCGTACAAGCTTGCCTTGTCTTTAAACCTTTCCCAGCTGGTTGACCAGGCGACTCGGGTACCCGACGTTGAGAGTCACTTAGCCAATTGCTTGGACCTTCTGCTGACGACCGAACCAGATCGATATCAAGTGTCTGTTTCAGCCCCTCTTGGGAGTTCTGACCATTGTCTGGTAAAGTCTGTCCTCACATGTTCCCCACCCGACTCCAGCCCCCGGGGCACAAGACGGGTGTGGCGATACAAATCGGCAGACTGGGATGAGATGCGACACTTTCTAGCATCTTTCCCTTGGCTGCAGGTCTGCTTTTCCTCTGGCGATCCGTCGAGCTGTGCAAGCGCTGTTGCTGAGATTATCGGCCTGGCTATGGAGTATTATATCCCATTCTCGGATCGACCCTCTGGCATCAAAGCTGAGCCTTGGTTTAATGCTGACTGTTTGAAAGCTGAGGCTATTAAACAGTCAGCATACCAGGCTTGGGCAGACGCTCGTAGTCGCAAAGCTCCGGATACGCATGAAAAGAAGAAAGCTTTTAACTCTGCGGCTAAGTCCTGCAAAAAAGTGCTTAAAAGAGCCCGCTTTGACCACATAGGCCGAGTAGGAAGCAAACTCGCTTCGTACCCATCCGGCAGTAAAGCGTTTTGGTCGCTCGCCAAGTGTGTTGAGGCTAACTTCTGTCGCTCTTCACTTCCACCTCTGCAGAAACCAGATGGAACATTGGCACACACGGCTTTAGAGAAAGCTAACTTATTTGCTTCTCTATTCGCTGAAAACTCCCGTCTAGATGCAAGTAACCAAACACCGTTACAGTTACCCTTCTGCGGTTGTAAAATGCCCGAACTCCGCATTCATCAAAAAGAGGTTCTTAAAGCTCTACGAAACCTAGACGTGAACAAAGCCAGTGGTCCTGATGGCATACCTGCTATTGTTTTGCGGAATTGCGCAGCCGAATTGTCTCCTGTTCTGACACGCCTATATCGTCTATCTTTCCGGTCTGGTATTGTGCCAAAGGCGTGGAAGCTTGCCAACATTCAACCTGTACCCAAGAAGGGTAGTCGTGCCGATCCTACAAACTACCGCCCAATCGCAATCACCTCCATTCTCTGCAAGGTAATGGAGCGGGTTATTAACAAGCGCTTGCTAGCGTACCTTGAAGATAATGATCTCCTCTGTGACCGGCAATTCGGATTTCGCCAGCGCCGATCTACTGGGGATCTTCTTGTGTATGCTACGCACCTTTGGGGTGAGGCTCTCGAAAAATATGGTGAAGCACTTGCTGTCTCACTTGACATTTCGAAGGCATTTGATAGAGTTTGGCACGATGGTCTCATAGCAAAGCTTCCCGCCTATGGTATCCCTGCCAGCCTTTGTGCTTGGATTTCTGATTTCCTGAGGGAACGGTCTATTCGAGTAGTTGTTGACGGCTGCTCGTCTGACCTATTGGCGATTAATGCCGGGGTACCTCAGGGTTCTGTACTTTCCGCAACGCTTTTTTTGCTACACATCAACGATCTGCTAAAACCCGGTATTATTGGGTACGCAGACGATAGCACTGTTACGGAAAGGTATTTTTCTAGTGCAAAGGCAAAAAAACCTGAAATAGACGATCTCAGACAGGCAATGGTGGATCGTACCAATCTCACTCTGCAGGCTGTCTCCGATTGGGGCGATGCCAATCTTGTGAGATTTAACGCCTCTAAGACGCAGGCTTGTCTGTTCTCCGCAAAAAAAGCCCGTTCAACTTGGCTCCCACTTTCCGTGGTGTGCCTGTTCCTGTCACCAATCATCTCGAACTTCTTGGTATCGAGCTCACGTCTAACCTTAACTTCGGCAGTTATATTGAGACCAGGGCTAAGACTGCTTCAAAAAAGCTGGGCATCCTTTCCAAGGTCCAACGGTATTTTACTCCGGACCAATTGTTGAGTCTTTACACAGCTCAAGTCCGGTCCTGTATGGAGTATTGTTCCCATCTGTGGGATGGAGCCGCCCGGTATCAGCTCGAAGCTCTGGAGGCTATCGACAGACGTGCCAGAAGACTCGTGGATGATGAGTCGCTTACGGCAGGACGACTTCAGAGTCTCGATCACCGCCGACTAGTTGCAAGTCTGTGTGTATTTTACAGGCTACACTTCGGTGAGTGCGCTCAGGAATTGCACGACTTAATTCCTTGTGCACCATTCCACCATCGGACGACACGGCGCGGACAGGGATTCCATCCTTATGTGGTTGATGTTCCAGCTCATCGCACCTCTCGGTTCGCCTCCTGCTTTATCGTGCGAACCGCCAAGATATGGAATTCTCTCCCCGCGTCGCTGTTTCCTGTCACTTATAATTTAGGGGTTTTCAAGGCAAGAGTGAATAGGCATATTTTGAGTTTGCGTGTACCACCCTAGATCTCATCTTTGCTTCCCATCAGGCAAGATAGAGGTCAAACGCACTCAGATTTTTAATAAAAAAAAAAAAAAAAAAAAATATAATGAAAACTGCTAGAAAAAAGAAACCGTTTCAGGTGTATAAAATGGAAAGAAATTATTTTCATGGCACCGAACAATTAGAAAAGAGCATTGTTAATAAGAAGAAGTTTATAGACAATAGTAAAGTTAATTGGCTAAATGTAAAAGAAATAAAATTAGAAAAAGATAAAATGTATAGTATTTTCATGAGAACGTCTTTTGATGAAGAATTTAAAGAAATAAATATAAAGAAAAAGTCTAAGGTCGAAACGTCACCAATATGTAAAGCAAATTTAATACTTTTGTGGCCTAAAGGTAAACCAATTGCCAAGTTGACTGATTTACAGTCGATTTATCATCTAATACCACAAGACTGTGTTGATTTTTATAAACAATTAAACGCAGATGAAAACATTATTGATGATGTCGACGGATTTGGTGGTGTTCCAGATTTTGATCCAGATAATGACAATGATGACATGATTGATAAATAAAAATAAGCTTTTTTACTACTTTATGACGTTTTTTTTACTGATACTTATTCTTACGATTAAGAAGATAATTGTTAAAAAAAGAAACAGAACATACCTGTTTCTTTTTTTAACAATTATCGTGAGCAAAGATTGCCTTCTTTTTTATTTGATCTTCATTACACCATTTTAAGTGTTGTTCTTTGAAGAAATGAAAAATTTATAACAATTGTTTTATTTTTCTTATTTTATAATGTTTAATTTACCGTGTTTGTCAATAAAAGTATAATTATACCTGAATTGTGGCTTTTATTTATAACTTTTACAGAATGGAACGTTTTCGCAAATTAAATTTTGAGACACGTTCATACAAATCTCTATTTTTTAATAACGTTCCATGTACATTTTTGTTATTTATTTCATTTTAGAAATAAAAAAATATAAAATAAAATAGCCTAAAAAATAGTATTTAAATATATTTTTCACAATTTCGATATGATTTGACACAATTCATTACAATAAAAAAACGTAACAATAAAACACAAAAATGCGTTTTTCTCGGTTCGACCTCTTTGTGGAATGGAACGTTGTCGCATAAGTACGTCCTATTTAGCCTTTATAGTTAGCTATTGACGTATTTTAATGTTAGGAATGAGTAAAAAAAAAACATTGGTACTTAAATACCAATGTAATTGAAATGATAGTTGAATAACAGTGAGGGAATCATTCACTAATCACCATAATTACTATAAATAAGTAAAGCAGAAAGGTATAAAGTTTAAACAATGAAACAGATTGTGTTCAAAAATATTTTTTTAATTAAATTTACGTCATTAAAAACTTTAGCTCAAAAGAAAGTGAAAGTAGTACACAATTTATTCATTTTCATCTGATTCGGTACAGACTCATGTATCTAGGTCGTGATAGCAATCCTGCTCTGCTGTCATCTGTTGCTCAATTTATGTAGCTGGGAGTGATACTGGGTTGAAAAGTTGTGATTTTGGATAAAATAGTTCTGATATTTTTGCAAAGGGCTTCGTGATACATCGATTACTGGATCAGAGGAAAGCAAGAGCATGTTCAGAAGATCCCTATTGGTTTGAATCTTAAATCTTTAATATGTATTCGAAATCCTTAAACGCCGATAATCTTTATTCCTACACTCCTGAGTTTCTTCAGAAAACTGGCTAATTGGGAGAATGCACGATCCTATGACATCTTTTTCGTGATGTAAAGTTTTTCTGGACTGCCAGGAGTCTTAGTAATTTCAGATTCGTCTGCAGAATCCTCACAACCTAAAGCAGTGAAGTTAATAACTTCGCCCTCCAGCCATTCCTTCTAGTTCAACATAAATCTTAGAAATTACCATTGATTTCACTTATATCATTTTTCTCTCACATGATCAAGACAAGAAGTGACCAATAAAGTAATGTTGAAGGCATCAAGTATTTTAGTATAAATAATATTTACTGTCTTTGTGTGATCAACAAAATTAAATTTTTTTCTTAATTTTCGATTTAACACTATGCAAATATGTACTCTTGCAAGATTTGAGATCCTATTTATGAATAATAAAGCATAAAATAGCTTTATTGCGATTATTTTGGCTGTAGGTTTCATGTAATTCAAAGAATTCCGTTCGGGCCAAAAAATACCTCCTATCTAAAAAAAATAAAAAAAAATATGATGCAAAGTCGTGTGAAATGTACTGACATAAAAAAATGAAAGTATATAACATAAGCTTTCATTTGTGGTAGAAATTGTAATGACACTTTGGTATACTCATAATTACAACATATTGTCTAAAATATATAAGGAAATTGACTTATTTCGTAAAAAAAGAAAACACCATTTTTCAACTCTCATAAACAAAATTATAACTAGTTAACGGGTTAAATAAAAATAGTTTCAATAAGTACACACCTTCAAAACTGTCTCTGATTTTTATCAAAATTTTTGGACACTCAAAAATATAAATAATAAATGTTCCCGTAAGATGCGTCGAATCCAAATTGATGACATGTTTAATGCAGTTTTGTTTATATACCCACTTTGAGCGCTCATTACTCGGTGGTGATAGAAGTTAGGTGATTAGTAAATGCATTTTTTTAATCGGTGGACTATCAGGAATCATAATTGAGATGTCATTGACCGCAGTATTGGGTTGACTTTTTCGCGGCTAAATTGGGCAAACAGTTCACTGTGCGGCGCTGGAGAGCGGAGCGGCTCGGCTGCTTTACCGACCGACGCCTGCCATTTTTGTTGTTTGCCAACGAGCGTTGTTCTCAAAGAGAAAATTTTTATTTACTGTGTTGCCTGTGCGTGAGTTGTGTGTGATTATAGTGCGTTCATAACACGTTCATAAATAGTGCGTTTTGCGATAAATAGTCATGCCAAAAGAAGCCAACGAGGAATATGAGTCAGCGATATGCGTGGACTTGGCGGCACTCCGGCGCAAACGCGTTGCTATCAAGGGAGTAATTACAAAGATGCACAATACAATAATGCATCCATCCTCTGCCGACCTAGACACTACAGCGCTACGGGTCAGAGGGGAACGCCTGCAAGCCTCATTCAATAGATGGGAGGATTCGGGATTGGAAATCGTTGCCATCGATCTCATTGCCCCTGAAGACGACGATACTGTTGAAAGTACGTATTTACAAACTCTCGCGCACATACACAAACTATCATCAAGGCGTCAAGTGTCAGAATCATCGGTGTCCAAACCATCCAAACATAAGATTAAGCTACCTAATGTTGCTATCCCCATTTTTACGGGAAAGTACAAAGACTATCAAGCATTTATAGGACTTTTCGATGCCCTCATACACAATAACACTGATCTGGAAAGCATTGAGAAATTGTTCTATTTGCAAACTTATTTACAGGACGAACCGCGCGATCTTATAAAAAAATTACCTTTGTGTAAGGAAAGTTATGATGAGGCTCGAAAAATCCTAAATGACAGGTATAATAATAAGTATAAGATCACTAATGATCACATAAATATATTATTAGATATAACTCCTATGACAAAATCAACTGCAGCTAATATAAGAAGTTTCTTGTCAATAGTTAAGCAACAGTTAGCGGCATTAAGAAATTTAAAGCACTCTGTCGACCAGTGGGATTCTATACTACTTTGCATTCTGACAAGAAAGCTAGACGTTATTTGTAATAGGGAATTTGAATTTAATAGGCAGGAAACCCCTACTGTAACAAAACTTATTGAATTTCTAGAGAAGCGAGCCTTAGCGCTCGAGAATGTGGAACGGGATAAGGTCTCATAGGCACCGAAAGCGGTCAACATTGCTACTGTGAAGAATTCACAGCCTGCCAGCACTGCGAAGAAGAGCTGTTTGCTATGTAAGTCCAATCACAAACTTTTTATTTGTCCTCAATTTAAATTAATGCCAAATAATGAGCGAATTAAATTTGCCACTGACAACAATTTGTGTAAAATTTGTTTGAATAATCACAATAAGACATGCAGGTATAAGTTTAAATGTCAGATCTGTAAAGATAGTCACAACACTCTTCTCCATGAGGAAGTGGCTCCATCACCTGTCACATTGATGGCTGGGTCTGATACTGAACAAGTTTTGTTGCCTACAGCAGAGATAAAACTTTTAGCGAGCAACGGAACCGAAGTTCATGTGAAGGCTCTCCTCGACACAGGCTCACAGGTATCCTTTGTAACTAAAGAGCTAGCAGGTTTACTAAATTTACAGATTCAGGCTGCAAATACTCCTGTGACTGGTATAGGACAAACATTCAATAAGTTAAAGGAAAGGGTTAATTTAGAGTTGCATTCCCTAACGCAAGATTTTAAGATTTATGTAGTGTGTTATTTACTTAATAAAATAACTTCAAAATTGCCTCAGTGGAGTTTCAACATTAATGAATTAGTCTTGCCCTCCAACATAGTGTTAGCTGATAAGAGATTCAATCAGTCAAGCAATATACATATATTATTAGGTGCTGACGTTGTGTTTCAGGTGCTGCTGCCGCCTGAGTCTCGAGAATGCCAGTCCAGCCATGCCGAGCACACCGACGTCACAGCTTCACCTCCATTAATTAACACAAAATTTGGCCATGTAGTGGCAGGTAGCATACACTTAGATAAAAATAATTTGCAACACACACAGGCAGTTGCCTCCTTATTTTGCGAGACTTGTACTTCTGATTTGAATCTAACGCTTTCTAAATTTTGGCAATGTGAAAAAGTTCCTGAAACATTCACGGAAACACATTCTGAGCATGAATTGTGTGAAAACATATTTTTACAAAATATTCAGTTGGACACACTGAATAATAAATTGCAAGTTGTCCTGCCCTTAAAGCAACCTTTGGATTCAATTAATCAATCTTTAGGAGATTCATTTAATTTGGCTTTAAAGAGATTTCATAACTTAGAAACTAGACTTTTGAAAGATCCTAGTCTTTATAAATTATATTCAGATTTCATTCATGATTATATAAATCAAGGTCATGGTACAGTCATTGATATCAGTCAATACAATACCCTAAAATTGGCAGCGTATCTTATAATGCACATTTAATTTAGAAAAATCTGACGGCTTACATTTTTGGTTTTCAACTTTATTTTACTTTATATTGGTACTAAAAGTAATAAACTTTCTACCAAAAAAAAACATTTTTATGGTCTGGCAACACAATTTGACAGTAGCTCGCAAGATGGCGGACCGTGCGTGTGCGGCTACGAGGCTCAAGGTAAAAATTTACAATAAGTCCTTATTTTCCCTACTTATCAAATAAATAATAGATGTATTTTAAAGTTTAATGATTGGACTATTGATTTTAATTTATATCAGATTGAAAATAATTCATTATCTTGGTAAATTATAAACGTCTTTCCTGATGTATCCAGCAGTGCAGAGCAACTACGCTCTGCTGCCAGAAAATGTGGCAGAGAGAATCCGGACAAACGAAGCGGCGGGAAGAATTCTGTACCGGAACTTTACCGGGAAAAAATCTACCGGTAAAATTAAGTACCGGGAAAAAATCTCCACGCGACACCACGCTTGTCCGACTAGAATCTAACTTAAGCTATACGCAGTCTGCTACCACCGTAGCTTATGAAGGGAGCTACAGGGCCCTATATGATAACCTAACCTATAAATTAACTACAATTGAACACTTACCAAATTAAATCTTCTTTCTCTTCGGATCCAAACTTGAGTGTCTTCGGGAAGGGGGAATTCTAATCACCCTACCTAACCCTTGAGATCTCAATTCCCCATAACAACTAAATAGATTTCTTCCCGTAGTTTCCCTCGGGAACAGCCAGATGTGAACAGCCAGCCACGTTTCACCTCTCACAAGAAAAAGTCACAATAACAGAGTTTTTCACAAACACAAATTCAATAGTTATTTAACAAACAGGAAATTCACAATTATCACTCAAACTAAACAACAAGCAAAAGACGCGAGACCGCTCCGCGTATTAAAATCAAACCGATATCGCCCTGGACAATGCAATGGCGACCACACGCGACGCCATCCACGCTAGCAGTGTGAAAACCCCGAACGCCCTCTGGCGGCAGCAATGCGAAACGCCTGCGTTTAGTTTTACCCAATATATTACAAACATCCCCCCGTCCCGGTCTGAGAAGCAGACCGCTAGCTTACTCTACGGGAAGGCGGGCGAGAGAGGTCACACCTCTCCTTAAAATCGAACCGTCGACCAACACCTCAGCCACACGCGGAGTGCCATCTCCGCCAAGAATCAAACGTAATATGCGAGCTCGTCGCCAAAGCAATGAGGGCAAATTTGCCTCTTTTAACAATACTAAATCACCCTCCCTGGGAGGCTCAGTCCTGTCTGTCCACTTCACTCTTTGCTGCAGCAAATGCAAATATTCAAGCGACCAGCGACGCCAAAAGTCCTGGCTCATTTGCTGCAACATTTGAAAACGCGACAACCGATATACGCGTTCATCCTTCCACGGGTATTCGGGCAGGGCATTCAACGGCCCTCCCACCAAAAAATGACCAGGGGTGAGAGCTTCCAAGTCATTTGGATCTGGAGATAGCGGACAGAGAGGACGAGAGTTGAGGACCGCCTCAACTTTACAAAACACTGTGGCCAGCTCTTCAAAAGTTAGAGCCGTTTCTCCGATAATGCGGCGGAGGTGGGTCTTTGCGGATTTCACAGCCGCTTCAAAAATCCCTCCCCAATGGGGGCAACTTGGGGGGCTAAACTTCCAGGTTATTCCCCTTTGGGCAGCAATTTGACTTAAACTAGTACAATTTTTATCAATAAACACAGAAACATCCTTAAGATAATTTACAGTTCCCTTATAGTTTGTGCCATTATCAGACCTAATAAGGGAAGGTAGACCTCGACGCGAAACAAAGCGATCCAACGCGGCGACGAAGGCCTCCGTAGTCAGAGCCGATACCACCTCCAAATGGACAGCCTTGGTGGCCAAACAAACAAATACACACAAATAGCCCTTCACAATACGGGCATTACGAAAGGGAGAAGCCTTGATCGAAAAGGGACCGGCAAAATCGGTTCCAACGCCGTCAAACGGCCTCGAAGGTCGAATTCGATCAACGGGCAAATCACCCATCTGTGGTTGCATCGTGGATGCCTTCAACCTATAACATGCAATACATCGAAACAGAACACTACGGATTGCTCTTCGGGCAGACAATATCCAAAATTCGCGTTGCAAAATAGCCAACAAAGCATTGCACCCAGCATGGGCGTTACGAATGTGTCGATCAGACACCAAAAGCTGCACCAAGGGTCCGCCCTTGGGCAACAACAGAGGATGGCGAGTCTCATATGGAAGATCCGCCTTCCGGAGCCTGCCTCCAACCCGAAGAAGCCCATCCGAGTCGATGTACGGGTTCAAACGAGCGACCGCGCCCTTCAACTTAGCGCGTGCGTCGCGCAAGATACGAAGCTCTGACTCAAACCGTCCGGTCTGCACGACACGGACCCAATGCAACAATGCGCTCCGGCGCTCTTCTGCACCTGCAATCGGCTCCAACCGCTTTGCCTGTGGGTTTCTACAATTATGTATGAAACGCTTAATCCAACTGGTAACACCCAGAAGCTTATCCAAGCTGCTATACCGAGCAAGTAGCCAATCCGGCTCCGACGTCGTCTCAGCGACTACAGCATGTACACGGAGCCCAGTCAAACTCAAAGAAGTAACGTCTGTCTGACAGACAGGCCAAGAAGTTTCTGATCCCATCAGCCACTCTGGACCCCACCAGAGCGGGTGTGACACCAATTCTGGTGCCGTACAACCTCGGGAAGCACAGTCCGCTGGGTTAAGCTCTCCCGGCACATGTCTCCATGTTATATCAATTCCGATATTCTGGATTTGGGAAACCCGATTTCCCACAAAAACCTCCAAGGTATGTGGGGCCGCGCGCAACCATGCAAGCGCGACCTGGCTATCCGACCAGGCGAAGATGTCCCGTATCTCGACCGTGGCCGCCAGCTCACATGCAACGTGATGCAACAATTTAGAGAGAAGGTGAGCTCCACTCAACTCAAGCTTGGGAATAGTCAGCCTAGTCCTGATGGGGGCGACCTTGCTCTTCCCTAACAAAAGCGAGACATTGACCCGGCCATCGGCGTCAACTGTCCGCATATAGACTGACGCGGCGTAGCCTCGCTCCGACGCGTCACAAAAGCCATGCAGGCTGGCTCGATATTTCCCGGGGGCAATATTCGACGAGGCAAGGCAATCCGATTGACTTCCTTAATCGATGAAAACAACTCGAGCCAATCATCCAATGGAGAGCCAAACAGCGGCTCGTCCCACGAGACGCCCAAAGTCCAAAGTCTCTGAAGAAGACACTTTGCAGAGAATATCACTGGACTGATCCAACCGCTTGGATCAAACATACGGGCTATTACGGACAACACCGTTCTCTTAGTCCAGACTTTTGGTATTTCCAAGTCCACTTGGAATGTGAAAATATCGGTTAGCGGCTGGTACTGCATGCCCAGCACCGCTATCCTGTTGGGATCATCCACATCCTCAAACAGGTGAGGGTTCTGTTGGTGATCCTCCGGGATCCCTTCTAGAACTCTAGGCTCATTGGACAACCACTTACGTAGCTCGTAGCCACCTGTCTTCAATATTTCGATCAATTCATCCCGCAGTAGGAGGGCCTCCTCAATACTTTGGGCTCCGGTGCACACGTCATCGACATACAAGTCACGTGACAGCACGGAAGCCCCACGGGGAAAGCGGATCCGTTCCCGCTCTGCCAATTCAAGCAATGATCTGATGGCGATATAGGGACTAGATTTCAAACCATACGTGTTTGTGTTGAGTTCATACACCGTCACAGGATCCTCAGGGCGCTCACGCCAAAGTATCAACTGGAATCGCCTGTCCTCAGGATGTATGACTGTCTGGCGGAACATCATCCGGATGTCCGCGCCAAAAACCACTTGATGTCTTCTAAAGTTCAAGATGATGTCAATTATGTCCCTATGCAATTTGGGACCTGAATGCAAACATAGATTCAACGAAACTCCGTTCGAAGTGGGTGCGGACCCATCAAAGACAGTCCGCAACTTGCCCGTTGAGGCCTTCACCACCGCGTGGTGGGGCAAAAAATAATGCTCAGTTGAGCTCCAATCAACTCGAGCCGGAGACATGTGACCCAAATCCTCGTACTCGCGCATAAATTCAATATATTTATCGCGAAGTACGTGGTCACGCTGCATGCGTCGCTCCATGGACAGCAGTCGTTTCTCCGCAAGCGCCCTACTTTGCCCTAGGCTAGGACGAGAGGCAACAAAGGGTAACCTAGTTACAAACCGACCGGAGGGCAACCTCTCCGTGGTCGATCGAAAAAGGGCTTCGCACTCAGCGTGTTCCGGATCCATCCTGGAACTCATAGGTGGCTCCTCCACCTCCCAAAACCTTTGCATGGTCTTGGCCAAGGACGCAGATGCGACAACCGGTGGCTCCTCCGCGGTGCCATTATCAAACACAGGGCCCATCAGGGCAAAACCAAAAATCGTAGACACTGCCATCAGTGAAGACGAACCCAGAGCCTTCTGTGTACCCAACAAAATCCAACCCAATACGTCCGAGCCCAGGAGCAAGTCCACTGGGCCGGGATGAAAGACAAAGGGGTCGGCCAAATCCAGACCCGAAACCAAAGACAACACACCCGGCGGTATGTCTGTCGAGGGGTGCCAACCCGCAATGGTATCCATTACCATAGCCGAAGTCGTGATCCTCATTGTGGAGGACTTCAGCGAAGAAAAGGTGACAAGTGTCTGGCCCGTCAGACACTTCACTTGTATGCCACCAACTCCAAGAAGTGGCACAGGCGAGTCTTCCACGACTAAACCTAACTGGCGTGCCACTCGAGTGGTAACCAAACTGCTTTGAGCCCCTGAGTCCAACAGAGCTCTCAAATTAATGGCTTCTCCCCCACGACCCCATACGCGGACCACCGCGGTAGGGAGCAGAACCGTCCGCGGCTCTGTCCCAGCAAGGGAGCAAGCTAGTTACGGGCTCCCCACTCTCTCCAAACCAGGGGCGCGCCACTGACCCGGATAATATGGCGGGCGAGTGCACATCCCCATCTGAGGGGGGCATAACCCGCGGCCCGGCCATACCTATGGTACGGCGGGTGGTACTCCAGCCGTGGGTACTCGTGCAGCGGCGGAGAAAACCGCTGCGGCTGCATGTGGTGGGTAGTGGTAACCCGCGTGGAGGGGGTGTCCCCACTCTCCCGTCCGATCTAGGGCCCCCGCCCATGGGGCCCTATCCGGGGCCTGGCCAGCTACATACTGGCCATGACCTTGGGGCGCGTGGTCCCGGTCCGCCAAGACCCGCGCAGGTACGCGACCCCCCTCCCGAGGGGGGGTGCGACGAGCGAAGCCGCGTCCTCCGTCCGGTGGTGGAGGGCTTCGCGCAGGAGCGCCCCCGCCCATAGGGGACCCCTGCCTCAACATCCGGGTGCCATCCCCGTTGCGGTTCATGCAAAGCATCGCGTGGTGCCGCCCACGGCATGCACTGCATGGTATGGCACTGGGACAGTCACGTGCATAGTGACCGCCCAAACAATAAAAGCAAAGTTCATGCCGCTTTGCCATGCGGCGCCTATCTTGTACTGGCAGTCTCTGCCAGTCCCTGCATTGTAGCAGGCTGTGGCCCATCCGGCCACATTGCAGGCAGTCCGCGTCCCTCGCGACTGCTGCCGTGTGCGCAACCCGCACACCAGCTCCACGCGGTGGCGGTTGCCGTCCCTGTTGGGGCCTACGTTCAGGCGCTCTGGATGGCGCTGAGTCCGTCATGGTATTCTCAGCAGCCCGTGCCTCAAACTCCAAAAACTTCACCAAGTCAGTGAATGTTGGTAGGGTGGTGCTATCCCGTTCCGCATTCTCGCGCTCAAATCGCGAGCGGATGTCATTGGGTAATTTGCCCAATACAATGTGCACCAGCAAAAAGGACCATTGGTCCACCGGCAGCCCCAGTGTGCGGAGCGCGTTACAGGCCACTGTAACGGGCGTGAGCAACTGCAGGCGCAACCGTGCCCTGTTGGCCACCTTGGGCAGGGCCATCAACTGTGCGGCGTGCGCATCCGCTAACAAACGTAAGTTTTGGTAGCGGGAGTTCAATAACTCCCAAGCCGTATCGTACTGGTCGTCCTCCACCCGGAGGTGCTGGATGAGCGACCGCGCTTCATCCTCAAGAGTGGAGAGGAGGTAGGCCATCTTCTGGGCCTTCGACAAATCCTGTCGTGCTACGACCAGGGACTCAAACATATTTTTATATGCTACCCACTCCTCCATCCTACCCCCAAAGTGGGACAGCTGAAGGGTGGGGAGCCGACCAGTAACCGCTGGTCCTTCCTGTCTAACAGGTGTGCGAGGGCTGGTCCGCCAGCCTGTCTCGCCCTTATTGCGGTCACCGCCTCCGCGATATCATCGTGCAGACTCAGGATCTGGTCCATGTCCGCCATGTGACCTGCGTAGGCCTCCGGGGTAAGATCGGCTTCGGTAAGCGCCGCCATGGCCGCTTCCGCGCTAATCAATCGTGAGTGGAGGTGATCCGCTCTTAGCAGTATGGCGCCCTCCCTGTCCTTCCGGGACAGGAGTCCTCCGGCCGTCACAAACCATCTCAATTCGTTGGCGAGTGTCGCCCTAGCATTGGAGGCCTTCGCCATCGCGTCAAGTCACAAACAAAAAATAACAAAAGGTAAATAAAAAACAGCAAAATCAAGCAACTACACGAAGAACCGCGGTAGGTATGAGAATGGCACAAACCCGGAACGCACGGTACAAACCGCAAACAAATACAAAAAAGGTTACAAATATTCTTATACAAACAAACTAAGAAAAATCTAATAATTTTTACAAACAATTAATTATTTTTTACAAACGAACAAATAGAGGGTAGGTAAACTACGCTCTGCTACCAGAAAATGTGCAGAGCAACTACGCTCTGCTGCCAGAAAATGTGGCAGAGAGAATCCGGACAAACGAAGCGGCGGGAAGAATTCTGTACCGGAACTTTACCGGGAAAAATCTACCGGTAAAATTAAGTACCGGGAAAAAATCTCCACGCGACACCACGCTTGTCCGACTAGAATCTAACTTAAGCTATACGCAGTCTGCTACCACCGTAGCTTATGAAGGGAGCTACAGGGCCCTATATGATAACCTAACCTATAAATTAACTACAATTGAACACTTACCAAATTAAATCTTCTTTCTCTTCGGATCCAAACTTGAGTGTCTTCGGGAAGGGGGAATTCCTAATCACCCTACCTAACCCTTGAGATCTCAATTCCCCATAACAACTAAATAGATTTCTTCCCGTAGTTTCCCTCGGGAACAGCCAGATGTGAACAGCCAGCCACGTTTCACCTCTCACAAGAAAAAGTCACAATAACAGAGTTTTTCACAAACACAAATTCAATAGTTATTTAACAAACAGGAAATTCACAATTATCACTCAAGCTAAACAACAAGCAAAAGACGCGAGACCGCTCCGCGTATTAAAATCAAACCGATATCGCCCTGGACAATGCAATGGCGACCACACGCGACGCCATCCACGCTAGCAGTGTGAAAACCCCGAACGCCCTCTGGCGGCAGCAATGCGAAACGCCTGCGTTTAGTTTTACCCAATATATTACAAACACCAGCAGTGCACATTGCCTAGTTTGCATGAAAGTACATTGTTTTTGCCGTGTGCATTATTAGATACATTGCCAAGTTGCAATATTTTCACTTGCGATTTGTCATGTACACTTTAAGATACACTGCCAAGTAACATATAGTATTACTTGTGAATTATGATGTGCAGTTTTGGATACATTGCCAGTATTTTATTAAATAAATAAAATGATTTTTTGCCATAAGATTAAGCTAAACACTGGTTTTTAACACAAGTATAATATTGTGTAATTCAATATTTGTTAATATTACATTATTTCTCGATTTACAGCCAATCACAAGATCTCTGCGTATTTTTGCATTAGTACCTAAGTCGGGAGCTTGTTCAGATCTGGAAAAGAGCGAATCTTCCGAAGACGAACTGAAACTGCCTTCCCGGAATTATGATTCTGACAGCTCGCCAGCTCCATCTATAGCAGCATCTTTGGAAAACCTACATTTGCTTTCGGACAGTGACAATGAAACAGACGAAATTGTAATGCCGTCAATAGATAAACAACAAGTGGATGTTGTACCTGCTTCGGTTTTATCTTGTCCTGATATTTCTACGAGTAGTCCACTGGCTCCAGCGTTCTCACCCTTGACTCCATTACTTCAGACTAATTCCCCATCTACTCAAAATATACTGGCTCAACGTAATTCGACGCTTCCTCCAATTTTACCAATAGTTACTCCCACAACCCGATCTAGGACGAACAAGACCTAAGTCGTCAAAAAAAAGAAACTGAAACAGAAAAAAATTGATACGAAATGGACGTCTCAAAGGTTTCGTGGGAATGCAGAAATTGAAAATAAAATCTTTAGTAAGCCTCCTAACACAAAGTCACCTGCAGAATATTTTGCTATGTTCTTGTCTGACGATATAATACAACTGATGGTGGAGCAGACGAATTTGTACCATGTTCAGTTGAAAGGTACTTCTTTGAACGTAACTACTGACGAAATAAAAGACTTCATCGCTATCAATCTTCTGATGGGTATCGTAAGTATGCCAGCTTACACTGATTATTGGTCACATTTTTTAAGGTTTGATAAAGTAGCAGACGTTATGAGTCTTAAAAAGTTCCAGCAAATCAGAAGATACCAGCATTTTGCAGATAACCTTAGGGACGATGGCGATCGATATTACAAAATCCGGCCGTTTCTTGAAAGAGTTCGTCTTAATTGTCTGAAGGTCGAAGAAGAAAATCACTTCAGTATTGATGAAATGATGGTACCGTATAAAGGGACAAGGGCAGGTACAAGAAAGCAATTTATTAAAAACAAACCTAGTAAGTGGGGCTACAAAATATTTGTACGAGCTGGAATGACCGGATTTGTGTATGATTTTTTAGTTTATGGTGGGGAAGACACCTTTAGATACCACATATTTACTGACGAAGAGGAGTGCATGGGCTTAGGAGCAAAGGTGGTAATAGCATTATCGCAGTCAATCCACAACCTGCCTGTAAAGTATTGTGCTTCGACAACTTCTTTACATCGTTAGAATTAATCCACCATATGAGGAATGAGTATGGAATTTTCACTTTGGGCACTATACGATCGAATCGCCTCCGTGAAGCGCAAAAAAAGCTACCCACCGACAAGAATTTGCAGAAAAGGGGGCGTGGTGCTTTTGCACAAGTGGTTTCCAATGAAAGCAAAATTGCAATCGTCAAATGGTGTGATAACAAATGCGTCACTGTAGCTAGTTCCTATGTGGATGCTTATCCGACTCATAGTGTTTTGCGATATGACAAGGCAAGCAAAACCAGACAACCCGTAGTTTGTCCCAAAATGATTCGTCATTACAACTCAAACATGGGAGGTGTTGACCTCGCTGACTATGCTCGTCGCTCTGTACCGCACGGAGATGAAATCACATAGATGGTACATACCACTCTTTTCTCAGCTACTTGATAATGCTTGGCTGATCTACCGAAGGGAGGCTGGAGTAACTAAGCCGATGAAACTCAAGGAGTTCAGATGTGCGATAAGCAAAAGCCTTATTACCATGCACAGGGCCCTAAACAGAACGTCGGGTGGACATAAGAAGTTTTTGACTCCTGAATGTCAAGTTGATAGTCGTTACGATCATGTGGGCCACTTGCCATCATTTACGACGAAAGGTCGCTGTAAAAAATGCATTAAAGGCCAGACAAAATTGATGTGCTGCAAATGCAATGTAAGACTGTGCTTGACTGAGAATCGTAATTGCTTTTATGAATATCATAACAAATCTTAATTGATATTATTTATTATGAATGCCATTTAGAAAACTGAGTTTTTTTTGTTAATGTACGTGTAGAAGGTACGCGTTTATTATGTTGTATTAATATTACAATTTGGGCATTCAAAACGAAGTGATTTTTAGACTGTTTATGATTGATCTCATTATATTTTAGGATTAAAAGAAATGTTAACTAATGGTTGTGATAAGATACGTATAATATTAAGGATTTCTAAGAGTTTTTTGTGAGTGCATTGATAGGCACACGTTCCATTTTTACTGTTTTATTTTATAATGAGCGATTTTTCTGACAGCTAATTAAGAAAAAAAAATCAGTACAAAAAAGTCTCAACAGAGAGCGTTTTATGAAAGCCGAGTCGTAATAATGGCTGAACCTATATGGTGCGCTTTTTCTTGTCAACCAGAGGCAGAAAAAAAAATCACATAACAGTTTGACAGTTGCACAAATCACAATATAGATACTTTTTAGTTGTTTTTTTTACTAAGTTTTATTTTTTTTAAATGCCATTTCCGCACAGACATATAATAATAGTAAGCAGACTGAACATGTCATTTGAAATTGCATGGCAAAAACACACACTAAGATTATTATTCACACAACGACAGAATACAGGGTCGGATCTAAGATAATTCATTATATTCAGTACAGTGTAGCAAAACCAAAAATTTTGAGACGCCGAATCTTAAGCCGTGCGCGGTATGCGGATCGGATCGGATGCGGACGGATCTGCATCAGCTTTTTACGATGGGAAATTCTATTCCTTTTGGGAAAAAATACTAGTCATTAAATCAATCACATTTATTTTAAATTATTAAAAATCACGTGCAATGAAACATTGCAATGATGTTGATGGTTGCTGGCGTCCATTCACTGTCCTGGTACTCGTAGTACGTAAGAGAAATAGTCCCCATAACAGTTATCTTTCTTGAGGTATTATTTTCTGGCATATTTTCCTTGTCCTGAAATAAAATTCACTGTCAGTATTTTTATAAAATGTGCATTTTAATCTTCAAGAAAGAATTCCTGAGATTTTTATAAAATATGTACTAAATTTGTATATTTGCCTTGATTCGGCCCAGCCATAGTAAACAAAACTGGATCTGTCAAAATGATCTATGCTATTTACAAAATTATTAAATTACTTATAGTATTTCTTATGAAATGGTTATAATTAATACACTACTTTATAAAATAAATAATGATATTGCTGATAAATAGCATTCAAAAGTCTAATAATGGTTATTGTTTAAAAAAAAACACGAAATTGTATATTATCATTGGGCACGTCAAAAAAACATGTATTGCTTACCGAAGGAACGAAATTCCACGAATATTTTTTTTATGAAACATTTCCACATATTGTACACGTTGCATTTTATCATTTCTATTGAGCTTGAAAGCACAAAACAGTAAAAAATAATTTTAAATATTTATGACAACTGTGACAACACAACAAATATGACAGTTAAGGATCATTTCGCATGAAAAATCCGGCTTGGATGATCTTTCAGTGTAGTGGTTCGTGTTGCAATACATTGCAATGCTAAGGAAGGAAAGGGACAGAGTTATGTGACAGTCCTTATCATGAACAGGATGCAAATATTGTCAAATATCATCAGAGTGTATGTGAAATTTGTGTTTCTTCTGCTTATATTTAAAAAAAAAAAATTATTTCTGTGCATTTCCGTGAATTTTTTGCTTTTTGTATGGAATTTTTTCTCTCGGCTTTTACTAAGCGCCATCTATGAAGTCATTTGGAACTATTTCTTTTTTTAATTTGTGTCACGGAAAATCCCTCATTGTTGTGACATGTAAAGTATGTGTCAAAAATATTATAACAGTAATGTTCACAAAGTAATGTGACATAAAATTTGTATTAAAATGTTGTCAAAAACTTGTTTTTCTTTTTCTTAATCTACTTGGCAATGTATCCTATAATGCACAAATTTATTTTTAAATAATTTATATGATTCTTGGCAATGTGTCCAATAAGATACATGCCATAAATATAAATATATAAATAATATATTTTTTTTTACATTTTTTTCGTACATGGTTATCCCTTATAAACTAAATAAATAAAAAAAGAATATGAAAAATAGATCACTTTTGTCGCTGCCAACTATAGGGTTAATAACTGATCCAGTGTACTTTCTACCACACCATCCAGTGCTTAATTTACAAAAGAAAACAACAAAATGTAGGGTTGTTATGGATGGTTCTATGAAGACCAGCACTAAAACTTCTTTAAATAATTTATTGCTTAACGGACCTGTAGTACAAAAGGAACTTGTAGATGTTTTGTTACTATTCAGATTAGATAATTATTTCTTTACTAGCTTTTGCCCGCGGCTTCGCCCGCGTGAATTTCCCACGGGAACAGTGCTTTTTCCCGGGATAAAAAGTAGCCTATGTGCTATTCCAGGTCATTATCTACCTCTGTACCAAATTTCATCGAAATCCGTCCAGTAGATTTTGCGTGATTGAGTAACAAACATCCTCACAAACTCACAAATTCACAAACTCACATCCAAACATTCGCATTTCCAATATTAGTATGGATAACAGACATAAAAAACATGTTCCGCAATATACTCTTACATCCAGAGTACAGGTCTCTGCAAAATATTTTATGGAGGGATAGTCCCCACGAGAGTGTTCAATGCATTCAACTAAACACTGTTACATATGGGTTGAAAAGCTCATCTTACTTGGCAACTAGGTGTTTGAAATGGTTAGCTGAGCAATACAAGGATGACTTCCCATTAGCTGCATTCATAATAAATAACTCTACGTATGTCGATGACGTACTTTTTTCTGAGAGTTCTTTAGAAAAATTGATAGAAGCCAAATCAGCTATGTAAGTTGTTGAGTCTCGGTAGTTTTCAGTTACACAAGTGGGTGTCTAACTCAAACAAATTATTACAAGACATACCGCTAGATAGACAACATTTTGATGAGGTTGATCTACAAACAAATAACCATTCATTAAAGACTCTAGGCATGAGTTACAATACTCAGTCAGATTTATTTATAGTGTCAAGTCCAAAAGCCATGGTTAATATTCCTCAGTCTAAGCGTGAGATTCTTAGTTTCATAAGCAAGTTTTTTGACCCGTTAGGCCTGGCAGGGCCCTTAGTGGTTAGCGCTAAAGTTATTATGCAACGATTGTGGAAAGCTCAATTAGACTGGGATTCGTTACCTGATAAGGAGTTGCTACAAGCATGGCATGAGTTTTACACCAGCTTAATTTCAATGAAGCCAATAGCTATACAGCGGTATATAGGTATGCACAATATAAACTTTGCACAAATAATTGGGTTTGCTGATGCATCTAGAACCACTGCTTATGGTTGTTGTGTATATTTAAGAATTGTTGATGAGGCAGCTAGTGTTAAGGTGTCCTTGTTATGCTCTAAATCGCGGATAAATCTAAAATTTTTAATAATTTATAATGATGCCAAAAATCGGTATCCCAAAATGTCCGTATTCTAATTTATTGGCACTTGGGACAATAATTGGGTTTTCAAGTTTTTATTTCTTTCGTTTTATTATGTGCTTTAATAAATTACAGTAGGGCCATTTTAATAGGTCACATTTGACACTTCATTTAAATTCAACAATGTGTACTTGTAACGGCGGGTACTCAATTATTTGTTTTTGCAAAAGTGAGATTTTAATTAATTTTTTAAGCATTTTCTGTTTAATTCATAAATTATTGTATAGTGATGACAGGAAACGGTATTATTACCATTTGTTTCGATTAAAGAGACATTAATTTTGAATGTATGTAAAATACAAAGCTATTTTTTTAATGAAATCTAAACGTCACTGTGCAGAGCAACTACGCTCTGCTGCCAGAAAATGTGCGCAGAGCGAATCCGGACAAACGAAGCGGCGGGAAGAATTCTGTACCGGAACTTTACCGGGAAAAAATCTACCGGTAAAATTAAGTACCGGGAAAAAATCTCCACGCGACACCACGCTTGTCCGACTAGAATCTAACTTAAGCTATACGCAGTCTGCTACCACCGTAGCTTATGAAGGGAGCTACAGGGCCCTATATGATAACCTAACCTATAAATTAACTAGAATTGAACACTTACCAAGCTAAATCTTCTTTCTCTTCGGATCCAAACTTGAGTGTCTTCGGGAAGGGGGAATTCCTAATTACCCTACCTAACCCTTGAGATCTCAATTCCCCAGGACAAATAAATAGATTTCTTCCCGTAGTTTCACTCGGGAACAGCCAGATGTGAACAGCCAGCCACGCTTCACCTCTCACAAGAAAAAGTCACCATGACGGGTACACAAACACAAAGTTCAATAGTTATTTAACAAACAGGAAATTCACAAACACAACTCAAGCTAATTAGCAATCAAAGAACGCGGAACCTCTCGCGTATTAAAAATCAAACCGATATCGCATAGGGCAATGCAATGGCGGCGGCCGTCCGCCACGCCATCCACGCTAGCAGTGTGAAAACCCCGAACGCCCTCTGGCGGCAGCAATGCGAAACGCCTGCGTTTAGTTTTACCCAATATATTACAAACATCCCCCCGTCCCGGTCTGAGAAGCAGACCGCTAGCTTACTCTACGGGAAGGCGGGCGAGAGAGGTCACACCTCTCCTTAAAATCGAACCGTCGACCAACACCTCAGCCACACGCGGAGTGCCATCTCCGCCAAGAATCAAACGTAATATGCGAGCTCGTCGCCAAAGCAATGAGGGCAAATTTGCCTCTTTTAACAATACTAAATCACCCTCCCTGGGAGGCTCAGTCCTGTCTGTCCACTTCACTCTTTGCTGCAGCAAATGCAAATATTCAAGCGACCAGCGACGCCAAAAGTCCTGGCTCATTTGCTGCAACATTTGAAAACGCGACAACCGATATACGCGTTCATTCTTCCACGGGTATTCGGGCAGGGCATTCAACGGCCCTCCCACCAAAAAATGACCAGGGGTGAGAGCTTCCAAGTCATTTGGATCTGGAGATAGCGGACAGAGAGGACGAGAGTTGAGGACCGCCTCAACTTTACAAAACACTGTGGCCAGCTCTTCAAAAGTTAGAGCCGTTTCTCCGATAATGCGGCGGAGGTGGGTCTTTGCGGATTTCACAGCCGCTTCAAAAATCCCTCCCCAATGGGGGCAACTTGGGGGACTAAACTTCCAGGTTATTCCCCTTTGGGCAGCAATTTGACTTAAACTAGTACAATTTTTATCAATAAACACGGAAACATCCTTAAGATAATTTACAGTTCCTTTATAGTTTGTGCCATTATCAGACCTAATAAGGGAAGGTAGACCTCGACGCGAAACAAAGCGATCCAACGCGGCGACGAAGGCCTCCGTAGTCAGAGCTGATACCACCTCCAAATGGACAGCCTTGGTGGCCAAACAAACAAATACACACAAATAGCCCTTCACAATACGGGCATTACGAAAGGGAGAAGCCTTGATCGAAAAGGGACCGGCAAAATCGGTTCCAACGCCGTCAAACGGCCTCGAAGGTCGGATTCGATCAGCGGGCAAATCACCCATCTGTGGCTGCATCGTGGATGCCTTCAACCTATAACATGCAATACATCGAAACAGGACACTACGGATTGCTCTTCGGGCAGACAAAATCCAAAATTCGCGTTGCAAAATAGCCAACAAAGCATTGCACCCAGCATGGGCGTTACGAATGTGTCGATCAGACACCAAAAGCTGCACCAAGGGTCCGCCCTTGGGCAACAACAGAGGATGGCGAGTCTCATATGGAAGATCCGCCTTCCGGAGCCTGCCTCCAACCCGAAGAAGCCCATCCGAGTCGATGTACGGGTTCAAACGAGCGACCGCGCCCTTCAACTTAGCGCGTCCGTCGCGCAAAATACGAAGCTCTGACTCAAACCGTCCGGTCTGCACGACACGGACCCAATGCAACAATGCGCTCCGGCGCTCTTCTGCACCTGCAATCGGCTCCAACCGCTTTGCCTGTGGGTTTCTACAATTATGTATGAAACGCTTAATCCAACTGGTGACACCCAGAAGCTTATCCAAGCTGCTATACCGAGCAAGTAGCCAATCCGGCTCCGACGTCGTCTCAGCGACTACAGCATGTACACGGAGCCCAGTCAAACTCAAAGAAGTAACATCTGTCTGACAGACAGGCCAAGAAGTTTCTGATCCCATCAGCCACTCTGGGCCCCACCAGAGCGGGTGTGACACCAATTCTGGTGCCGTACAACCTCGGGAGGCACAGTCCGCTGGGTTAAGCTCTCCCGGCACATGTCTCCATGTTATATCAATTCCGATATTCTGGATTTGGGAAACCCGATTTCCCACAAAAACCTCCAAGGTATGTGGGGCCGCGCGCAACCATGCAAGCGCGACCTGGCTATCCGACCAGGCGAAGATGTCTCGTATCTCGACCGTGGCCGCCAGCTCACTGGCAACGTGATGCAACAATTTAGAGAGAAGGTGAGCTCCACTCAACTCAAGCTTGGGAATAGTCAGCCTAGTCCTGATGGGGGCGACCTTGCTCTTCCCTAACAAAAGCGAGACATTGACCCGGCCATCGGCGTCAACTGTCCGCATATAGACTGACGCGGCATAGCCTCGCTCCGACGCGTCACAAAAGCCATGCAGGCTGGCTCGATATTTCCCGGGTGGCAATATTCGACGAGGCAAGGCAATCCGATTGACTTCCTTAATCGATGAAAACAACTCGAGCCAATCATCCAATGGAGAGCCAAACAGCGGCTCGTCCCACGAGACGCCCAAAGTCCAAAGTCTCTGAAGAAGACACTTCGCAGAGAATATCACTGGACTGATCCAACCGCTTGGATCAAACATACGAGCTATTACGGACAACACCGTTCTCTTAGTCCAGACTTTTGGTATTTCCAAGTCCACTTGGAATGTGAAAATATCGGTTAGCGGCTGGTACTGCATGCCCAGCACCGCTATCCTGTTGGGATCATCCACATCCTCAAACAGGTGAGGGTTCTGTTGGTGATCCTCCGGGATCCCTTCTAGAACTCTAGGCTCATTAGACAACCACTTACGTAGCTCGTAGCCACCTGTCTTCAATATTTCAATCAATTCATCCCGCAGTAGGAGGGCCTCCTCAATACTTTGGGCTCCGGTGCACACGTCATCAACATACAAGTCACGTGACAGCACGGAAGCCCCACGGGGAAAGCGGATCCGTTCCCGCTCTGCCAATTCAAGCAATGATCTGATGGCGATATAGGGACTAGATTTCAAACCATAGGTGTTTGTATTGAGTTCATACACCGTCACAGGATCCTCAGGGCGCTCACGCCAGAGTATCAACTGGAATCGCCTGTCCTCAGGATGTATGACTGTCTGGCGGAACATCATCCGGATGTCCGCACCAAAAACCACTTGATGTCTTCTAAAGTTCAAGATGATGTCAATTATGTCCCTATGCAATTTGGGACCCGAATGCAAACACAGATTCAACGAAACCCCGTTCGAAGTGGGTGCGGACCCATCAAAGACAGTCCGCAACTTGCCCGTTGAGGCCTTCACCACCGCGTGGTGGGGCAAAAAATAATGCTCAGTTGAGCTCCAATCAACTCGAGCCGGAGACATGTGACCCAAATCCTCGTACTCGCGCATAAATTCAATATATTTATCGCGAAGTACGTGGTCACGCTGCATGCGTCGCTCCATGGACAACAGTCGTTTCTCCGCAAGCGCCCTACTTTGCCCTAGGCTAGGACGAGAGGCAACAAAAGGTAACCTAGTTACAAACCGACCGGAGGGCAACCTCTCCGTGGTCGATCGAAAAAGGGCTTCGCACTCAGCGTGTTCCGGATCCATCCTGGAACTCATAGGTGGCTCCTCCACCTCCCAAAACCTTTGCATGGTCTTGGCCAAGGACGCAGATGCGACAACCGGTGGCTCCTCCGCGGTGCCATTATCAAACACAGGGCCCATCAGGGCAAAACCAAAAATCGTAGACACTGCCATCAGTGAAGACGAACCCAGAGCCTTCTGTGTACCCAACAAAATCCAACCCAATACGTCCGAGCCCAGGAGCAAGTCCACTGGGCCGGGATGAAAGACAAAGGGGTCGGCCAAATCCAGACCCGAAACCAAAGACAACACACCCGGCGGTATGTCTGTCGAGGGGTGCCAACCCGCAATGGTATCCATTACCATAGCCGAAGTCGTGATCCTCATTGTGGAGGACTTCAGCGAAGAAAAGGTGACAAGTGTCTGGCCCGTCAGACACTTCACTTGTATGCCACCAACTCCAAGAAGTGGCACAGGCGAGTCTTCCACGACTAAACCTAACTGGCGTGCCACTCGAGTGGTAACCAAACTACTTTGAGCCCCTGAGTCCAACAGAGCTCTCAAATTAATGGCTTCCCCCCCACGACCCCATACGCGGACCACCGCGGTAGGGAGCAGAACCGTCCGCGGCTCTGTCCCAGCAAGGGAGCAAGCTAGTTACGGGCTCCCCACTCTCTCCAAACCAGGGGCGCGCCACTGACCCGGATAATATGGCGGGCGAGTGCACATCCCCATCTGAGGGGGGCATAACCCGCGGCCCGGCCATACATATGGTACGGCGGGTGGTACTCCAGCCGTGGGTACTCGTGCAGCGGCGGAGAAAACCGCTGCGGCTGCATGTGTTGGGTATTGGTAACCCGCGTGGAGGGGGTGTCCCCACTCTCACGTCCGATCTAGGGCCCCCGCCCATGGGGGCCCTATCCGGGGCCTGGCCAGTCACATACTGGCCACGACCTTGGGGCGCGTGGTCCCGGTCCGCCAAGACCCGCGCCGGTACGCGACCCCCTCCCGAGGGGGGGTGCGACGAGCGAAGCCGCGTCCTCCGTCCGATGGTGGAGGGCTTCGCGCAGGAGCGCCCCCGCCCATAGGGGACCCCTGCCCCAAGAACCGGGTGCCATCCCCGTTGCGGTTCATGCAAAGCATCGCGTGGTGCAGCCCACGGCATTCACTGCATGGTATGGCACTGGGACAGTCACGTGCATAGTGACTGCCCAAACAATAAAAGCAAAGTTCATGCCGCTTTGCCATGCGGCGCCTATCTTGTACTGGCAGTCTCTGCCAGTCCCTGCATTGCAGCAGGCTGTGGCCCATCCGGCCACATTGCAGGCAGTCCGCGTCCCCCGCGACTGCTGCCGTGTGTGCAACCCGCACACCAGCTCCACGCGGTGGCGGTTGCCGTCCCTGTTGGGGCTTACCTCTCCATGAGGGTTCCAAGGGCCTACGTTCAGGCGCTCTGGATGGCGCTGAGTCCGTCATGGTATTCTCAGCGGCCCGTGCCTCAAACTCCAAAAACTTCACCAAGTCAGTGAATGTTGGTAGGGTGGTGCTGTCCCGTTCCGCATTCTCGCGCTCAAATCGCGAGCGGATGTCATTGGGTAATTTGCCCAATACAATGTGCACCAGCAAAAAGGACCATTGGTCCACCGGCAGCCCCAGTGTGCGGAGCGCGTTACAGGCCACTGTAACGGGCGTGAGCAACTGCAGGCGCAACTGTGCCCTGTTGGCCACCTTGGGCAGGGCCATCAACTGTGCGGCGTGCGCATCCGCTAACAAACGTAAGTTTTGATAGCGGGAGTTCAATAACTCCCAAGCCGTGTCGTACTGGTCGTCCTCCACCCGGAGGTGCTGGATGAGCGACCGCGCTTCATCCTCAAGAGTGGAGAGGAGGTAGGCCATCTTCTGGGCCTTCGACAAATCCTGTCGTGCTACGACCAGGGACTCAAACATATTTTTATATGCTACCCACTCCTCCATCCTACCCCCAAAGTGGGACAGCTGAAGGGTGGGGAGCCGACCAGTAACCGCTGGTCCTTCCTGTCTAACAGGTGTGCGAGGGCTGGTCCGCCAGCCTGTCTCGCCCTTATTGCGGTCACCGCCTCCGCGATATCATCGTGCAGACTCAGGATCTGGTCCATGTCCGCCATGTGACCTGCGTAGGCCTCCGGGGTAAGATCGGCTTCGGTAAGCGCCGCCATGGCCGCTTCCGCGCTAATCAATCGTGAGTGGAGGTGATCCGCTCTTAGCAGTATGGCGCCCTCCCTGTCCTTCCGGGACAGGAGTCCTCCGGCCGTCACAAACCATCTCAATTCGTTGGCGAGTGTCGCCCTAGCATTGGAGGCCTTCGCCATCGCGTCAAGTCACAAACAAAAAGTAACAAAAGGTAAATAAAAAACAACAAAATCAAGCAACTACACGAAGAACCGCGGTAGGTATGAGAATGGCACAAACCCGGAACGCACGGTACAAACCGCAAACAAATACAAAAAAGGTTACAAATATTCTTATACAAACAAACTAAGAAAAATCTAATAATTTTTACAAACAATTAATTATTTTTTACAAACGAACAAATAGAGGGTAGATAAACTACGCTCTGCTACCAGAAAATGTGCAGAGCAACTACGCTCTGCTGCCAGAAAATGTGCGCAGAGCGAATCCGGACAAACGAAGCGGCGGGAAGAATTCTGTACCGGAACTTTACCGGGAAAAAATCTACCGGTAAAATTAAGTACCGGGAAAAAATCTCCACGCGACACCACGCTTGTCCGACTAGAATCTAACTTAAGCTATACGCAGTCTGCTACCACCGTAGCTTATGAAGGGAGCTACAGGGCCCTATATGATAACCTAAC
The DNA here is from genome assembly GCA_018467065.1 of Ephestia elutella. Classification (NCBI taxonomy): domain Eukaryota; kingdom Metazoa; phylum Arthropoda; class Insecta; order Lepidoptera; family Pyralidae; genus Ephestia; species Ephestia elutella. The sequence continues at coordinate 3,853,184 of CM031578.1, forward strand.
CTATAAATTAACTAGAATTGAACACTTACCAAGCTAAATCTTCTTTCTCTTCGGATCCAAACTTGAGTGTCTTCGGGAAGGGGGAATTCCTAATTACCCTACCTAACCCTTGAGATCTCAATTCCCCAGGACAAATAAATAGATTTCTTCCCGTAGTTTCACTCGGGAACAGCCAGATGTGAACAGCCAGCCACGCTTCACCTCTCACAAGAAAAAGTCACCATGACGGGTACACAAACACAAAGTTCAATAGTTATTTAACAAACAGGAAATTCACAAACACAACTCAAGCTAATTAGCAATCAAAGAACGCGGAACCTCTCGCGTATTAAAAATCAAACCGATATCGCATAGGGCAATGCAATGGCGGCGGCCGTCCGCCACGCCATCCACGCTAGCAGTGTGAAAACCCCGAACGCCCTCTGGCGGCAGCAATGCGAAACGCCTGCGTTTAGTTTTACCCAATATATTACAAACAGTCACTACAAAGTCAGCTCGATTAACGCTTTTTCTTTTTTATCACTAGAGATGTACCACAAAAAAAACCCGACAAAACCGAATTAGTTGAATCGATATAATGATTTATGTATGTGTAATGACTTACCTACGTGTGTACGAAAAAATATAAAACCATAAATTGTTTATTTGTGAAATATCAAGTAACACAGACATGCTGAATAAAGTTTGAGTAATAGCAATTCGCAAATGTTTACAGCTATATGCTTGTTTGTAATATAATTGTTTGAAACGGAACGCGAGGGTTTCCCATTGGCGCCGCTACGCGCAGTCGGCGCTGGCGTCGCCCGCCCGGCCGGCGTCGGCAGGCGAGCGACCATTTTGAATTCAGTATTGTTTGGACAGCGCGCGGGGAGGCCGCGCCGCATGAAATAACTCGTGCTAGGCACGCCATATTGTCCTGTGCTATATCGGTTTGATTTTAATACGCGGAGAGGTCCCGCGTCTTTTGATTGTTAACTAGTTTGAGTTATATTTGTGAATTTCCTGTTTGTTAAATAACTATTAAGTTTGTGTTTGTGAAAAAACCTGTTATTGTGACTTTTTCTTGTGAGATGCGAAACGTGGCTGCCTGGGGACGCCGAATCCCGTCGCCGAGTGGAACTGCTGGAAGAAACCTACGTATTTATTCTGGGGAAGAGATCTCGGGGTAGGTTGGGTGTTTAGGGACCGCATCCCCTTCCGAAGACACTCGAAGTTGGATCCGAAGATTAAGAAGATTCAGTTTGGTAAGTGGTTTGCAATTGTAGTTATTAAGTTAGGTTATTATATAGGGCCCTGTAGCTCCCTTTATAAGCTATAGTGGTAGCAGGCTGCGTATAGGTTAGGTTTTAGGCTCTAGTCGGACAGACGTAGTGCCGTGTCAGGTTCTTACCGTTATTTCGATTTACCGCCATTTTAAGATCCGGTCTGTTTTTAAGACCCGGTCTTTTCCGGTACAGAATCTTCCCGCCACTTCGTTTGTCCCGGATTCTCTGCGCACATTTTCTGGTAGCAGAGCGTAGTTTATCTACCCTCTATTTGTTCGTTTGTAAAAGATAATTATTTGTAAAAATTATTAGATTTTACTTAGTTTGTTTATATAAGAACTTATATAGATTGATTGTTTGATTTTAGATATTTGTAACCTTTTTGCATTTGTTTCCGGGTTTGTGCCATTCTCATTCCTACCGCGGCTTTGCGTGTTGTAGTTTGATTTTGTTTTTTATTTACCTTTTGTTATTTTTTGTTTGTGACTTGACGCGATGGCGAAGGTCTCCAATGCTAGGGCGACACTCGCCAACGAATTGAGATGGTTTGTGACGGCCGGAGGACTCCTGTCCCGGAAGGACAGGGAGGGCGCCATACTGCTAAGAGCGGATCACCTCCACTCACGATTGATTAGCGCGGAAGCGGCCATGGTGGTGCTTACCGAAGCCGAACTTGCCCCGGAGGTCTACGCAGGTCACATGGCGGACATGGACCAGATCCTGAGTCTGCACGATGATATCGCGGAGGCGGCGACCGCAATAAGGGCGAGACAGGCTGGCGGACCAGCCCCTCGCACACCTGTTAGACAGGAAGGACCAGCGGTTACTGGTCGGCTCCCCACCCTTCAGCTGTCCCACTTTGGGGGTAGGATGGAGGAGTGGGTAGCCTACAAGAATATGTTTGAGTCCCTGGTCGTAGCACGACAGGATTTGTCGAAGGCCCAGAAGATGGCCTACCTCCTCTCCACTCTGGAGGATGAAGCGCGGTCGCTCATCCAGCACCTCCGGGTGGAGGACGACCAGTACGATACGGCTTGGGAGTTATTGAACTCCCGCTACCAAAATTTACGTTTGTTAGCGGATGCGCACGCCGCACAGTTGATGGCCCTGCCCAAGGTGGCCAACAGGGCACAGTTGCGCCTGCAGTTGCTCACGCCTGTTACAGTGGCCTGTAACGCGCTCCGCACACTGGGGCTGCCGGTGGACCAATGGTCTTTTTTGTTGGTGCACATTGTATTGGGCAAATTGCCCAATGACATCCGCTCGCGGTTTGAGCGCGAGAATGCGGAACGGGATAGCACCACCCTACCCACATTCACTGACTTGGTGAAGTTTTTGGAGTTTGAGGCACGGGCTGCTGAGAATACCATGACGGACTCAGCGCCATCCAGAGCGCCTGAACGTAGGCCCTTGGAACCCTCATGGCGAGGGAAGCCCCAACAGGGACGGCAACCGCCACCGCGTGGAGCTGGTGTGCGGGTTGCACACACGGCAGCAGTCGCGAGGGACGCGGACTGCCTGCAATGCGGCCGGATGGGCCACAGCCTGCTACAATGCAGGGACTGGCAGAGACTGCCAGTACAAGATAGGCGCCGCATGGCAAAGCGGCATGAACTTTGCTTTTATTGTTTGGGCGGTCACTATGCACGTGACTGTCCCAGTGCCATACCATGCAGTGCATGCCGTGGGCTGCACCACGTGATGCTCTGCATGAACCGGAACGGGGATGGCCCCCGGTTGTTGAGGCAGGGGCCCCCTATGGGCGGGGGCGCTCCTGCGCGAAGCCCTCCACCATCGGACGGAGGACGCGGCTTCGCTCGTCGCACCCCCCCTCGGGAGGGGGGTCGCGTACCTGCGCGGGTCTTGGCGGACCGGGACCACGCGCCCCAAGGTCATGGCCAGTATGTAGCTGGCCAGGCCCCGGATAGGGCCCCCATGGGCGGGGGCCCTAGATCGGACGTGAGAGTGGGGACACCCCCCTCCACGCGGGTTACCAATACCCAACACATGCAGCCGCAGCGGTTTTCTCCGCCGCTGCACGAGTACCCACGGCTGGAGTACCACCCGCCGTACCATATGTATGGCCGGGCCGCGGGTTATGCCCCCTCAGATGGGGATGTGCACTCGCCCGCCATATTATCCGGGTCAGTGGCGCGCCCCTGGTTTGGAGAGAGTGGGGAGCCCGTAACTAGCTTGCTCCCTTGCTGGGACAGAGCCGCGGACGGTTCTGCTCCCTACCGCGGTGGTCCGCGTATGGGGTCGTGGGGGAGAAGCCATGAATTTGAGAGCTCTGTTGGACTCAGGGGCTCAAAGCAGTTTGGTTACCACTCGAGTGGCACACCAGTTAGGTTTAGTCGTGGAAGACTCGCCTGTGCCACTTCTTGGAGTTGGTGGCATACAAGTGAAGTGTCTGACGGGCCAGACACTTGTCACCTTTTCTTCGCTGAAGTCCTCCACAATGAGGATCACGACTTCGGCTATGGTAATGGATACCATTGCGGGTTGGCACCCCTCGACAGACATACCGCCGGGTGTGTTGTCTTTGGTTTCGGGTCTGGATTTGGCCGACCCCTTTGTCTTTCATCCCGGCCCAGTGGACTTGCTCCTGGGCTCGGACGTATTGGGTTGGATTTTGTTGGGTACTCAGAAAGCTCTGGGTTCGTCTTCACTGATGGCAGTGTCTACTATCTTTGGTTTCGCCCTGATGGGCCCTGTGTTTGATAATAGCACCGTGGAGGAGCCACTGGTCGTCGCATCTGCGTCCTTGGCCAAGACCATGCAAAGGTTTTGGGAGGTGGAGGAGCCACCTATGAGTTCCAGGATGGATCCGGAACACGCTGAGTGCGAAGCCCTTTTTCGATCGACCACGGAGAGGTTGCCCTCCGGTCGGTTTGTAACTAGGTTACCCTTTGTTGCCTCTCGTCCTAGCCTAGGGCAAAGTAGGGCGCTTGCGGAGAAACGACTGCTGTCCATGGAGCGACGCATGCAGCGTGACCACGTACTTCGCGATAAATATATTGAATTTATGCGCGAGTACGAGGATTTGGGTCACATGTCTCCGGCTCGAGTTGATTGGAGCTCAACTGAGCATTATTTTTTGCCCCACCACGCGGTGGTGAAGGCCTCAACAGGCAAATTGAGGACCGTCTTCGATGGGTCCGCACCCACTTCGAACGGGGTTTCGTTGAATCTGTGTTTGCATTCGGGTCCCAAATTGCATAGGGACATAATTGACATCATCTTGAACTTTAGAAGACATCAAGTGGTTTTTGGTGCGGACATCCGGATGATGTTCCGCCAGACAGTCATACATCCTGAGGACAGGCGATTCCAGTTGATACTCTGGCGTGAGCGCCCTGAGGATCCTGTGACGGTGTATGAACTCAATACAAACACGTATGGTTTGAAATCTAGTCCCTATATCGCCATCAGATCATTGCTTGAATTGGCAGAGCGGGAACGGATCCGCTTTCCCCGTGGGGCTTCCGTGCTGTCACGTGACTTGTATGTCGATGACGTGTGCACCGGAGCCCAAAGTATTGAGGAGGCCCTCCTACTGCGGGATGAATTGATTGAAATATTGAAAACGGGTGGCTACGAGCTACGTAAGTGGTTGTCCAATGAGCCTAGAGTTCTAGAAGGGGTCCCGGAGGATCACCAACAGAACCCTCACCTGTTTGAGGATGTGGATGATCCCAACAGGATAGCGGTGCTGGGCATGCAGTACCAGCCGCTAACCGATATTTTCACATTCCAAGTGGACTTGGAAGTACCAAAAGTCTGGACTAAGAGAACGGTGTTGTCCGTAATAGCTCGTATGTTTGATCCAAGCGGTTGGATCAGTCCAGTGATATTCTCTGCGAAGTGTCTTCTTCAGAGACTTTGGACTTTGGGCGTCTCGTGGGACGAGCCGCTGTTTGGCTCTCCATTGGATGATTGGCTCGAGTTGTTTTCATCGATTAAGGAAGTCAATCGGATTGCCTTGCCTCGTCGAATATTGCCACCCGGGAAATATCGAGCCAGCCTGCATGGCTTTTGTGACGCGTCGGAGCGAGGCTACGCCGCGTCAGTCTATATGCGGACAGTTGACGCCGATGGCCGGGTCAATGTCTCGCTTTTGTTAGGGAAGAGCAAGGTCGCCCCCATCAGGACTAGGCTGACTATTCCCAAGCTTGAGTTGAGTGGAGCTCACCTTCTCTCTAAATTGTTGCATCACGTTGCCAGTGAGCTGGCGGCCACGGTCGAGATACGAGACATCTTCGCCTGGTCGGATAGCCAGGTCGCGCTTGCATGGTTGCGCGCGGCCCCACATACCTTGGAGGTTTTTGTTGGAAACAGGGTTTCCCAAATTCAAAATATTGGAATTGATATAACATGGAGACATGTGCCGGGAGAGCTTAACCCAGCGGACTGTGCTTCCCGAGGTTGTACGGCACCAGAATTGGTGTCACACCCGCTCTAGTGGGGTCCAGAGTGGCTGATGGGATCAGAAACATCTTGGCCTGTCTGTCAGACAGATGTTACTTCTTTGAGTTTGACTGGGCTCCGTGTACATGCTGTAGTCGCTGAGACGACGTCGGAGCCGGATTGGCTACTTGCTCGGTATAGCAGCTTGGATAAGCTTCTGGGTGTTACCAGTTGGATTAAGCGTTTCATACATAATTGTAGAAACCCACAGGCAAAGCGGTTGGAGCCGATTGCAGGTGCAGAAGAGCGCCGGAGCGCATTGTTGCATTGGGTCCGTGTCGTGCAGACCGGACGGTTTGAGTCAGAGCTTCGTATTTTGCGCGACGGACGCGCTAAGTTGAAGGGCGCGGTCGCTCGTTTGAACCCGTACATCGACTCGGATGGGCTTCCTCGGGTTGGAGGCAGGCTCCGGAAGGCGGATCTTCCATATGAGACTCGCCATCCTCTGTTGTTGCCCAAGGGCGGACCCTTGGTGCAGCTTTTGGTGTCTGATCGACACATTCGTAACGCCCATGCTGGGTGCAATGCTTTGTTGGCTATTTTGCAACGCGAGTTTTGGATTTTGTCTGCCCGAAGAGCAATCCGTAGTGTCCTGTTTCGATGTATTGCATGTTATAGGTTGAAGGCATCCACGATGCAACCACAGATGGGTGATTTGCCCGCTGATCGAATCCGACCTTCGAGGCCGTTTGACGGCGTTGGAACCGATTTTGCCGGTCCCTTTTCGATCAAGGCTTCTCCCTTTCGTAATGCCCGTATTGTGAAGGGCTATTTGTGTGTATTTGTTTGTTTGGCCACCAAGGCTGTCCATTTGGAGGTGGTATCGGCTCTGACTACGGAGGCCTTCGTCGCCGCGTTGGATCGCTTTGTTTCGCGTCGAGGTCTACCTTCCCTTATTAGGTCTGATAATGGCACAAACTATAAGGGAACTGTAAATTATCTTAAGGATGTTTCTGTGTTTATTGATAAAAATTGTACTAGTTTAAGTCAAATTGCTGCCCAAAGGGGAATAACCTGGAAGTTTAGTCCCCCAAGTTGCCCCCATTGGGGAGGGATTTTTGAAGCGGCTGTGAAATCCGCAAAAACCCACCTCCGCCGCATTATCGGAGAAACGGCTCTAACTTTTGAAGAGCTGGCCACGGTTTTTTGTAAAGTTGAGGCGGTCCTCAACTCTCGTCCTCTCTGTCCGCTATCTCCAGATCCAAATGACCTGGAAGCTCTCACCCCTGGTCATTTTTTGGTGGGAGGGCCTTTGAATGCCCTGCCCGAATACCCTTGGAAGGATGAACGCGTATATCGGTTGTCGCGTTTTCAAATGTTGCAGCAAATGAGCCAGGACTTTTGGCGTCGCTGGTCGCTTGAATATTTGCATTTGCTGCAGCAAAGAGTGAAGTGGACAGACAGGACTGAGCCTCCCAGGGAGGGTGATTTAGTATTGTTAAAAGAGGCAAATTTGCCCTCATTGCTTTGGCGACGAGCTCGCATATTACGTTTGATTCTTGGCGGAGATGGCACTCCGCGTGTGGCTGAGGTGTTGGTCGACGGTTCGATTTTAAAGAGAGGTGTGACCTCTCTCGCCCGCCTTCCCGTAGAGTAAGCTAGCGGTCTGCTTCTCAGACCGGGACGGGGGGTTGTTTGTAATATAATTGTTTGAAACGGAACGCGAGGGTTTCCCATTGGCGCCGCTACGCGCAGTCGGCGCTGGCGTCGCCCGCCCGGCCGGCGTCGGCAGGCGAGCGACCATTTTGAATTCAGTATTGTTTGGACAGCGCGCGGGGAGGCCGCGCCGCATGAAATAACTCGTGCTAGGCACGCCATATTGTCCTGTGCTATATCGGTTTGATTTTAATACGCGGAGAGGTCCCGCGTCTTTTGATTGTTAACTAGTTTGAGTTATATTTGTGAATTTCCTGTTTGTTAAATAACTATTAAGTTTGTGTTTGTGAAAAAACCTGTTATTGTGACTTTTTCTTGTGAGATGCGAAACGTGGCTGCCTGGGGACGCCGAATCCCGTCGCCGAGTGGAACTGCTGGAAGAAACCTACGTATTTATTCTGGGGAAGAGATCTCGGGGTAGGTTGGGTGTTTAGGGACCGCATCCCCTTCCGAAGACACTCGAAGTTGGATCCGAAGATTAAGAAGATTCAGTTTGGTAAGTGGTTTGCAATTGTAGTTATTAAGTTAGGTTATTATATAGGGCCCTGTAGCTCCCTTTATAAGCTATAGTGGTAGCAGGCTGCGTATAGGTTAGGTTTTAGGCTCTAGTCGGACAGACGTAGTGCCGTGTCAGGTTCTTACCGTTATTTCGATTTACCGCCATTTTAAGATCCGGTCTGTTTTTAAGACCCGGTCTTTTCCGGTACAGAATCTTCCCGCCACTTCGTTTGTCCCGGATTCTCTGCGCACAATGCTTCATAACGCATTAGTAAAGGCTATTGAAATAGCCAAATTCTGAATAATATTCTTTTTCGGCCTTTATAACTATTCAGGCTTAGTAACAGTTGTGTTAAGTTGACTGTCTTTCTTAAAGCTTATTAATACCTTCTATACCGCACATTAAACAAATGTTATTAAGCCTAAAGCATTAGAGATGACATTAATATGTAAAAGAGTGGCTGGGACAGCAGTTATCTGTATAATAGTTCAAGTAGCTGATTAAACGTAGTTATCTTGTACTATTATACAAACTTTACTCAGCTTATTGCTTATGACACCACTATATGCTGTAAAATAGGGTCCTCGGCAGCTATCTTCTGAATAATGGTGTAGTTAATTTCTGTTAGAAATCTTGATTTTTAATAACCGCTTTTGTTTTATCTTCAAATGAAATAAGGTTCCACATTTTATCAATTATTCAGCTACTGTATAAAAGTGTTTTTTGGTCTCTTTGAGAGCTTAATTCGGTATAATGGAAGTAAAAGTCATAGTTTATATAGCTAAGTAATACAAATGCTAGCTGAATGATGTATTCTTATTTCGCAAATACTTGTAAAAGTACCGTTTCTAAACAAGTTATAAAGATTTTTTCTGGGTAGTACTTGAATTAGCGGGACTTTTAAAACATTATTTCACTGTCGTTGCGTAATAGTATCACGGGTTTGTTGTAAACAGATTAAAAAAATGGAAACTAAGTCATGGAAATCTAGGAGAAGAACTGGAGGAATTCGTCGTAAATGTATGAAAGAGTATAATATACATAAAGAATACAGTTTTAGAGACAAATACGAATACACAAGCGAATCAAATATGTATTAAGAACCAGGTTAGTCATAATTTGAATCAAGTCCAAGCAGATTCAGTTGAAGAGAGTTCCGTAGCTTCAAATTATGTTGATATAGATGTTATACGGAATTCAGAAGACAATGGCTCCGCATCTAGGGAAGATGAATCCGATGTGAATATAATTGCATTTAAAAATATTATTTTTAGCTGTAAAATTAAAGAATGGGCTCTCGGTAGAAATATCCCACAAGTCGCATTGAAAGAATTGATGGCAATTGTCAATGAGAGGATTCCCGGAATCTTACCGACAGATCCTAGAACCTTACTACAAACTCCCCGAAATGTCACTTTAAAAACAATTGAAGGTGGAAAGTACTGGCATAACGGTCTTAGTGCACCAATAAAAAAATGTTTTTAATGCTTTGGAGGAAGTACCAAATACTGTATATTTAAATTTGAATTTTGATGGTTCACCAATATTTGAAAGTACGAAAAAAGAATTTTGGCCAATACTATGTAATTTATACGGAAAACCGGAGATAGAACCTTTTATTGTAGAAATTTATCATGGATCTGGAAAACCTAAAAACTTAAATGAATATTTAGAAGATTTTGTTTGTGAAATTGATTTTATTCTTAAAAATGCGATTCAAATATCCAAACAAGATGATGATGAGAATGATTATTCATTGAAAAAAAAAGGATTCACGTATATAATTTTTTTTTTTTTTGTTAAAAACCGACAACCCATGACTGGTCAGTTTACTGCAGCTAATTAAAAGTTAGATGAATAGAAGGTAGTTAATTACAAGAAATAAAACTGTATAAGATTATCTCAAATTCTTTTATTTCTTAAATTTCAAGTACTTGACTTAACATAGTAACTAATGGCTCTCGATTACGTTGCGATCTTCCAACTGTACAGAGAATTCTGTACAGTTTCTTCAATTTTTTCTTGGTTGTCAAGGATAGCTTTTAGTTCCACAAAAATATTTTCGGTTTGCTGTAGTAATGGGCCTCCATTGCTAGCAAGTGGCTGTGTTTGTCCATTTTCTATTATTTGACTTGATCCTTCTTCACTATTTGTAACTATTTCATAAAATACACCATTAGAGTCAGTAATCACAGAACTCTAATGTTCATACGTTTCATTATCCGCAGTTACAACTGAAGAATCAATCTGCAAAAAATTTAAAAGCAAATTAAAAAGGGAAAAAATGAGTATGTGTACCTATGTGTGCGCATGAGGTAAATAAAGTAGGAATAAAAATGATTAAGTAATTCAAAGTTCAAAATACTAAGTTAAATAAAAACAATTATTTATTATACAGTTGGATTTTTTTGGCACACGTACGTACTCAAAATACTAAATTATTGTTCCTTAATCTGTGGGTCGATCGCATTTTATTTTGAACCCTAATTAGCTATATAATCGATCTCACTCAGTAACATTATTCAAGTATTATTCAAATATTTGTACTGTTCAGGTCACTATTTCTCAAATAAAAGCTTAATAACTCGAAAGGCGTGGCTTTTTATTCAAAGTTATGCTGTAAAATAGCTGCGTGCAGAGTTTTTATCCAAGTTATAATGAATCGCCATTAAAAATTATTTTTAAGTTAATTATTGAATTTTTATGTATACAAATGCCTAATTTTAGTAATTAATTACAGATACAAACACAATTTATAATTTATTTAATGACTTTTGAATGATAAGCATTAAATTTTTTATCCTAAGTACTTTTGTCACTTTTATAAGTCTTTATTTATGTCTTATTTACTATCACTAAACTTGATTATTTATGAGGCGCGTGAAAAATATTGAGATAATTTATATGCTATTCACGATAAAACGACTTGCGCAGTAATATTTAACACGTATCATTGATAGTAATAATATTTACTTACCGACTCTCAATTTCACCGTGCACTTTCTTTATATTTAGTACAACTATGAAGTGTCAGAATATAAAGCACTCACTTTAAGATTAAACAATTAACTTATATTATTGTTTGAAAAGTATTACGCAAATGAACTTAATTCTGAATATTTTCTAAATAACAATATCCATATGCATTTGTCTGAATAAATGTGAATTAACACCTGTATAAAAGAGACATCAGCTTTTTTTCAAATGTTACTAAGCTAAGTGGGTCATTACTAAGCTATTTCACAGACTTTACATAGCTGTTATACAGACTAAAGCATTTAAAAATGTGCCCAAATTGCTTGAATAACAACTGAGTAGACGTTTACTCAGACATTATCAAGAAAATAGTTTCAGCTTATAGTTTCGCGGATCGCTATTACTCAAACTTTATTCGGCATGACTGTGTTACTTGGGATGTTTAATTACATTTATACTGGAATACCTAAGCAATAACTTTATATTAAAATATTTAATAATATTTAGTATAAACTCATAGGATTTAGTATAACTTATTCCTGGCAACACTTAAACCTACAGTGACGCCACGACGCCATTACGTGTTGCAGTCTTTTGTTGTAGTGCGAAGTGACTGTGCGATTTCCGTGTATCCCTTATTATCTTTTGAACTGGCTTTTCTTACTGATCGGATCTTCCGCAAACGTTTACCTGGCTATCATTTGGACTCCGATTGCTTATTATTTGGACTTTGTTCTAGTTTAACCATGTCTAAACGAGGAATAACCTTAAACAGCCAAGCTCGCGAACAAGTGGTAAAATTATTTACATGTACACTTATTTCGAACGTGAGTCGGCCAACGGTGGGCCTCTTTTGCCTGTGACACAAACGAGGGATCGCGTTGCTGATGCATTAGGAATAGGGAAGAAGACTGTAACGCAAATTCTCAAGGAGAAATATGGACCCTCAGGCTCGGAAGAGAATAGATTACGAACACCGAAAAAAAGAAAGAGAGAGAAGAAAGTTGTCGGTATTGACAATTTTGATGCTGCTGCAATTCGCAACCACATTTATGGATATTACTCAAGAAAGGAATATCCTACAAGGAAGAAACTAATTATTTCATTAAATGAGGCAGGCTTATTTTCTGGCGGAAGAACGTCACTGTCCAAAAGTTTTGAAATCAATTTGATTTAGATATAAAAAGGCAGACAAGCGGAAAATTCTCCTAGAACGCTATGATATTGTTCTGAAGAGACTGACATTCTTGCGGCAAGTAAATAAAATTACAGATTGGGACAATGTTGTATTTGTTGACGAAACATGGTTAAATGCAAACCATACAGTCTCACGGACGTGGACTGATGATACAGCAGCCTCAACATCCAAAAGTACCATCAGGAAAAGGAGCCCGTCTTATTATATGTCATGCGGGTTCAGCTTCACAAGGATTTATTCCAGATTGCCTCCTAGCATTTGCATCCAAATCAACAGGTGACTATCACGAAGAAATAAACTTTGATGTTTTTAAAGAATGGTTTGTAAAACTACTTTTTAGCCTAGAAAACCCCTCAAAAATTATAATGGACAATGCTCCTTACCATTCGGTACAGGTTGACAAACCACCAACTCAAACCAATAAAAAGAATGAAATAGCTTCGTGGCTCGAAAGACATGGTGTGGAAGTTAATCCAAATTTATTAAAAGTCGAGCTAATGAATTTAGTGCATACAACTATGTCATCCAAGCCACGCTATGTTATCGACGAACTAGACCTAGAGCATGGACACGAAGTGATTCGATTGCCTCCTTACCACTGCCAGTATAATGCCATCGAGCTTATTTGGGCACAAATAAAGGGTCATGCAGCACGAAATAACAACGAGCCACCTTTCAGCACAGGAAAAATGCTTACGCTGTTAAAAAATGCATGTGACAGTGTCTCTGTAGAAGATTGGAAAAAGGTTGTTGAAAAAACAAAGAAAATCATCGAAACTGATTTTGAACGCGATATTAAAATTGACAATATCATCGAAAATGAGTTGATTATATCTGTAAGTGCGGACAGTAGTGATGATGATGACACTGATAATAGCTGTAGTTCCACTGAATAAATGGATTTTTAAACTAAATTATGTCATTTCATTTAAAAAATAAATTATTACATATACACAGGGATTGATATTTGATTGAAGTATGTACAGTTATTTACTTGTATTAAATTAATATTACAACAGTTTGTTTTTTATTCATATTTCTTTAAAAGTATAATACCAAATCAGTATCGATTTCGAGTTTGTATCGATATTTCTCGGTATTCAATTAACAAGTCACTTCACTATGAGACTAAGATTGACAGATGTCAAATGGGACCTATTAAAATGGCCCTACTTTAAGTAGACCACCGCATTTTGTTTAATTTATAACTAATAACATGCTATAAGCATGCATTTAATAGTAATATGCGAAAACTTAATAACTGTGTTTAAGTTGTTTAATTTTTTTTAGTAATTAAGTTAAATACTACTGTAAGTTTTCCAATTAAAATAAAATAAATAAATAAATAAATAATAGTCATAGACCAAAGAACCCTTTGAAATTATTATTGGAAGCAATAGCAATGACCAAAGAACCATTTGAAATTATTATTGGAAGACACAAAATCAGTCAAATTGAATTAGGTATACTAGGACCAGAAGACACCTATTTGAAAAAAAATTGGGATTTTTTCACGGAAGTGCAAGAAGATTTAAACAAGGACAATACTTCTAACCAAACAGATGCAGATATAAGATTTGATGCAATGGACGTTGAAAATATGCATGTTGTTATAAGCAAAGACTTTAGAGAAGAGTTTTCTGATTTCATACCTGCACCTGCCTCGGAAGTAATTAATGCCAAACAGTACATCAAATACGCTAGTTCCTTGGACTTATCCCACCCAATGCCAGAAACAGTACATCAAATACGCTAGTTCCTTGGACTTATCAATTATTTCTGAAAATGTGCTGTTTTGTCGCGACTACTGACCAATTTGTTAAAAAAAAATGCTGTTTGGCAGTGGGGTAATAAACAAATAGAGGCCTTAGAATGACTTAAAAAACTAATTAATCAATAATGCTGTCCTATCGATTTTTGATCCAAAATTACCGGTAATTCTGTACACAGATGGCTTATATTAGGTTGTGTGTTAGTTCAATTAACTGATAATGGAAAAAAACCGGTTAATTTTTACAGTCGCCAAACCCAAATGACGGAAAAAAATGATCACTCATTTGAGCTCGAATTTCTGGCTATTGTAGTCGCTTTGCAAAAATTTTGGCATTACTTATTAAGATCATTTTTTACAATTGTGACTGATTGCAATGCAGTTAAATACTCAATGACCAAAAAAGACATTAACCCTAGCATTGGTAGATGGGTACTGCGGACTCAAGAATTCACATTTGACATAATACATCGTCCTGGAACACATCGATGCTTTGAGCAGAAATCCGGTAAATAAAGTATCAGGTCTTGAGTCTGTAATGTCCATTACCGAAGCGGATTGGCTTTTATCCGTGCAATTGTAAGATCCTAATATTTGTTCAATAAAAGAGATTTTGCAGTCAGAGCAGGCCGAGACGCATAAACAAATATTTAATGACTATGAGTTGCTAGGGAATAAGGTGTATCGTAGAACAGAGTAGGGTAATTAGTTGGTGGGTAGTACCCAAACAATGCATTTGGGCAACAACAATTCATTTTTCCGTAGACAAATGTTTAGAGAGAATTAAGTCCAGATATTGGTTTCCACGAATAAAAAAAAATAGTAACTAAATATATTAATAACCATCTTAATTGTATTTATTATAAAAATATTAACGGAAAAAAGCCGGGGAAGATGCACCCAATTCCGAAATATGCCAGACCATTTCACACATTGATCATTTGGGACCCTTTATTAAAACTACACATCAAAATACATATTAATTAGTCCCCCTACTCATACGACAGCTTTTGCAGCTCGACATTTTTAAATTTTTAGCTGTTAAATTTGTAATAAGGTTAATAAGTCCCCTCAAGTGTCCTCGAACCAAAATCATCCCAGCGCGGCGACCCGGGTCTTGCCCGCGAACCAAAATCATCCCAGTCGGGCGCGCGCTAAAAAATATTTTTTTACCAAGGATTATTCACTTGTTCCGTCTATGGAATGTTGCGTTTAGTTGCCACTCGATATTACTACAGTGTGAAGTGATTCATTTGCTTGGGTGGCAGAAAGATTTAAAAAAATAAAATTGTCAAAGTCACTCGCGCCGTCGTGAAATTAATGAACTTGTGTGGTGAAACTATCATTTTGGTGTAAAACTCTAAAGAAAACTTTGAAAAAGATGCCCAGGTAAGTAATTCTTAATTTGCAATTGAGTATTTTTTGATTTTCAGCTATTTTTATTATAATATGACATTTTTATTAAAATATTTGTTACCGAATGACTGATGATAAATGAGTTATGATGAAAAAATTTAATTTATATTAGTTAATTTATCATTCTCCATGATATTTTTGTTTATTTACGTAAGTCATTTAATATTTTACAATGTACAATAACAAATAGCCATGGCAATTCAATAAATTTTGTATAATCTTAAATATAAAATTGATCGGAAATACCGGGATGAATATGGTCTATGGACAGCTCGTGTAAATTATCTCTGACGTAAGAAAGTTATGGATACGATTTTTTGCTATATTTTTTTTATGGATAATAATTTTAGATTTGAATTTTTTTTAAAATATGTGATACATTTTTAACCCACCGATGTATAAGAAGGGTTTTCAAAGTTTGACGTATCTTAAGCTCCCAAAGTGATGAACCGATTTTGATGCATTTTATATCAAAGTTTGTGATGCATTCTTAACCCCCAATGAAATAGAGGGGTTTTATAAGTTTGACGTATGTGTAGCTCCCAAACGGATGCACCGATTTTGATGCATTTTTCGTGGTCCTGCAATTTTGACTATTTCATTTTAAAGTGTGTCATGTAGTTTTAACTCCTAATAAAAAAGAGGGGTTTTATAAGTTTGACGTATGTGAAGCTCCCAAACGGATGCACCGATTTTGATACATTTTTCGTTGTGATGCAATTTTGACTATTTTATTTTAAAGTTTGTCATGTATTTTTAACTCCCAATGAAAAAGAGGGGTTTTTATAAGTTTGACGTATTTGTAGCTTTCAAATGTATGCATCGATTTTTATGCATTCTTTGTCTTGATACAATTTTGACTATTTTTTTAAACATATTTTGACTCCCAATGAAAAAGAGAGATTTTATAAGTTTGACGTATCTGTAGCTCGCAAACTATCGATTACCAAATTTTGTTTTGTCAAAAATATTTTGCTTTGCTTAGTGTGCTTTTGCTTTGCTTAAGGGGTCGCAAAATAGTTGGTGCTCAAGCTGGAGGCAGGGGTGCTGTAGATGGTGGCCAGAGGGGGGGCTAGAGGGAGGGCTAGAGCTACCAGGGGAAGGAGGGTTAG
Source organism: Ephestia elutella (assembly GCA_018467065.1). Classification (NCBI taxonomy): domain Eukaryota; kingdom Metazoa; phylum Arthropoda; class Insecta; order Lepidoptera; family Pyralidae; genus Ephestia; species Ephestia elutella. Next base: position 3,869,544 of record CM031578.1, read on the forward strand.
GGGCGGTAGACCTAGTGTGGCTGGAGCTGGAAGCTCTGAAAGGTATATTAGTTTTACGTAAATTTATTCAACTTTATAAAATGAGGTGTCGGGTTATCTAATTTTATGATAATTTTACCGCTTTTAGTAGCATTTTACTTTTATTGCAATTCTGCAGTTATTAATTCTCCATTCAATTTATTTGATATAGCTTTTACATCGGTATATAGCTGATGAAGAGGTGACGGTGACACCTGGGGTTGCCCTTGAGCAGCCCCTTCACGCCAAGAGGAGAAAGGTTTGGCAGTCGGAGGTGCCACTCGCTGGGTAAGTGTGAATATATATATACAGGGCCACGTGCTTAGTTTCTTAGGTAAACCATTGATGTTTGTATAACAGTCCCTTGTTTTGTTTTAGATCAAGTTTGGCTCATGAGTGGGTAGACGACGAAGCTGAAGACTTTACTGAGATGTAAGTAATACACAAATACACATTAATTTCTGCCTCTTGCCTGTAACCTGGAAAATAATATGCCAAATTAATTTCAGAAACTTCCCATCGCCAGGCCCTTCAAATCTCATGGGACCAGGATCGCCTTATACTCTAAGAGAGGTGCCTTCACCTGGAAGGTAAATATTATATAGGTATAAAATTTATTTGCTGCTTTCATCATAATTTGTCACAAGCATTTAATATGTCAAATTTGTTTCAGCTTTATTGAGGCTTTCTCAACTTTTTTTTTTTTTTTTATAACATAGGGCGGCAAACGAGCAAGCGGGTCACCTGATGGTAAGCGATCACCGCTGCCCATGGACTACTGCAACACCAGGGGTATCACAAGAGTGTTGCCGGCCTTTCAAGAAGATGTAGACTCGTTTTTTGAAGGTTCCAATGTCGTATCGGTTCGGGAATACCGCCGCAGGAAGTTGGTTCCACAGTTTGGTCGTACGTGGCACGAAGTGTCTTTTAAAACGTACGGTGGTTGACAGCCAGTCATCCAGATGGTATGGATGAAATTTAAGCCTGTGACGGATGGTACGGTGGTGAAATTCTGCGGCAGGTATTACGTCGAACAATTCATCAGAGCACTCCCCATGATACATTCGGTAAAGAATGCACAAGGATGCGACATCCCTACGCAGAGCCAGAGGATCGAGACGGCTGACGAGATTCTCGTCGTCGACGATGCGAATCGCACGACGTTGAACGCGGTCTAAAGGGAGAAGTTGGTATTGAGGTGCCCCAGCCCACAGATGGGAACAGTATTCCATATGCGGCCTAACTTGTGCCTTGTATAGCTGAAGGCGATGCGCCGATGTGAAATACTGCCTTGCTCTGCCTAGGACACCCAGTTTTTTGGAGGCCAACTTAGCCTTTTCCTTAAGATGACCGCGAAATTGAACGTCGCACGAAATCTCAAACGCCTAGAATTTCGATCTTCGGCCGCGTATCTAGTGAAGCGCCCTGGAACGAAGGAGATACGACGAAGGGGCTTTTTTTCGCGGTGAACGCACAAACTTGTGTTTTTTTGGGGTTAAATTGGACCAAGTTGCAGTGACCCCAATTTGAAACCTGGTGTAATGAAGTTTCAACCTCAGACACAAGTTTTGTACGACACTCGGAGACGCGCGCCCGAGAAATGTTAGCCTGACCGGTATAAGAGGTGTCCACCGTGCTATCATCCGCATAACAATGAATGCTGCTGGATTGAAGCATATCATTGATATGCAAAAGAAAGAGCGTCGGGGACAGAACACAGCCTTGAGGGACACCAGCATTCACGGGCTTGTATTCGGAGCATGAACCGTCAACAACGACTTTAATGCTGCGCCCTGTGAGGAAACTGGTAACCCATTGGCATAATTTCTCGGGCAACCCGTAGGAAGGAAGCTTCGATAGAAGGGCTTTGTGCCAGACCCGATCGAAGGCTTTCGCCATGTCCAAACTGGCCGTCAGGGCTTCCCCCTTGCTCTCAACCGCTTTCGCCCATTTATGGGTCAGGAATACCAAAAGATCGCCAGCAGACCGTCCATGACGAAATCCGTACTGGCGATCGCTTATAAGCTGGTGCTCCTCGAGGTACAACAGGAGCTGGCGGTTTATAATGGACTCCATTATGCCTTAGCTGCCATCGCGTTGGACCAGGACTGAAAACTTGCTTGCTTTTGGCAAAACGCTTCTTTGCAAGAGCGGTCAAACCAAGGCTGAGACTTGCCACCAACGGGCACAACAGAACTTGGGACGAAAAGTTCCATGCCCTGCGATATCACATCAGCAACAGAGTCGGCAACGGCAGAAGCATCCCGAAGCGAGAAGCAAACTTCGCCCCAAGGGTAGGATGAAAAGAAGGTCCGCATCCCATCCCAATCTGCTGACTTGAAGTGCCAGACACGGCGACAGCCGGCGGAACGAGGCCGTAATTTGCACGTGGATGGCACCATGCTCCGGATTAGGCAATGGTCTGATGAGCCAATAGGGGCACCAACAGATACTACATACCCATCCGGATGGGAAGTCAGCAGGAGATCAAGCCGTGAGGGCGTATGGCCTTCCACATCAGGTATGCGTGTGTGGGCTGAAACCATCTGAGACAGACTATAGGCCGCGGCAAAGGCGTGAACAGATCTACCCGCATGATCGGTTTTTCCCGATTGGAGCCATTCTATGTGGTGGGCGTTAAAGTCCCCAAGAATTATTATTTCCGCGGATGGAATCTGTCGCAGCACATAGTCCGTTGCAGTGCCAATATGCTCCATGAGTCGGTCAGTTTCGGCATCACCACTATGGGACCTGTAGAGGCAAGCGTAGACGCGAGGGTGGTCGTCGCAATCTACACGAAGCCATAGAATGGACAGGTCTTTGCCTTCAAGATTGCATAGACGGCGAACACAGACATCGTCCCTGACAAAAACGCATACGCCAGCGTGTGGCACGAATTTGTGCTCGATTTTGTAGCCGGGATAATGTAGGTATGACGTATCCGCTGGAGACGATATCTGGGTTTCCGTCAAAAAGAATAAGGCAGGCTTTTCTGCCTCCAGATGGTAGTGGACAGAGTTGAGGTTTGAGTGAATACCCCTGATATTGCACAGATGGACATGGTGTGCATGGGGGGGTGCCGTAGCCTTATATTGAGCAATGACGAGCGGGATTTTGCCCTCCCCAGAGTACGTAGGGCAGCCCAAGCAAGAATGCTCAGGGAGGGATTCTCCTGTACGTAACGTACCGGTACCCTCCTGGGGTACTCTACTATGAAATTCCGCTGCCATGTTGAGGGGATGGGGGGAAGGGGTGGGCCTCCGGCTCTCTCACTCACCGAACGAAGCATAGAAGCGTTAAGGCAACTACTCAAACGTCGATTTTCTGTGAGAGGGTGGTACTTCCCCGGACGAGCCGGCCCATTCATGCTACTAGCAAAAATTTGGCCAGTAGCGTGGCTCTACCACACAAAACAACTACGACCTCGACCCCCACTTCCAGCGCAAAGGCTGCAGCGGCACCGGGGGATTTATCTACGTCGACAAGGTACTTTAAGACAGTTGTACTTTTAATATTTTCGTCAGTAATTAACTATTTGATAATGTGCCTAATTTGATTAAGAATGATCGCCACTCCGGAAGCCGTCGCTAGTCCGGAAGTCAACGTTCCGTCACCAGCGCAGTAAGTAATATATTTACATGTTAAAATGTTATTACTTGTTTTCATTAAACTCTACAACATACCAAATTTTGTTGCAGATTTTTAGAAGTGGCTGCTACGTCCACGCCATCCAGCATGCGGGAAGCCTGGGGATCCTCGCCTTCGACGTAAGTTTAATGCTAAAACACAAGATTTATATTGCTTTTGTCTTTTAACTTTTTTAGTTACATTTCATATTTTAGTTCCAGAGTTTCCAAGGGTCCTTCACATAAATCATCAAAGAGATCTTTACGGTATAATGTGTTGGACCCCAGACTGGATGACATAATCAATAATGGTAAGCAATGGTAAGTCAGAGACTAGTTACGTGAGAATGAAATGAATAAACAGAATTGCCATTCACTGTACTTGTTATTTTTTTAGGAAGCGATATGGACTCCGACGACGAAGGCGGGGAAGATTTTTTGTTTGATATCCCCACCCGCCAAATTGTCGATATCTTGGATATGGCGGAGGACGTAGCGTTGCAAGCGCAGGGGGTAGTGGTCGGTTCGGTAGCGCAGGAGGTGGCGGGCGATGAGGTAGGTGAGCCATCGGCGTCGGGATCCAGCAATATCAATTTGGAACGTCCCGTCTACGGTCCCAATTTATTCGCTTTTGTTTGGGAGAAATTGCCCCAACCACCGGTAGATCCTCTAACCCGCCGTGAAAATTTCATATCGCCGACAGGCCCCGTCGGATCCCATATAGATCCGTATGAAATTTTCACGGCCATTTGGGATACAGCGATCATGGAAACGATCGCTGTAGAGACTAACCGGTACGCGGAGCAATCTCTCCTGATCAAAATGAATTTGGGGACGTTAGACGGGTCTAGCAGATTGCTAGCGTGGAAGGACACCGACGTCAATGAACTATATATATTCTTTGCCATTATCATGGCGACAAGCGTGGTGATTAAATCTGACCTGACCGAGTATTGGTCGGTCAACCAGGACATCTTTGATACCCCGTATTTCGGGTCATATATGTCTTATAAGAGATTCATCGCCCTTTCAAGCATGTTGCATTTTATTAATAATGAGGCTATTGATCTCAGCCAGCTTTCGACGGCCGAGGCGAAGATCTGCAAAATTGACCCAATTGTGCGACATCTGAACGAACAATTTCAATCGATGTTCCAATTGGGGCAATGCATCTCCCTCGATGAGTCGCTGACTTAGTGAAAAGGCTGGTTGAGTATCAACCAGTTCATGGTTGAGTATCATCTCAGGGCGTGAAAACATATGAAATATGTGACTCGAAGTCGGGGTATCTTTGGCGTTTTAAGATCTACGCCGGTCGCCAGGATAATGACGAAGAATATGGTTATATAACGTCCCTTGTCCTCCAACTTCTTTGGGGGTTAGAGAACAAGGGACATACTGTCTATATGGACAATTATTATAATTCGCCCGCCTTAGCTAGGATGTTAAAAAGCCAAGGATTTGATTGCGTGGGTACTATTCGCCTAAACAGGCAATACGTACCCGAGCAACTCAAATCCTTGGTCAAATCCTCCCTAAGTCCGGGTAGTTTGGAAGGTTGTACGAGTGGGGATATCGATCTTCTGGTGTGGAGGGACAAAAATTTACTTTCATTGCTGACCACATACCACGGTGCATCCTATGTCGCTCGAGGTGCAAAAAACAAACCATCAGTTATCCATGACTACAATGTCAGAATGGGAGGTGTTGATAAAAAAGACCAAATGTTATCCACCTACCCGCTCGAGCGTAAGAGGACCATCGTGTGGTATAAGAAATTATTCAGGCGCTTACTTAATGTAAGCGTCTTGAATAGTTACATTATACACAAAGAACAGTCCCCACCCGCATCAGATCATTCATATCCCGACAATACAATCACCGAAATTTTAGAAAGGTTTTAATAAAAAAGTATATTATCTAAGCATTCGAAACAAGAGGTGACATTGCATCCAGTACCTGACGCATCATCTCCCAGTACCCGCTGAGCGGGAACACCGCAAATAGAAAGCGTGGACGCTGCAGTGTTTGTAAAAAGCGGGTCTCCGTTTACTGCCCTGGATGCAATGTCGCCCTTTGTCCTTTTGAATGCTTCGGTAAACACCACACTAAAAGATAAAATTTCAAAAATCCATGGGTTACTAACCGATGGATTCTTGAAGTTTTAACTGTACCTTTCTTGGGAAGTATAAACCGGCTGCCACCCGACGTCTGCCCTCCCTGGAAATGAAGTTGTAGTACGACATCTTTGCATTTAAGTAAATTATTGACGTCACCAATTATTGTTGTGATATAAATTGACAATCAACAAGAGTTCTAATGAATCTATATTAAATAAACGTATTGAATTTAATTTTGGTCTTAGTCCTAATTGTGCTATCAATAACAAGAATTTTGTTTTGCTTTTGTATGAAAAGTTTTACAAACGGCTTCCGGCTGACGCTAGCCCTCTTTGGGAATACCATTGTAGCACTACATGTATTGTACTTAGTCCTAATTATGTTATCAATAACAAGAATTTTATATTGCTTTTGTGTGAAAAATTTTACAACCGGCTTCCGGCCGACGCCAACCCTCCTCGGGAATGCATTTGTAGCACGAGATTAAATATTAAAGTAATAATTACAAAAACAATTTTTTTTCTCTAAACTGACTTTTATTTTTTCCTTAAAAATGTTCAATCCATCGGCGTAAATATTAAAAGTAATAATTACAATAACAATTTTTTTTCTCTAAACTGACATTTATTTTTTCCTTAAAAATGTTCAATCCATCGGCGTATCCATACATTTCTAGCGTACTACATTTCTAACGTATAGTTGGTGTCTGAAATTGACCTTTTCAAGTGGAACAAGTCAATTTCAGACACCTTGAGAGCAAAAGCTTTTTTTGAAAAATTAAAGGAAATACGGGACGACCTTAAAATCATTTCGTTCGATTGTCAAAAAAATTTGCCACTTCCAAAGTTGCCTGATCAATCAACGTATTATAGTCGGCAATTGTACTACTACAATTTGACAATGGTAGAGGGTACTTCAAAAATCCCCTGAAGCAGAGTAATGTATTCGCATATTATTGCACTGAAAATGAATACAGTAAAGATTCGAATCTTATTGCATCAGCCTTATATCACAGGCTTAACGTCACGGACAAAGCTGGTATTTCTTATATACGTTTGGTCGCCGACGGATGCGGCGGCCAAAATAAAAATTGCATAGTTTTAGGGACTTGCTGTAAATGGTTGTTAGAAAACAATATCATCAAATCAATAGAATTGGTATTCCCAGTTACGGGTCATTCATTTATGCCCGCTGATCGGCAGTTTGGAGTGATCGAAAAGAAACTCAGGAAAAATGACGTAATGTTACATCGCGATGAAATAACTAACATTATTAAAGAAACGTCAAGTGTTGTGGAATTTGGAGATGACTGTATCGTCTACGACTGGAGGGATGCCGTTAAATCTGTATTGAAACAAACGACTTCCTAGTCTATTGCATTTAAAGAATGTAAAAGGTTCATACTGAAATGATCGAAACAAAAAGGAAATGTTCTAGTCCGTGGAGAGCTACATTATAAAACAGATCTAGGTAAATTTGAAAGTGTCTGTCAACGCGGAAAAAATATCTCCATGATAAACCCAGATCCTTTACCTTATATCGTACCTGTAAATAAAAGCAAATTACAAGACGTCAAGAAACTGCTTAACAAACATTTCGGATAAGATTGGCCAAATTTACTATTTCTGGAATTTTATAATAAAGTGTACGAAAGTCAGGACGCATTAGTGGCGCCAACAACTGATGAAGAACAGTGTATCTGCACAGAACTCGTAATTGAAAATAACACTGTACATATCTAAAAAATTCGAATATTTTTGTTTTTTAATTTTAGTGATTTTTTGTATTTTTTCATTATTTAAATTATTTAAACCTAATTTAATGGCCAGTGTAAAATTAATCTTGTTTACTCGTGTTAGGAAAGAACCTGTTCAAGCCAACAAGTTGGCAGTGATTTCAACTAGTTACAGTATATTATTAAAACTAAAGCGAGAACACATTAAATTACATAATTTAACAAACAACCGTGAGTGATGTTTAATAGGTACAGTATTTTTAAATACCAAAATCTCAAATAATTTCAAGTATGTACTTTATAAAAAGTTGTTGCTGATTTCTAGAAGTTAACTTATAAGAATATGTTTTGTTATTATTTATTTTTAAGTAAATAACTAAAATATCTGGAAGTCTACCTAATTATTAAGAAGATGTTGTTGATTAGTGATTTTTTGTTTGTCTTGTGATTTATTTTTAAGTTCATTACAATTACGAATATTGAAAATATGGACATTTTGTATTATTTTTTGCTAATAATAAAGTGTTCCGTTTTTTTCTTTAAAAGTTTATTTAAAATACTAAATTTTTGTATAAAAGAATATTATGCGTTTGTTTTTTATTTTTTGCAACCCTACTTCTCATGAAATCTATTAGGATCAAAGACGGTAATCTAGACCAAAGTTTGGTGCCAACGACGGCCCTCTTGCCTTGGTTTGGGTTCAAATACGGCAATCTTTAAAATTCAAAACCAAAGTCGGCAATCTAGCTAATCAAATGTGCTTTTAAACCTTCTCTCTTATCGTTTACACATATTTTTGACTTTTTTTGGCTCTGTACACGCTACAGTAATATTGTTAAATGTTTGTTATTTTTATCTATGGATTCAATCGACTACTAACGGTTTTTGCTCATTTGTCAAAATTTACGTCAACCCTACTTTGCCGCCTTTGATTTTACACGACTCAATTATATGACGTGATGTCTGATGACGTTGATAGAGATATACCACAGTTATTGCAGCAGTGGGGTTTACCTCAATATATTCATACTTTTGAAGGTAAGTTGGTACCTCCATTCTCCATTGTATTTCAATAAGTTATTTGATTGACTTGCGGCTGATATTATAATGATTTGAATCATGTTATCCCGGCTGTTTCGGCCATGGCAACTGCTTTATCTCCGGGTCTATTGGCGTTCTTGTACTCGCATGTGGTATTAGTAGCGGTCTTCTTGTTGTAGTATTTATAACTAGGTACCTACTATTCAATATGTGGGTACGGTAAGGACATAATGACTTTATAAGTTTACAGTAAAAAGTTTAATTAAAGAAGAAAACGCGATAAATGATAAGTAGGTAGATACTTTCTTTGACTTAATCATCTCATCTTAATCAGTTTGGCACACAGGTCTCCGAATGTGTCAGCTCAGCCTCAAAACAGGCTAAATTGTTAAATAGTCAGTAGGCTTGTTTTATTAATCCTAGGTTACCAAATCAAGTACCTATTTGATTCCCCCTAGTTCAAAAATTATGCTTTTTGCGTTGGGACTTTCTTGTAATGAGTGATAATAATATTTATATATTTTTACAGTAAATAATATAACAATATCGACACTGTCATTGCTAGACAATAGTCTAGTTAAAGAACTAATCCCTCCAATTGGAGATAGAGCTAAATTTTTAAAGAACTTGGACAATTGGAACAAAATATATAACGCCGAAGAATGCCCAGAAATACCATCTACCAGCAGCAGCCCTGTAAGTATCTCCTATTTTACCTGTAACTATGTATGTAAATAATCTTTGAAGTTGAAATTAGCCAAGTTATATTGTCCCATTGATTGAAATTTGCAAATGTATGTAATACTGATAACAATAGAATAATTGGTTAAAAGTAAACCCTTTGAGTGTAGGCTCATTTGGTTTATTTTTATGATTATATCAATTTAAGTAGTAGGCTATTTTAATTACTTACAATCCTATTTTGCAGGCCCCTGTTTTTGTAGATATGCTTAATCCCAAACACAAACAAATACAGAGTGTGAGTGAATTTCTGATGCCTCTAAACAATAATAATACCTCGACCCAACTAAATGATTCCGACGTCATTATAGTGGCTAGCACTAGTAAGGATCAGGTGGCTACTACTGGTGAGGATCAGGTGGCTAACACTAATGAGGATCAGGATATGACAATCTGTATTGAAGATGATTGTTTGGTAAGCTGAATACTTTAAATAAAACTATTTGACGTAAAAATAATATGGAACTTCGTTCCAAAAAAGATACAAATGTTAGAACTAAATTAAATAGAGGTTTGTCTTTAAACAAGACAATATCATAATCAATACATCAAAATCAATACATATTATAAAAATTTGTCCCCCGACGCGTATATCTATCTGTCTGTATAGGCTAATCTCAGAAACTACTGGGCTGATTTTGATGCGGTTTTCACCAGTAGATAAAGCGATAATCGAGAAAGGTTTATATCACACTAATATTATACAGGTGAAAGTTTGTGAGTGAGTGTGTCTGTGTGTATGTTACTTCTTACTGTAATTTTGATAAAATTTGGTACGCAGGAAGCTGATATCCTGGATTAACACATAGGCTACTTTTAAACTGCGGTTAACACCGGGGGGCGCAGCTAGTATTATATAATTTGTTGAGGTACCTACCGGTGAAGCCAGGGCGGGTTGCTAGTTATCATCACATTTACCTACCTATCATCATAATTACCTACCTATGTATATTATTAATCTTGTGTTTTTTCAGCACTTGAAAAATCTACTTTTAAAATCGAATGAAGGACAGGGCCTGCTAAATTTATATTCAGAACAAGGCAAATTGACAAATAATGGGCGAAGAAAACTTTGCAATCCATACTAATATTATAAATGCGAAAGTTTGGATGTGAGTTTGTGAGTTTGTGAATTTGTGAGTTTGTGAGTTTGTGAGGATGTTTGTTACTCAATCACGCAAAATCTACTGGACGGATTTCGATGAAATTTGGTACAGAGGTAGATAATGACCTGGAATAGCACATAGGCTACTTTTTATCCCGGGAAAAAGCACTGTTCCCGTGGGAAATTCACGCGGGCGAAGCCGCGGGCAAAAGCTAGTATAATAATAAAAGACCTAATGGAATCAGACCCAAATAAGAGAATAGACAGTTCTATACTACTTACAAAAGCACAAGAAATAACTGAAGTATTCAAAAAGGAAAATATAAGTACATATTTCATTCCATACATCAATGATACGAAACTTAAAATAAAAAGATGCGCGAAGGGCAAATTATATGATTGTCTACAAAATAGGCGCCGCGAACTTAGAGAGGCTAAGGTTATTAAAAGGAAGAATAGCAGCAACATTGACAATAACCGCAGTGAACCACTAGAAGTCGATGAAACAGGAAAGTTTTAAATCACTACCAAGGTTTTTAATTTTTCTTAATAGCTTGTGATCCCAATGCTGGACTAGGGACTCTCCCAAATAGGCAGACAGGTTGTCAATAAGCCCAGGTAATAGGTATTCCGATTATTAATAGATAGTGTTTTCACACTTTTCCCCCTTTTTTGCTTTTGTTAGTAATTGTTGGTCTCTTTCTAGCAAACAACCTTAATAACTTGCAACTTATTTTAAGTATTGAATTATTTTAAAATATTTATTTTATGATTTTTTATTAGTTCATGTATCTTTCCAGAAAGTGGTACAGATGAAGATATTCAGTGGCTCCAAAACTGTACGGAACCCTGGCATTCAGTGGTAAAGAAGTGGCATAATACAGCCAAAAATAGATTGAAGGAAATAGAGACTTCTGATATGACCATCGAAATGTACATTAATAAATACCCAGTATTAAAAACGCCACGTGGGTATGAGCTACTTGTTGATGATTTTCAGTTTTTATACCCATCATCCGGAAATAAAATATTTGAAACATTCCCAATAATAAAAAGAAAAATTTTCAAATTGGCTCTATCTAAAAGCCAAATACCTGAAGTAAAAGACCTTTTGGAACAACTTCAGCTTCTTCTTCGCGTCAACTCGTGAACGGGTGTTGCCAGGGGGATCCTGCTTCGATCCTGATTCGAATTGTATTTTTATTTTTTGTTTTTAACCAATTTATTGTGGTTACTTGATCACAAACATAACATGTTTTATTATATTATTTTATTTATTTTCTTATATTTTATTTTTGACTGTACACAATCTAGTGTTTGTATAAAGTTAATAAATAGCCCCTCTGGCATATTAGGCGACCAAGACTGTTTCATGAGTTTCTTTCGGCATTTCTTCTCAACAGTGGTCGTTCCGAAATGCTAGTAGTTTGTAGCTTTGAGACATAATATATTATGATTAAATAATTAGTTATCGACGTGAAAAAGAGACTTCTTTGAAGGCCAAGTTTCAATAAAAAATTTTGACTTTGACTTTGACTTCTAAATAAAGGTGAGTACTTACCTACTAGGTTTTATAATTAGTATGTTACATATAAAAATGTGAATTACTTATAATTTGTCTTCCTGTTTCTAAAGGTTATAAAATTTACGACCTAATTCAAATTATGGTTATAAAGTATATTAAAATGTTTAAATTTCATTAACTTGATGTCTTATATATTTTTTTAGACGATGAAAATTACGAGGAAATCGAATCAATATTAGCATTCATGCTTTTGCCGCTGCTTCTGGGAAACCCAATACATAGGACGAAAAAACAAATTTGGCGGCCATCTAAAGCTGAAGTGAAGGATGGCTTCATTACACACGTGCTGAGGCCAATGGACGTGCAGGATGCAATAGCCCACCGGCGTGAGAAATATTTAAAATACAATTTAACGCTCCAACCGGTAATTGTGATTGTTGGTTCATCGTATCTGAAAATAGAAAAATACTATGTAGTTGTTAGCGACTTGTTTTATTAAATTAATTCAATTTTAAAAACAATGGATACATGTTTTAAAATTTTCTACTCTCTGCACTGTCAATATCCGACAGAGAGTATTTGCGTGTGGAACTTCATACAGCTAGGACTATACCAGTTAAAAACAAAGTGGGACAAAAACTATAGCACTGTTAATGCTTTCATAACTGATCTGGACATTGATCTGTAACTAGGTTAGGTACTTAAACAAATACTTATAAAAGAAAACCTGTTATAATGCCTAAATGTTTTGTATGTTCTGTAGATTTGTCAACTTACAAAGAATTGTGTACTCACATAACATTATATCACCAGAAACGGGGCTTACCTTTAAATAATTTCATTTGTCTGGAAGAAGATTGTAATAGGAAATTTTTTCTCTTTAATTCATTTAAAAAGCATTGAAGAGCCATAAAAAAGAATCAAGTTCTTTAGGTACTCATACCAATGACATGATATTAACAAATAATTCATTGAGTACAGTCCCTCCAGTGACAAATACAATTACTTCTGTTATATATTCTATGGAAACTAAGTCTTTAACTAACAACTCGTGTAGTTTAAATATTGAACCTATGAAAAACATTGAATCAGTTACCATTACCAACCCTATAGCTAAGTTTGCGTCACTTAATGTGGTTCAAGAAATAATGGACAACTTAAGTAAAAATATTATTAAGCCTTTACTTGACCCTTCTTCAATGCATGATACCTTAAAAGATGACTGTCATCAAACTACATATAACAGAGTTGTATCTTTAAATGAGTCAATAAAAGTATTTGAATCGGAACATAAGAGGCTGTCCTACTTTAAATGTTTTGGTACATATGTAGAGCCCCAGGAATATACTGTTGGCCAACGACTTGAGACAAAATATGATTGTAATAATCATTGCAATGTTACTACTGTGAAAGTTACAGCAATGCATATTCTTATAAATTTGGTACTCAAAAAATTTTTCGAAATGGATGGAGTATTGGAGAAAACATTCCAATATTTTACAAAAATACAAAACAGTAATAGTAATTTAGTCCAAAATATAATAAATGGGTCTGAATGGCAAAAAAAGCTTGCTTTTCATGAAGAAAAAATTGTATTTCCTTTGTGTCTTTTTTTTGATGATTATGAAGTTGGTAACGCTTTAGGCAGTCATTCAGGCCTACATAAACTTGGGGCTGTTTATATTAGTGTTATGTGTATTCCTCCCCATAAAATATCACATCTAGGTAATATATTTTTATCACTGCTGTTCCATTCTTCCAATCGACAAAAATTTGGGAATAATGTGATATTTGCCCCAGTTATTTCAGATTTAAATAATTTACTAGAAAATGGAATTGAGGTTAATAGTTCTGGAAGAAAAATTAAACTTTATTTTGAATTAGCTGTTATTATAGGAGATAACTTAGGTATACATACAATCACAGGATTTACGGAATCGTTCTCATCCAACTATCCATGCCGTGTATGTAAGATTAATAAAGAAACTATGAGAAAGGCTTATGAATGTGATGAATCATTGCTCCGTACTATGTCCCAATATATGGCAGATGTAGAATTGCAAAATCTTTCTGCTACAGGCATTAAAGAAAAATGTGTTTGGCATAAAGTAAAAGGGTTTTCAGTTATAGATCACGTTGGAGTTGACATAATGCATGATCTCTTAGAAGGGGTCTGTACATACGATATGAGTTTCATTGTTCTAAGTTATATTACCGACCTTAAATATTTTTCTTTACAAACTTTAAATAATAGAACCACTTCTTTTAATTACGGACCTGATAGAAGAAATACACCCCCAATTATTACATTGGATCATTTGCAACGCAATACTCTGAAAATGTCAGCAGCAGAAACACTATGTTTTGTAAGATACTTTGGATTGCTAATTGGTGACCTGATACCCGGCCATGATGCAGTTTGGAATATTTATATTTGTTTGAGAAAGATAATGGACATTGTCATGTCAACTGTCATTAGTAAACCAGATTCAGATTTATTGAAAAGTCTTATTTCCGAACATAACTTCTTATATTTGAAATATAGTAAAAAATGCTTAACTCCTAAATTCCATTATCTTACTCATTATCCAAAGATGTTAATTAAATTCGGTCCCTTAGTTAATATCTGGTCGATGAGGTATGAAGCTAAACATCGCATGTCTAAGCTATATGCAAACGTGACCAATAATAGAATTAATATTTGTAAATCACTTGCTATTAAACATCAGCTTCAGTTAAATAATAAGTTTATCAGTAATACCTTCATTAAACAGTCGTTCGATTGTGGAAGAAAAAAAACTGTAAGCGATATGAGAATTACTGAAAATATTGTGTGTCAATTACAGTTAGAGTTGACAAGTTTATATAAAGTTAATTGGGTCCAAGTTAACGGAATTAAGTACACTGTTAATATGACGTTAACGTTAGATTTTTATGAAGACAAATTATTACCAAAGTTTGGCTTGATTGAAAATATTTTTATAGCCGATAATTGTGTTGTTATTTTTGAGTGTTCTATGTTTGATACATTGTGTTTTAATGAACATTTATATTGTTTTGATGTAGAATTATTAAGTGATAGAAAAACTTATTTCTTTTCCATAGGAAACATTGTTAGTTACATGCCAAATAATTTGACACTTAGTGTTGATGGTAAACATTATTATGTTACGCCACGATCTTCAATTTAGATATTTGATTGATCTCAATCAAGTTACAGCCCAGATGACTGTAGTGAGAAAAAATAAAATATAAATATAGCTAATAATTGATAACAGTTTATTTAAATGAAAAAATAGTACATATTATGTAAATCTTACCTATAAAACATTTTTATCATAAGTAGTATTGGTAAAGATGCTCATTAGAATACTTCTAAGATGTGTGACAGGTATACATATTGCAATAATAATTAACAAATAAATTAATATTGGTGCACAATCAGAATGCATTTTATAACTGACAGAATCACACATCAGAATATCTTTGTTATAAATGATTTGATATAAAATATTTTGTTGACGGTGTAGTGTAATAGGCATGTTGATTAAAAAATAGTAATTAGTCCGTCAGTTAGATAGTTATAAAATATTGGGTACGTATTTTTTCTTATCTCAAATAAACGAAAAATTTCAGCTGTTTAAAAGTCCCCGTGACTTCACAATCTTGTACGATTTCTACAAAACCTTGACGTCACGAGCTCCCACTTCTGAACTTTGATGCGCTATGTCTTCGTCAATTTTCGTTTTTTTTGACATAAGGAAAAATACGTACTTATCCTATTTTTTTATTTTTCTAACTGACTGGCTAATTATTAGTTCTTAGTCAACATGCCTATTGTAACGAAATTATTTAAAGAGTTTTAGAGTAATATTTTAGAGACGCGTACATTGATGTTCCTTAAGAATTTTTGGTTAACGGTTATAAATTATCCATTATAAAATAAATTATACTTTTCTATTACTTAATGTTTTTTTTTTTTGATTCCAGGAAACCTAAACCTGCCTATAGAGCCGTAGCGCGTGCGACGTCATAATAAAATGCCGATAATCTCGATTTCTATTATTCTAACACCTGCTAAACTTAGTATTAACTTAATTAACTCCGTGTTTGACTTATTTTTATTATGATACTAGATAGTCGGAGTTAGGGATTGCAATTGCTGGATCCAGCATACAGCAATCCAGCTGGATCCAGCGCCTTTTTAAACATGCTGGATCCAGCATACATCTTGATCCAGCGATGCGGATCCGCAAACGTATCAATTTCTATTGTTTAGTTTTGAGTTGCCGCCATTTTCGAATCGGATTTTTTTCGCCATTTTGCAGAAGAGAGTCCACATTGATAACTGCCGACACAACCCTGCAAGCTAAATAACCAGGGCACTTCCCTAAGCGCCGAGCTAGCTGAAGCACTACGCAACAGAATCGCAGAACGACGCCTCTC
The DNA here is from genome assembly GCA_018467065.1 of Ephestia elutella. Lineage (NCBI taxonomy): Eukaryota > Metazoa > Arthropoda > Insecta > Lepidoptera > Pyralidae > Ephestia > Ephestia elutella. Next base: position 3,885,901 of record CM031578.1, read on the forward strand.
CGAAGTTACTGGTACGTTAGTGTACTTGAAAAATCCAAAAAAGTATGAAGAAGCAGTAAAAAAACCTGGCTATTTTCCATTGCCAAAAAAGAATGCGATGCGGCAGGAGATAAAAACATTGTTAAAACGAGTAAATAAACAATATATTGTAGAGCCGGTGCAAGAAGATACCATGGAGATAGAAGAAGATCGTGTAGATGATGACGAAGAACCCGTTAAAATGACTTTAGAGCTAGAGCTTGAGATAGAACTTAAAAGAGAGAAGGAGAACTTTAATAAACAAAAGCCAAGTGGTCAATTAGATTACGAAAAGATCCTGAAAAAAGAAATGAGCGTTTATGAGAGCGAAGGAGTGCGAGGTGAACATTTATCAATGGTTTATGAGTATTTAATGACCTTAAAACCGACCAGTGTAGAGGCCGAAAGGGCATTCTCAGCAGCCGGCTACATATGCAGTTCTGTGCGAAGCAGGTTGGGAGATAAGACTATAGATAAAATTTGTTTTCTAAGGTCTTACTTTCAGAGAATTCAAAAAAAGAAGTAGTCTCTTATCGTCAGACTTTAAACTGCTTAATTATTAAGGATTAACGAGCGGAGAGAAGATTATTTCAAAGCTTTTTTTGTTTGATACAAAAATACTATAGGTGTACTCACCTACCTATAATATGTAAAAAGCTTACGCTGCAATCTTAACCAACGCGATAGGAGCGAGCCAGTTGCACCCCGCTCGCCGTCGCGGTAGCTCAATTGTACTCTATATGTAATTCCTTATGTCAATATAGGCCCGATCGATTTATCTGTGAATTCGTGATTTCCGTGTTACACATAAGAACAATAAATAGTGATTGTGTTGAGAACTGGTGGACTTTCAAATCATATCCAATATACTTACCCAACATACACACATCTCTATAGTGGTGACCCAGTGAAGAACGCGTAACATCGAACATACTTATCGTTGGACTTATAGTGCAAATTTTGTGACATAGACTTATAATTAATAGATACCGCATCGTCTTCGTTTTCGTACGGTTTGTGTAACACGGGGGCAACTCAACTTCATACCGCGGCGGCGAGGACCGTTTACCAAAAAAAACGAAGAACATAATTATAGAAGATGGATAACACAGAAGGTACGTCAGGAACTTCTTTGGTCGTGGAGAACCCAACGTTAGTCGCCGATACGCAATTCCTTTCGGCAGTCTCAGTGTCTACCAGGATAGCGGAATTTTGGAAGGATGCTCCTAGATTGTGGTTTATACAGACGGAGGCAGTGCTGAACCCACAACACATGTCAGACGATACCAAATACCAAATGGTTATCACCAAATTAGGAAGAGACGTAATTCAACAAATTACCGATCTAGTGAGTAACCCGCCCGCCACCAAGAAATATGATACGCTCAAGCAAAAATTATTATCTATATTCGAGGATTCCGAAGATCGCAAAATCAAGAAACTCATTTGTGAAATGGACTTAGGGGACCAAAAACCATCCCAACTATTACGCAGAATGCAGGAACTGGCTAGAGGAAGAATCACCGACGACACACTGACAGTTTTGTGGCAAAATCACCTTCCGACTTCAGTAAGAGGAATTATGACAGTGGCCAACACCAAAGAATTGGATACCCTTGCAACGATAGCAGACAAGGTGATGGAAACCGTGAGCCCTGGTCAGAGCATTGCAGCCATAACCAACAGGCCTACACCAAGGAGTGATGAAGCAATGATTGCGGAAATTGCCAAGATAGATGATAGACTCAAGAAGCTGGAAACCACTCAAAGAGGACGATCAAGAAGCAGGAACCCTAGGTTTTCAAGGTCTAGGTCACGTAACCCCAGCACCAGTCGTAGGCGAACCCCCGAAGATCCCAATTGGTTGTGTTTCTACCATTTCCGTTTCCGTCAACGAGCCAACAAGTGCGTGCAGCCATGCAGTTAGAAGAAGAACGACTCCAGCTCCAAGGCTCCAGCGGGAAACTAGACACGGTGTTGTCTGCGGCGGGAGGCAGCGACCGGTATGTTAATCACCGTCTGTGCGTTAGGGATAGGACATCTAATCTCAATTTTCTAGTTGATAGTGGCGCTAACATTTCTGTGTTACCTCGTACTTTCGAAAATAAAAAAGATCGTGCTCAAAGTGATCAATATAAATTGTATGCGGCCAATGGAACTGAAATACGGACTTATGGCATACATTTTATGGTTTTAGATTTTAATTTACGACGAGCTTTTCGTTGGATGTTTGTATTAGCGGACGTCAAGCAACCAATATTAGGTGCGGACTTCTTAGCTAACTTTAAATTACTTATAGATATAAGTGGCAAGCGATTGATCGATCAGGTAACCAACTTAAGCGTTTTAGGTAATATTTCTAGTAGCTCTGTGCCAACTTTACGAACGATAACCAATGAATGTCCCTATCAAGATCTGTTAAATAGGTATCCCGAGTTAACTAAACCGGTGTCATATAAGGAAACCAGCAAGCACAGCGTACGCCATCACATCGAGACTACGGGACCACCAGTGAGAGCACGAGCGAGGCAGCTACCACCGGACAGGTATGCTAAAGCTAAAAATGAATTTAGAATTATGCAGGAGTTAGGGATTTGTAGGCCGAGTAGCAGCGCTTGGGCAAGTCCCTTACACATCGTTCCTAAAAAAGATGGTAACATTAGGCCATGTGGTGATTACAGACGTTTGAATGCAGTCACAAAACCAGATAGATATCCTGTACCCCGTTTGCAAGATTTCACATATGTTTTAGCTGGTAAAAAAATATTTTCTAAGCTTGATATTAATAGAGCCTATAATTGCATACCAGTCGCGGAAAGTGATATTCCAAAAACAGCCGTCATTTGCCCTTTTGGATTATTTGAATTCTTGCAAATGCCCTTTGGTCTACGAAATGCCGCACAAACTTTTCAGCGTTTTATGCATCACACTGTTCTCCATGGTTTAGATTTTTTATTCAATTTTGTTGATGACGTAATCATAGCTTCTAATGATGAAATACAACATAAAGAACATCTAGAACAAGTATTCGAAAGATTTAATAAATATGGCATAACAATAAATTTTTCAAAGTGTAAATTTGGTCAAAAAGAAGTAGATTTTTTAGGTTACAAAGTATCTACTGAAGGGATTGTACCATTAGAAGATAAGGTAAAGGCTATAATTGATTTTCCAAAACCTAATAATGTTGAGGAACTCAGACGATTTTTAGGTATGTTAAATTTTTATAGAGCTCATATACCTCATTCAGCTGACCATCAGTCAGAATTAAATAAATATTTAGGTTCCTCAAAACGCAAAGATAAAACTCCTATTAAATGGACGCCCGAGGCTGAGGAAAATTTTGAACAGTGTAAAAACGATCTCAAAAATGCAGCAATGTTAACTTATCCAGATATCAATAGTCCTTTAGCTTTGATGACTGACGCATCTGACACTTGCATTGGTGCTGTTTTACAGCAAAAAGTAAATAATACGTATCAGCCATTAGGATATTTTTCCAAAAAATTAACAGAAGCTCAAAGAAAATACAGTACATATGATAGAGAGCTCTTAGCTATCTATATGTCAATAATACATTTCAGAAACATGATAGAAGGTCGTGAACTCACAGTATTTACTGATCACAAACCTTTAACATTTGCTATGAGTAAATTAGGCACAAATAGAGAAACTGCTCGACGCGCTAGACAAATAATGTTCATTAGCGAATTTACCTCACAAATCCGTCATATAAGTGGTAATAATAACATAGTAGCCGATACATTGTCGAGAATTGAAACCATATCTTGTCCCACGGTTATAGACTTCCACGAACTCGCCAACGCGCAGGAAGGCGACGAACAGCTTGCAAAACTATTGAACGAATCAAATGACACGTCCGGTATTAAATTTAAAAGAATTCAATTTTACGATAATGAAAACTCAATTTTATGTGATATATCTAGGGATAGAGCCAGACCATACTTACCAAAAAATTTTCGTCGTATTGCTTTTGATTCCTTACATGATTTGAGCCATCCAGGTATTAGAGCTAGTGTTAAATTAGTCAGCGAAAGGTATTTTTGGCCAAACATGAATCAAGATGTTAACAGATGGGCGAAAACTTGTGTACGATGTCAGAGAGCAAAAATACAAAGACATACTGTTTCTGATTTAGGTCAATTTGAACCCACAGGTCGTTTTCAACAAATTCATTGCGACCTGGTAGGCCCATTACCCGAAACTTCCGACGGGAACAAATATTTATTTACAGTAATAGACAGGTATACTCGATGGCCCGAAGCATTCCCAGTAAAAGAAATTTCAGCTGAAGTTATAGCCCAAACATTATATGATGGTTGGATTTGTCGTTTTGGTTGTCCCATTAAAATCACAACCGATCAGGGTAGGCAATTTGAAAGCAACCTTTTCAAACAGCTTATGAAATTACTGGGTATTCACAAAATTAGAACAACTCCTTACCATCCAGCGAGTAATTCAGCAATCGAACGATGGCATAGATCTTTGAAAAACGCTCTTAAAGCCCGATTAAATAGCAAGTCATGGGTACTTGAATTACCCACTGCTATGTTAGGGTTACGAAGTGCAATTAGGTTAGATTCAGGTGTTACTGCAGCTCAAATGGTTTATGGTGATAATATTAGGTTGCCAGGTGACTTATGTGACAATAAGATAAATAACATTCCATGCGATGAATATAACTATGTACGTAAATTAAAAGAAATTATTGACGAATTTAAACCTGCAACTAGGGAAAATAAAAATCCTCGTAAGATATTCGTGCACAAAGATTTACAGAATAGCGAATATGTTTTTCTCCGCAATGACGCAGTAAGGAAACCGTTACAACCTCCTTATGACGGACCATACCACGTCATCAGTAGGACAAATAAAGTATTTAAAATTCAGTTACCTAACAGACAACTTTCAGTATCTATAGATCGTTTAAAACCAGCTTATGTATTAAATGAAGACATGGAAAGTAATGATTTATCTAAAGATTATTTGAAAAAAGACTATCAGTTAAATTTAGAAAAACCTAAAATTGTTAAGAAAGTCACAATTCAGACGAGCGAACCTAGTAAATCATCTTATGTCACACGATCAGGTAGAGTTAGTAAGCAACCAGTTAGATTTTTGTAGAATACAAACCAACATTTTGGTTACACTTCTGTACTTACTATATTTTTATTTTATAATCATGCATACCAGCGTCGATACAACGTGATACAATTTGTCATCTTAGCGAAAATTACAGGAAACTTATAAATTATTATAATCACGTAGCACAAAGTATAAAGCATTATTTTTTCTTTTTCAGGTTCATTGTTACAAAATTATTTTTCGTGCATTTAACCATTGTCGCGATCGTTATTGTGAACTAATATTTTCACAACATGGGTGCAAGTCAGACGAAAGAAAATGTATTTGTCACTGAGAATTTATCTAATGTCACTATAGACAACAAGTTAAACATACTTGGTATAGTGATGATTGTGATCGTAATTTTGTTCGCAATTACCTTGTGCTACTGTGCAAAAAGACGTTGCATTAAAAGTGTTAGAAAATGGATGTGGAAAGAAGTTGTCAGTAACACAACCTTACATAATATTAAGGTGGATACTCGACAAGTACCACAACAATCGGTTTCAACAACTCCGACGCCTAAAGTAGTGTTCACCTGATCGGTCACTCGTAAATATTTGTTATATAAACTTATCTCTTATGTGTAAGTGTTATGTGTGATTTTTGTGTATCGTATTTTGTTGTACAATCGTAGGACGTTCTGCAGAGTGCGTGTCGTTGGTCCAGCCACGATGAAGCCGAGACGGTACAGCAGAGTACGATACCAATAGTATATACGGACCTACATTTAATTAGTTAGTATAAAAGTCAAAAATTTTTTTCTCAAAATTTTATGTATAACGCAAAAAATATCCTTATATCATAGGTATGATGTACTGTACACATAAATTTGTATTCAAGAAACACAAATTGCATTTGAATTAATGTTTATCATTAGCAGTTCATATTACATTCAGCAGAAGCATTCGTAATTGTAATTGTTGGTCAGTAACTTGATAACGTTTCATCATTGTTATTCTTGAAATTTATACCTTTGTTATTGTAACTATAAAACGCAGCGTAGCACATTTCTGCACGTAGGCAAGCTGCATTACGCAGAACTTTAGATATGACTTGTTATTAGTTAATGTACTTACTTTTTCGTTTGTAAAAATTTTCTTATTCTTTCAAAAATTTTTCTAAAAAAGGTGGGAAATGATATAGGTGTACTCACCTACCTATAATATGTAAAAAGCTTACGCTGCAATCTTAACCAACGCGATAGGAGCGAGCCAGTTGCACCCCGCTCGCCGTCGCGGTAGCTCAATTGTACTCTATATGTAATTCCTTATGTTAATATAGGCCCGATCGATTTATCTGTGAATTCGTGATTTCCGTGTTACACATAAGAACAATAAATAGTGATTGTGTTGAGAACTGGTGGACTTTCAAATCATATCCAATATACTTACCCAACATACACACATCTCTATAATACTATTGAAAATTAAAACAGTGTTATTGTTACGGTCCTTTTTTAAAATAATGTTAATTAAGTTAATTTTAAAAGAATTTGTGAGACTGATTGCTACTGATTAGCCGTCCTATCATTAAACATAAGCTTAATTAATAAGATAGTGCTTACTTAGAAACATTATCTTAAATGTTATATGAACATAAGGTTATATGTTTGTTATTTAATTTTATGTTGATTATTTTGATCTCAAATTATTAAAAAAAACAAAGCAAATTAATATAAGATTTCACCAAATGAGTGGAAGATTTCAAAGATTATCGTAAGAAGTACAAATTAATAAAAAAAGTCTTAAAAATGTCGTCTTTTTATTTTCGTTCCACGTTTTGCTGGATCCGCGCTGGATCCAGCTGGATTCAGGTCAATCCAGCAAAAATTCCGCTGGATTGAAAACGCCGCTGGATTGCAATCCCTAGTCGGAGTCTTTGGATATTCTAATGAAAAAGGCATTTATTTTTATTTTTCTAAAGACGTCACACTTACTGATGGCTCTATGAACTGCGTTTAGATGGAGCGCCTGCAATCCAGTGCACCGACAGCACCAACAATGGATCCCTTTTAGGCTTTTAATGAAGAAAATACAGTTTTATATACCTACTTATACTAAGAGAAATAAAATTGTTTTTTGTCTTATAAAAGCCTGAGGGGACCCGTTAGTACTGTAAGTGCACTATATTGCTGGCTTCATCTTAGGCAGTCTCCACACTGATCGACGCGGAATCGGCTTTAGCCGTTTCTGCGTCGATTAGTGTGGGGACTATCCATGCTCAAGCTCGAGGCAGTGTAGGACTCTCCGTCGAATTGCAAGAAGCAATTCTCGACTTCTTTGAAAGAGAGCCTCGTGCCAGTACCCGAGAAGCAGGACGATATTATCGTGTTAGCCATGTGACTGTGTGGAGACTTTTAAAAAGTGAACAAATGCACCCTTTCCATTTTCGCAAAGTCCAAGACCTACTCCCACGAGACTACGCCGCACGAATGTCATTTTGTCGCTGGCTGTTGGACAATCGAACAGCAAACATCCTGTGGACCGACGAAAGTCTGTTCACAAGAGTCGGGGTGTTCAACATCCACAACGAGCACTGGAGGAGTAATCGGGAAGAAAACCCAAATAAAGTAAAACGCCACTCTTTCCAGCACAGATTCGGATTAAATGTGTGGGCAGGAATAAATTGACGGCTATGTACTTGGTCCATATTTTATTGACGGCCATCTCAACGGATCCACGTACTTGGACTTGCTGCATCACGTGGTGGAAGAGATGCTGTACGACGTTCCTCTCGCCTTGCATCAAAATTTCTATTACCAGCAGGATGGTGCTCCTCCTCATTATGCAGTCCAAGTGCGTGAGTATTTAAATCAAAAATTTAGTGACAAGTGGATTGGACGTGGTGGTCCAGTAGCCTGGCCAGCACGGTCCCCGGACTTAACTCCGCTGGACTTTTACTTGTGGGGTGACGTGAAACGATTAGTGTACACTGAGGAGATAGAGAGTGTAGAAGTGTTGCGCGAACGTATTGTTTCGGCATTCGAAAAAGTGAGACAGGACTCCTATGTTTTGCGAAAACTAAAAAGAAATTCGCTTCGCCGTGCCAGACTGTGCATACACGAAAATGGTGATCATTTCGAACAATTACTTCGCAAAACATAATCATTGTAAGTATAATTTGTAAATAATTTGTAAAAAGACTTTCAATTAATTGTAAATAAGATGATTTCAGTTTTTAACTACGCCAAAAATACCTAACTTTTTTATCAAAACAAAAACATAAAATTATTGTAGCTTTTTAAATCTTTGTAGAAATTAAGAATAATGTCATAATAAAAATAACGTATTTTTGTCGGTCCTAAGCCCGTAAAGTAGGAAGGGAAATCTGAAATCAAACTTTATTTACACAACTAAGCGATCAGCACGAGACGGGCGCGGGGCGCGCGCGCGCGCGTCCGACCGAGGAGGTCAGCGACCGCCAGCTGTTATCCCATTGCGCCTTATGAATGTGCCCGCGTAACAATGGTTTATTCCGTTATTATACTGAAAATCTAAGATTACTGATTACTTAGCGTGCTTTATTCTGAGAAGTCTCAAATTAAGCTAAGTTGTAGGTAGTGATTAGTACTATAGGCTGTCTGAATATTGCAAGGATGCAGAATAACACCCTGTAGAATCAAATACAGCTAGTTGCATATTTTTTTAAATTTTAACTGTGAATATAAAAAAATCCTCTCTAAATTATCTGTAGTCACATCTAAATGTAAAGAATCACAACCAGCTTAATATGGTAGAAAAACTGATTTCTAAACTGGCATTAAGATCAAACTCAGCTTATTTAGCAGCTGTTTGTTTCAAAGCCAGCTTAGATTGCCACTGACCAATCACAGCGCTGCAATGACGTCGCGTTAATATTGTGTCCGTAAGGGTTTTTGGAAAAGAGTACTCGTAGTTTTTAATTATTTTAAATAGTTTTTGAATAAGTTTTTACTGTACAAAAGTGATATATACTTCTCCTGACCATAATGGAAGTGAATGTCACTCCAGTCTCATCAAATATTGCTTGAAAAAAAGTTAAAAACCCAGAGAATTGGAAGCGAAATATCAGGAAGAAAGAGTGGTAAGTTTAGTGATGGGAATATGGACGTAATAATCGTACGATGTATTATAAAATTCTACTATGGAATGTTTTTTTTTCTTGTAATTTAGCCTGTTTATTTGATTGTTTTAATTTTGGTGGATGATGATAAACTACTTCATTGCTTTTTACCCGTTTGTGCAAGAATGAGGGTAATATTTTTTATAATACAAGATTTATTAAATTTGTGGAAGCTATCGTTCTTTTACTGTAAATTAATGCATTTGTTAGGTTTAAATTATTCAATGATTGTGTTATAATTTAAAATACTTTTGGCTAGATTAAATTACAATATACGCATAATTTTGATTTACTTATAGGTACTCGTCTCAAGATTTACCTCATCGGCCTAGCTGTAATTACGGTAAAAATCAGCTTAAGTGCATGACGCTCACTATGAAGGATAAGTCTTTTTCATTCAGCATTTTACAAAAACAATGATAAATTGTCTCAAGATGCTATTATATTAAAATGTTGTAATGGAATACCTATTAAACGACGCAAAATTGAGAACACGTCGAGAAAAGGCCGTGAGTTTACTATCAAATATCATATATGCGCAAACAAAAAACTTGTCCCTGTTTGCCAAAAGACATTTTTAAAATGCTTAAACATTACTAAATACCGAGTACACTATGTCATTGAGAATTTTTTTCGTGAGGGGATTGGACCTGTAGAAAGGAGAGGAGGTAATCACAAAGCTCACCTATATGAACGTAAGACGGAGGATATTAAAGCGTATTTAAATACATTACAGTGTTCAGAAGCTCACTATTGTCGAGGTAGTACGTCTGCAAGACGTTATTTGCCAAGGACTTTAAGTATAAATAAATTGTATAAAATGTTTATAGAGAAAACTAGATGCACGTCTATTAAGAGGTCTTACTTTCGATCAATTTTTAATACTCATTATAAACTCGGCTTCGGCAATCCACGTACCGATGTATGTTCAACCTGTTTAAACTTTACTGAAAGATTTAAAATTGAAAAGGATGAATCTAAACGAAACAATTTAAGAATACAGCAAAGAGTCCATCGCCTCAGAGCAAATGCATTTTTCTCCATGCTAAAAGAAAAACGAGAAGGCATGAAAACATTATCGTTTGATTGCCAAAAAAATCTACCGCTCCCGAAAGTTCCTGACCAGAGTTGTTATTATAGCAGGCAGTTGTATTTGTACAATGCAACTGTAGTAGAAGGTAGTTCAAAAGATCCTCTAACTAAAAATAACGTGTTTTGCTACGCCTGGACTGAAGACGTTCATTATAAAGGTTCCAATGAAATAGCCTCTGTGGTGTATGATTGTCTGAATAACACAGATTTGACCAATATCACATGCATTCGGTTAGTTGCTGACGGCTGCGTTGGCCAAAATAAAAATACAATAATGCTGGGAATGCTCTCGAAGTGGATTTTATCGAAACATTTTACATTAGCTTAATAATATTTTGATAATATCCAATTTGCAAATAATAAATTAACGAAGTTTATTAAACTTAAATTTTAGATTAGATAAAATTGTTAGAAAAATCAGAAAAAGGCGGTGGCTTGAGCTCTCGTGATCGGGCTTACATTGTTAAACGCAATGTCTAATCAGAACTTAAAAAATTGGAGAAATTGCATTCTACCAATCGAAAAGATGTATGGATGCCATGGCCTCATGAGATAAGTCAAGTATTTAAAGGTGAAAAAACTGAGTTATACTATATGCCATACAAAGTAGTCGCAGGAAAAGTTATTCATAACTGTTTTATTACGCAAATAAGATCTTGCTCCTGAAGGCTGTAGAAGAAAAGACAGCAGCAGTAGCAGTGAAAGCGACAGTGGTCACAGCTCAGGGCAAGCTAGTAATTGTCGAAATACACGATTCGATAGGGCCAGGAACTGCAGGTGGACTATTAATCTGTGGGGCCCTTATATATATTTCCACTAACCAAATACATGTTTAAAAAAGCTACGAAATGCTGGCTACAAGGCTTAACATATGAAGAAATAGAAGACATTCTTCAGCCCGTTATTTAAATTCTAAATATTGCTGTGCATCAGTGGCAGTGGTGACTTCAACACTGCCGAACCCAAGACAAGGTCGTGGGGCTGGTCACAGCAACCCTGTTCACTTGGATTAGTAATTAAACACCTGGATCCATAGACTATGCCCGATTAGGATAAAATTAGGAGATAGAGAAAGAGCGAAGAGTGAATAGAAAAAATAAGGAGGAAAACAAATCCAAAGATACAAAGAATCTAGAAATACAAACAGCTAAGACCGGCAAAAGTTTCTGTAAGAAAGGTGAAAAAAAGGATTCTACAGGAAAATAGTTAATCGAATTCGGAAATCGATATGGTTGACGTTCGAGATGATGACGATAATGATTTTGATGACGAGAAAAACAAGTGTTTGCTATGCCATGATGGCTGTCCTATAAAAAATTAATAGAAACAAAATATTTTACAGGGTTGTAGATTTTTATGGTTTTTTTAAATAAACTTGCTGGGATTATAATTTGATAATGGAAGAAAATGTGTATCCGGTGGTTCCTGAAAAGGCCAGAAAAAGAAAACAAGACCCTAGTATCAGAAAAAGAGCAATAGAAAAAGTTGCAAGGTATGAGTTTTGCTCGCGAGTGAGGTTAGCAACCAATGACAAATGAATTAAAATCAAGATGGTGCAGAAGAAACTCCAGAGGAAGTTTGTGAGGTAGCTGATTATGGGTTGAAGCAAGCATCGCGATCTTGGTACCAAAAGGTAAAAGATGTTTTTATTTCTTTGGGATACAGACAGTGTAATCAAGAGGACTGCATATTTACTAAGAGATCAAGTGAGGTGAGGTGAGTCAATTGTTTTTATCGCTCTGTACGTTGACAATTTTTTTATGTTTTTTATAATGATATACTTGCTGAGATGTTAAAAAGTTCTTTCTTCAAGGTTTTTAAACTCAAAGACTTGGGCCCGGTACGAAACATGTCAGGTATAAAAGTAGAACGTGATGCAACTTCCATTAAACTTAGTCAGAAAAAGCGGATTGACAGTATGTTAGATCGTTTTGGCATAACAGACTGTAAGCCTGTAAAGTCTCCCATGATAACTAATATTAATCGAGTGACTGAGAATACAAATAATGCTTCAAATAACATTGTAACGAAGTTTCCGTGTCAAGAGTTGATTGATAGTCTTATGTATTTTTGTGTAACTACGCGACCTGACATCTCGTTTGCAGTGTAATTTTTAAGTAAATTTAACAGTTGTCATACGGAATTCCATTGGAATCAAGCAAAGCGTAAAACATTTGCATTATTTTCTGCGGAATACATTTTCCTCGAAGTTGTAGTTAAGGGAGAGAATTGTCGTCCACCCGGCACTGACTATTTTTCTAATTTTGAAACTATTCTTGATTCTATAGCTCCTGTGTACTCTCATCTTCTTATATTTGGTGATCTCAATACTAATCTTTTAATTGACACTCCGTCTTCCTCGAAATTAAGTAACATTTTAAACTCCTTTAATCTTTCGGCACTTCTTTTAAACGCTACTCATTTAAATAAAGACTCATCTGACACTTGGTTGGACCATATCATTTTCTCCACTCCTGGTAATATCCTGTCGCATGATCAGCACCCCGCCCCTGCATTTTCACGCCATGATCTAATATTTATTTGCATCGTACAAACTTCACACTTAATTCAAACCTAAGACGGTTGTAATGCGTAACTTTGCTAGTCTAAACGTTGCTAATCGTTTCTAAATTTCTTTTATTTTTTTTAATAACGTACCTACAATTTTTGGGATGGGAAAACAATCAAGAGAGCAGATCTTAGAAAAAAAAGACAAGCTGAATGATTAAGAAAGAAAAGAATAAAAGATGATCCTTTACTGGCTGAAGAACTAAGAAAAAAACAGCAGTATATTCAGCCAATTCCGTTTTCCACATTTCTCGCAGCCTTAGTCCTCATCAAAGCACACGCTGTCTACGTTCTAAGAGCAGATTATTTACTAGCAGTCCCGTTCAATCTTGCTTGCCTTCTGAACAAGTAACTCCATCTGTCAGCGGAATTCAAACTCCTGATTCTACTTTATGTCCTAGTAGCCCTGTATCTATTTTGTGTCCTAGTAGGCCTGTTCTTACTTTACGTCCAAATAGCCCCGTAACTCCTGTATGTCGAAATAGCCCTGTATCAACTTTATGTCCAAATAGCCCTGTATCTTCTTCATCTGATGTGTCTTTGTCTTTGAAGAATTTAAATGCCAGGTTCAGAAAATACTAAAGGAAAAAAGCTAAGGAGATAATGTCACTAAGAAAAAAAATTATAATGCTTAAGAGAGAGAAAGACTTGTATAGAAAGAGAGCTGAAAGACTAAATAAGATTCTAAGAAGTCCTCGATTAGAAAACAAAGTAATTCATAAGAAAAGAAAGACTGATGAACCAAAGAATGTAACTTTAATTAATGACCAAGTACGAAATACTGTACAAAAGTTTTATGAAGATGATGAAAATTCTCGTGTGTGCCCCGGTAAAAAGGACTGCATCACCAAAAGCAAAATTAAGAAGCAAAAAAGATATTTAACCGACTCGATGATAAACTTAAATCAGAAATATTTAAATGCTGGACATCCACCGATAGGCTATACAACATTTTCCAAATTGAGACCATTTTGGGTTTTAAAACCAAACATAAACGAACGCAGTACGTGTCTTTGTCAAATACACGCCAATATGGAACTATTAATAAAATGACTTAAAAGGAATAAAATTATAAAAGAAAATACTATTACCGATCTTTTAAAAAATATGTGCTGTAATAAGGATAGTGTAAACTGCCTACAAAGAAAATGTGTATCATGCCGACACAAAGTAGTAAATTACCAAGAATTTAGTAATCAGACTGATATAACTTATTGGGCATGGAAACAACAAGCTAAGGTGTATACTAAAAACAATGTGGAAAAAACTGCTAAAACCGTTACGAAGGTTAGTCATTCCGAAAAACCACTGGCAGTCATAAAAAAATTTGAAAATGCATTAACGCCTTTTTTCAAACACTGTGCTAACTCAAAAAATCAATATCAGGCTATTAAAGAATTAAAAGACAATTTGACTGAAAGTGAGTGTTTGATACACATTGATTTTAGCGAGAATTTTTGCACAAAATATAATGAAGAGGTACAGTCTGCACATTGGAGTAAGAACCAGATAACTCTACACACTGTAGTGATTTATTATCATGGCAGTCAAACTTATAAAGTACAACCTTTTTGCACAATTAGTGCTTCTTTACGCCACGACGCTGCTGCGGTATGGGCTCATTTAGTGCCGATATTGAGAGAAATAGAAAATAATGGTCCGATGGTACACACACTTCATATAGTATCAGACTATCCGTATCCTTCTGCGCAATATCGGAATAAGAAAATATTGTACATAGTATCTCAATTGAATTCATACTGCCCACAATTAAGCGAAATTATATGGCATTACAGTGAATGTGGCCATGGTAAAGGAGCTCCAGATGGTGTGGGCGGAGTGCTGAAACGAACTGCAGACCAGCTGATTGCGTATGGAAAAGATATTCCCGACATCGACGCTTTAGTACAAAATCTTAAAACTTCAGTTAAAGGCGTAAAAATAGAGGTAGTAGAAGATTATGAAATAACAGAAAAAGACTGGTTACTTCCTGAGGAGTTGAAAACGTTACCGGGTACGTTAAAAGTACATCAAACAGTTTGGATAAAAGAAGAGCCGCGACGATTAGCTTTGCGATCATTATCTTGTACATATCCTGACTGCTTGACTAAACCAACGGAATGTCCTCATGAAAAACATTTAGGCTTCTATAATCTTGACTGCAATAATTACTCACAAGCACATGGTCAAAAAGACATAGTTAAATTGTAACTAAAGACAAGTTCAGATTTTAAATATCCAAAATTTTACAGCTTCTGAAAAAATGTACCTGAAACCGATCAAAACTCAACAGACCAGAAGTAAAATAAATATGAAAACTATTTCAAAAGCAAGACTTCCTTCAAAATCTTTGGAGACTTTGAATGACTCATTGGTAACTGATGTTGATTTGGATATTATGCCTTCCACGTCCTTTTTTTGAAAACGTTGACAGCGCAATGTGTTCAGAATTTGAAAAATCATTACCTGAAATTAATTTAAAAAAAGATGGCAAAACGGAAACTGATAAGAAAAAAGATACAACTGAAATTACTTGGAAGAAAGATAGTAAGACGGAAAATGAAAAGAATATTGAAACAAATACAGAAGAAGACGATGATAGTGAGTTTATCATTTTTTTAATTTTTGTTTTGTTACTTTGATTATTTAAAAGTTGATTGATGTTGATTGTGCGCAGAGAATCCGGACAAACGAAGTGGCGGGAAGAATTCTGTACCGGAACTTTACCGGGAAAAAACCACCGGTAAAAATAAGTACCGGGAAAAAATCTCCACGCGGCACCACGTTTGTCCGACTAGAACCTAACTTAAGCTATACGCAGACTGCTACCACCGTAGCTTATATAGGGAGCTACGGGCCCTATGTACTAATAACTAACTAACTAAATTTATTATGAAACTCACCAAGTTGACTTCTTAATCCAAGTTGGGGTGTCTTCGGAGGAGGTGGTGGTCCCTAAATCACCCAACCTACCCCATGAGATCTCAATCCCCAGAAAAAATACCTTGCTTTCTTCCAACAGTTCCACTCGGCGACGGATTCGGCGTCCCCAGGCAGCCACAGGTCACGTCGTTCACAACAAACAGTCAAAATAAAGGCCTTTTGCACAAACACAACCTTAATAGTTATTTAACAACGATGAAGTACAATACAAACGATGATTACAATAAAATTCACACGCCACGCCAAGCGGCTACAAACGAACCATGCAAGATGGTGGCCGAGAACCTGGCCGTTACTTCCCGCGACACGGCCTCAATACTAATGGACGAATGAAGGTCAATGCCGTTCGAAGCGTCCGCGCAATGTTGCCAGCAGGCAAAACAAAGGCCTGCTATTCACGGCGCAGTACACGCTCAATGCAATGCTTAGATTTTATAAACATCAACAAGTTTATTACAAACATCCCCCCGTCCCGGTCTGAGAAGCAGACCGCTAGCTTACTCTACGGGAAGGCGGGCGAGAGAGGTCACAGCTCTCCTTAAAATCGAACCGTCGACTAACACCTCAGCCACACGCGGAGTGCCATCTCCGCCAAGAATCAAACGTAATATGCGAGCTCGTCGCCAAAGCAATGAGGGCAAATTTGCCTCTTTTAACAATACTAAATCACCCTCCCTGGGAGGCTCAGTCCTGTCTGTCCACTTCACTCTTTGCTGCAGCAAATGCAAATATTCAAGCGACCAGCGACGCCAAAAGTCCTGGCTCATTTGCTGCAACATTTGAAAACGCGACAACCGATATACGCGTTCGTCCTTCCACGGGTATTCGGGCAGGGCATTCAAAGGCCCTCCCACCAAAAAATGACCAGGGGTGAGAGCTTCCAAGTCATTTGGATCTGGAGATAGCGGACAGAGAGGACGAGAGTTGAGGACCGCCTCAACTTTACAAAAAACCGTGGCCAACTCTTCAAAAGTTAGAGCCGTTTCTCCGATAATGCGGCGGAGGTGGGTCTTTGCGGATTTCACAGCCGCTTCAAAAATCCCTCCCCAATGGGGGCAACTTGGGGGACTAAACCTCCAGGTTATTCCCCTTTGGGCAGCAATTTGACTTAAACTAGTACAATTTTTATCAATAAACACAGAAACATCCTTAAGATAATTTACAGTTCCCTTATAGTTTGTGCCATTATCAGACCTAATAAGGGAAGGTAGACCTCGACGCGAAACAAAGCGATCCAACGCGGCGACGAAGGCCTCCGTAGTCAGAGCCGATACCACCTCCAAATGGACAGCCTTGGTGGCCAAACAAACAAATACACACAAATAGCCCTTCACAATACGGGCATTACGAAAGGGAGAAGCCTTGATCGAAAAGGGACCGGCAAAATCGGTTCCAACGCCGTCAAACGGCCTCGAAGGTCGGATTCGATCAGCGGGCAAATCACCCATCTGTGGTTGCATCGTGGATGCCTTCAACCTATAACATGCAATACATCGAAACAGGACACTACGGATTGCTCTTCGGGCAGACAAAATCCAAAACTCGCGTTGCAAAATAGCCAACAAAGCATTGCACCCAGCATGGGCGTTACGAATGTGTCGATCAGACACCAAAAGCTGCACCAAGGGTCCGCCCTTGGGCAACAACAGAGGATGGCGAGTCTCATATGGAAGATCCGCCTTCCGGAGCCTGCCTCCAACCCGAAGAAGCCCATCCGAGTCGATGTACGGGTTCAAACGAGCGACCGCGCCCTTCAACTTAGCGCGTGCGTCGCGCAAAATATGAAGCTCTGACTCAAACCGTCCGGTCTGCACGACACGGACCCAATGCAACAATGCGCTCCGGCGCTCTTCTGCACCTGCAATCGGCTCCAACCGCTTTGCCTGTGGGTTTCTACAATTATGTATGAAACGCTTAATCCAACTGGTAACACCCAGAAGCTTATCCAAGCTGCTATACCGAGCAAGTAGCCAATCCGGCTCCGACGTCGTCTCAGCGACTACAGCATGTACACGGAGCCCAGTCAAACTCAAAGAAGTAACATCTGTCTGACAGACAGGCCAAGATGTTTCTGATCCCATCAGCCACTCTGGACCCCACCAGAGCGGGTGTGACACCAATTCTGGTGCCGTACAACCTCGGGAAGCACAGTCCGCTGGGTTAAGCTCTCCCGGCACATGTCTCCATGTTATATCAATTCCAATATTCTGGATTTGGGAAACCCGATTTCCCACAAAAACCTCCAAGGTATGTGGGGCCGCGCGCAACCATGCAAGCGCGATCTGGCTATCCGACCAGGCGAAGATGTCCCGTATCTCGACCGTGGCCGCCAGCTCACATGCAACGTGATGCAACAATTTAGAGAGAAGGTGAGCTCCACTCAACTCAAGCTTGGGAATAGTCAGCCTAGTCCTGATGGGGGCGACCTTGCTCTTCCCTAGCAAAAGCGAGACATTGACCCGGCCATCGGCGTCAACTGTCCGCATATAGACTGACGCGGCGTAGCCTCGCTCCGACGCGTCACAAAAGCCATGCAGGCTGGCTCGATATTTCCCGGGGGGCAATATTCGACGAGGCAAGGCAATCCGATTGACTTCCTTAATCGATGAAAACAACTCGAGCCAATCATCCAATGGAGAACCAAACAGCGGCTCGTCCCACGAGACGCCCAAAGTCCAAAGTCTCTGAAGAAGACACTTTGCAGAGAATATCACTGGACTGATCCAACCGCTTGGATCAAACATACGGGCTATTACGGACAACACCGTTCTCTTAGTCCAGACCTTTGGTATTTCCAAGTCCACTTGGAATGTAAAAATATCGGTTAGCGGCTGGTACTGCATGCCCAGCACCGCTATCCTGTTGGGATCATCCACATCCTCAAACAGGTGAGGGTTCTGTTGGTGATCCTCCGGGATCCCTTCTAGAACTCTAGGCTCATTGGACAACCACTTACGTAGCTCGTAGCCACCCGTTTTCAATATTTCAATCAATTCATCCCGCAGTAGGAGGGCCTCCTCAATACTTTGGGCTCCGGTGCACACGTCATCGACATACAAGTCACGTGACAGCACGGAAGCCCCACGGGGAAAGCGGATCCGTTCCCGCTCTGCCAATTCAAGCAATGATCTGATGGCGATATAGGGACTAGATTTCAAACCATACGTGTTTGTATTGAGTTCATACACCGTCACAGGATCCTCAGGGCGCTCACGCCAGAGTATCAACTGGAATCGCCTGTCCTCAGGATGTATGACTGTCTGGCGGAACATCATCCGGATGTCCGCGCCAAAAACCACTTGATGTCTTCTAAAGTTCAAGATGATGTCAATTATGTCCCTATGCAATTTGGGACCTGAATGCAAACATAGATTCAACGAAACTCCGTTCGAAGTGGGTGCGGACCCATCAAAGACAGTCCGCAACTTGCCCGTTGAGGCCTTCACCACCGCGTGGTGGGGCAAAAAATAATGCTCAGTTGAGCTCCAATCAACTCGAGCCGGAGACATGTGACCCAAATCCTCGTACTCGCGCATAAATTCAATATATTTATCGCGAAGTACGTGGTCACGCTGCATGCGTCGCTCCATGGACAGCAGTCGTTTCTCCGCAAGCGCCCTACTTTGCCCTAGGCTAGGACGTGTAGCAACAAATGGTAATCTAGTTACAAACCGACCGGAGGGCAACCTCTCCGTGGTTGATCGAAAGAAGGCTTCGCACTCAGCGTGTTCCGGATCCATCCTGGAACTCATAGGTGGCTCCTCCACCTCCCAAAACCTTTGCATGGTCTTGGCCAAGGACGCTGATGCGACGACCGGTGGCTCCTCCACGGTGCTATTATCAAACACAGGGCCCATCAGGGCGAAACCAAAGATAGTAGACACTGCCATCAGTGAAGACGAACCCAGAGCTTTCTGGGTACCCAACAAAATCCAACCCAATACGTCCGAGCCCAGGAGCAAGTCCACTGGGCCGGGATGAAAAACAAAGGGGTCGGCCAAATCCAGACCCGAAACCAAAGACAACACACCCGGCGGTATGTCTGTCGAGGGGTGCCAACCCGCAATGGTATCCATTACCATAGCCGAAGTCGTGATCCTCATTGTGGAGGACTTCAGCGAAGAAAAGGTGACAAGTGTCTGGCCCGTCAGACACTTCACTTGTATGCCACCAACTCCAAGAAGTGGCACAGGCGAGTCTTCCACGACTAAACCTAACTGGTGTGCCACTCGAGTGGTAACCAAACTGCTTTGAGCCCCTGAGTCCAACAGAGCTCTCAAATTCATGGCTTCTCCCCCACGACCCCATACGCGGACCACCGCGGTAGGGAGCAGAACCGTCCGCGGCTCTGTCCCAGCAAGGGAGCAAGCTAGTTACGGGCTCCCCACTCTCTCCAAACTAGGGGCGCGCCACTGACCCGGATAGTATGGCGGGCGAGTGCACATCCCCATCTGAGGGGGGGCATAACCCGCGGCCCGGCCATACATATGGTACGGCGGGTGGTACTCCAGCCGTGGGTACTCGTGCAGCGGCGGAGAAAACCGCTGCGGCTGCATGTGTTGGGTATTGGTAACCCGCGTGGAGGGGGTGTCCCCACTCTCACGTCCGATCTAGGGCCCCCGCCCATGGGGGCCCTATCCGGGGCCTGGCCAGCCACATACTGGCCATGACCTTGAGGCGCGTGGTCCCGGTCCGCCAAGACCCGCGCAGGTACGCGACCCCCCTCCCGAGGGGGGGTGCGACGAGCGAAGCCGCGTCCCTCTTCCAAAGGTGGAGGGCTTCGCGCAGGAGCGCCCCCGCCCATAGGGGACCCCTGCCTCAACATCCGGGTGCCATCCCCGCTCCGGTTCATGCAGAGCATCACGTGGTGCCGCCCACGGCATGCACTGCATGGTATGGCACTGGGACAGTCACGTGCATAGTGACCGCCCAAACAATAAAAGCAAAGTTCATGCCGCTTTGCCATGCGGCGCCTATCTTGTACTGGCAGTCTCTGCCAGTCCCTGCATTGTAGCAGGCTGTGGCCCATCCGGCCACATTGCAGGCAGTCCGCGTCCCTCGCGACTGCTGCCGTGTGTGCAACCCGCACACCAGCTCCACGCGGTGGCGGTTGCCGTCCCTGTTGGGGCTTCCTCGCCATGAGGGTTCCAAGGGCCTACGTTCAGGCGCTCTGGATGGCGCTGAGTCCGTCATGGTATTCTCAGCAGCCCGTGCCTCAAACTCCAAAAACTTCACCAAGTCAGTGAATGTTGGTAGGGTGGTGCTATCCCGCTCCGCATTTTCGCGCTCAAACCGCGAGCGGATGTCATTGGGCAATTTGCCCAATACAATGTGCACCAACAAAAAAGACCATTGGTCCACCGGCAGCCCCAGTGTGCGGAGCGCGTTACAGGCCACTGTAACGGGCGTGAGCAACTGCAGGCGCAACTGTGCCCTGTTGGCCACCTTGGGCAGGGCCATCAACTGTGCGGCGTGCGCATCCGCTAACAAACGTAAGTTTTGGTAGCGGGAGTTCAATAACTCCCAAGCCGTATCGTACTGGTCGTCCTCCACCCGGAGGTGCTGGATGAGCGACCGCGCTTCATCCTCAAGAGTGGAGAGGAGGTAGGCCATCTTCTGGGCCTTCGACAAATCCTGTCGTGCTACGACCAGGGACTCAAACATATTTTTATATGCTACCCACTCCTCCATCCTACCCCCAAAGTGGGACAGCTGAAGGGTGGGGAGCCGACCAGTAACCGCTGGTCCTTCCTGTCTAACAGGTGTGCGAGGGGCTGGTCCGCCAGCCTGTCTCGCCCTTATTGCGGTCGCTGCCTCCGCGATATCATCGTGCAGACTCAGGATCTGGTCCATGTCCGCCATGTGACCTGCGTAGACCTCCGGGGCAAGTTCGGCTTCGGTAAGCACCACCATGGCCGCTTCCGCGCTAATCAATCGTGAGTGGAGGTGATCCGCTCTTAGCAGTATGGCGCCCTCCCTGTCCTTCCGGGACAGGAGTCCTCCGGCCGTCACAAACCATCTCAATTCGTTGGCGAGTGTCGCCCTAGCATTGGAGACCTTCGCCATCGCGTCAAGTCACAAACAAAAAATAACAAAAGGTAAATAAAAAACAACAAAATCAAACAACTACACGAAGAACCGCGGTAGGTATGAGAATGGCACAAACCCGGAACGCACGGTACAAACCGCAAACAAATACAAAACAGGTTACAAATATTCTTATACAAACAAACTAAGAAAAATCTAATAATTTTTACAAACAATTAATTATTTTTTACAAACGAACAAATAGAGGGTAGATAAACTACGCTCTGCTACCAGAAAATGTGCGCAGAGAATCCGGACAAACGAAGTGGCGGGAAGAATTCTGTACCGGAACTTTACCGGGAAAAAACCACTGGTAAAAATAAGTACCGGGAAAAAATCTCCACGCGGCACCACGTTTGTCCGACTAGAACCTAACTTAAGCTATACGCAGACTGCTACCACCGTAGCTTATATAGGGAGCTACGGGCCCTATGTACTAATAACTAACTAACTAAATTTATTATGAAACTCACCAAGTTGACTTCTTAATCCAAGTTGGGGTGTCTTCGGAGGAGGTGGTGGTCCCTAAATCACCCAACCTACCCCATGAGATCTCAATCCCCAGAAAAAATACCTTGCTTTCTTCCAACAGTTCCACTCGGCGACGGATTCGGCGTCCCCAGGCAGCCACAGGTCACGTCGTTCACAACAAACAGTCAAAATAAAGGCTTTTTGCACAAACACAACCTTAATAGTTATTTAACAACGATGAAGTACAATACAAACGATGATTACAATAAAATTCACACGCCACGCCAAGCGGCTACAAACGAACCATGCAAGATGGTGGCCGAGAACCTGGCCGTTACTTCACGCGACACGGCCTCGCGCGCGCAGTACAAAGCAATACTAATGGACGAATGAAGGTCAATGCCGTTCGAAGCGTCCGCGCAATGTTGCCAGCAGGCAAAACAAAGGCCTGCTATTCACGGCGCAGTACACGCTCAATGCAATGCTTAGATTTTATAAACATCAACAAGTTTATTACAAACATTGATTGAAAAAATTTTGAAGCGTTTTGTTGATTTTTGTCTTGTTTTAAAACTTAAGTTACTTTCTCAAATACTTACGTTAATATGTTTTCAGTTCATGCTTAGTTACATTACAATTGTTTACAAAAAGAAGAAGTATTATTATTTTTGTTGCTCAAATTATTTGAAATATAGTTTTTCATTTTTGTGATTGTCGTTGATAGAGATTTTTTATAAAAAAAATGAAGAATTTATTTTTTAGTTCCCTTATATTACTGTGATTCTAGTAATTTAAAGATTTAAATAATAATAATTAAGCGATAACTTTGCAGACGGACTTATTATGTTAAGTGAAGAATATTTACATTTTTTACAAACTGGAAAAAGACTTCATTGTCTAAAAACTTTTTGCTTATATTTTAATTAAACGAAGATCTCATTAATTTTTTGTTTTATTTAGTATTACCCTCAAGTAGAATAATGTAACTAACGTCAAAGTTGACAGTCGAGCTATCGATCGTGTTTCCTTAATTAAATAGATGTCGATGCTATACAAAAATCAATTTCAGTGTGATGTTGCAATTTCGGTGGGTCGCCAATTTCGGTGGCTGTCATATTTTCAAAACAACAGCACTTATTTGTTTCATTCTAAATATCTAGAATATTAGTGTATCATAGAATAACATAAATCTATTTTATCATCCAAAAACTTACCAATAAAAAAATCCACCGAAATTAGCAAAAAAATTAGTCTGCGTGAAATGAATTTTGCTTCCTTAAATCAATCTCGTCCTATATCTATTCTCCCTTATTTTTCAAAAATTCTTGAGTCTATTTATCAATTCTCAACTTTTTTCCATAAATCAAAAATAAAGTGAAATAAGGTCGACGGTTTTGATATGTCCTACGCCTACCCTGACAAGTTCGGAGTCATTTAATATGGTCGTGTTATATCAGTATCCAAAACTATTTGCATTTTACTGGTCTGTGTATAAGCCTAACTTTAATTTTAAACCTTAAAATATGCATGATACGATAAAAAATTATTTGAAAATACTATTTTTATGGTGTCCCGCAAAATAGCGTATAATGGAATTTCCGCTTACGTGACTGCATTTTGAAGGACTTCCAATAAAAAATACTACCAATTCGAAGCATTTTCTTCGATATAGCAACATTTTTAGTCTATGATAGCTGTCACATTTAAATTTTGACAGCCAGTTCGCCAACAAAACCAATGAAGAAAGAACATATTATTATAAGTAAATGAAGTAAGTTGTTTATACTATGGCAAACGTGACTCCGCCTTGAAGCCAGTTTTTTGACAGGACGCCATTTTTGTGTTCACTTGACCTAAGTCAAACCCATGGGGCAAACCTAAGTACTTTTGATGTCAGGTAGCGTTGAGTGTTCAGTTGTTATTTTTTAGTTTGTGGAATTGTGCTTATTTTAAAACCTTTTCTTGATAATTCTTATTGACTATATAAATTAAAATATGAAGTATTGTGTAAGAGGATGTAATTCATCGAGTTCAAGAAGAATAGTTGTCAGTGTCTAACTATGCTACTACCTTTATCAATCAATACTAATTAATTGAGTACATGATTTTAAAACTTACAAAATATCAATGATAACAGCATAGGGTTGAACGTAATTGTTTACTACTGTTTATCGATATTGTTTTTTTTATGTCACCATGTTGATCATCATCCATTATACAAATTTTAAAAGTATACAATCTAGTTAAAAGAATTTATAATTGATTATTCTTTATATATTTCTTATTCATTAAAGTATTATGTTTTTAGTTTTCCAAAAAATGAAGGCATCAAACAGAAATGGATGGAAAATATAGGTAGTGAAAACATAAAACCATTGAAATTATTGAGAGTCTGTTCAAGGCATTTCGAAGAAAGTTGCATTAATAAAACGTTAAATGTGACGCGGCTAAAAGATGATGCGTTACCCACTCTGTTTCCATTCCAAGTGAGTATACTTTGCAATTTACTTTATTACATAGTCATAGACTTATAGGTGAGGGAGGCCTTTGCCCAGCAATGGGATCTTAATGGCTGAATATTTTTTTGTAAAGAAGAACATTAATATTCAAATATGTTTAAAATATTATACTTCTTTACTATTCTACCATGTTATGTAGTGACCATGATAAGCAGGGGAAGGGCGGGCAAGAAGGTCATAGAAGGTAAGAAGGGTATTTTTTATATCTCTTCGCTAACGTAAGAGCAAGACAGCACGATCACGTGTAGCGCTAGCCCGCTCGCGCCATCCATAGGCAATAGGTAAATCAGTACGCCGCGGGGAGCGGCACGCATTAGTCGAGTGCTCTGAGAGCTGTGCAAGTTTTGGCGCCGAAAAATTAAAATTTTCGCAACGTAAGTACACTGTGATTTTACAATTTATGTAAAAAAAAAGCTTACTGTGAATAAATGTACGTCACATACGGGTATTTGAACGATCTACGCGGCCAAAAGTCAAATTTAGGAAATGCAAGCCAGGTAAAAAAAAAAACACTACCTGGAATGCGGGACAGGTTTAAGAACAATACCCAACACCTCCCGCCTTCCCACCTGTGCGTGCCGCGCTACCCGAGTAGTCGGAATTTGATCGTCTCGTTTGGTGTACGTGTCTCTTCTCGGTTTTCGTGTGCAAAGAAAAACTTTAATAGTGAATATTTATTATTTTACGCTTATTTTGGAATAAAAAGTTATGGATCCTAATACAACAGGTAATTATCTTCTATTTAAAATAAAATTTCGATAGTTTTTATAGCTGAAACTATTAGTTTTAGTGTATTGCATGTCACGTGTATTTAAGGGGTATTTTTAAGCTATGTATTGTGTTTAATAAGGAATTTGTTATACTTCCAAGTTATATCCTGTGATAATTCTTGATATAGTCAAAAGTTTAAAGCTTTAAGTAGTAACAAATTAAAAAATTTGCCGCGGAAAGTCGCGGATAAGTCCCAAATTAGACCATTTTTATTTTTTTGGCGAAAATATAAAAAAGTCCGTAATTATGTTTTAAAGAAAGTATTTTTGTTTTAGGTTCACCAAGTACCTCGGGAGCAAGAATTGTGACCCGTAAATACTTGTTCGAACGCATGCAGAGCTTTAATTTGCCTAATTTGGAAAAAAAACTGACTTTCTTGTATGAGGAACTACTGTCATGCAAAGGATACTCAGAAAATCAAATTAAAAATTTCAAATGTACCTTTTCTCACTTTAAAAGCCAATTAAAACAAAGATGGTCAAAGGCTCATAAGAAGGAAGACATATTTCGCAAATACAATGAATCATGGCTTGAAGGAACTATTGAGATTCCCGCTGTTGCACAAAACCGGCCAGGCCGCCCACGTAAGATATTTCGAGACTCGAGTGAAAGAACGAAAAGGAGAAAAACTGAGGAGATTCGGTCTAATCTAGAAGAAGAAGTGATCGTTCATGCTGCTCAGGTTGAGTTGCGGAAAAGTGGAAAAAGAAATGCATCCGATATATTAAAAGAAATCACCACTACCACTCCGACACGAGCAACAAAATATAAAAAGGCATTTTCTGAAGCAAGAAAAGTAGAAACTTGCCTTCTTACACCATTACAAGCATTGGCAATGTTTGTAGAAGCTGATTTAACTCGACGCCAGTACGAAATAATTAGAAATACCAACAAAAAGTTCTTCCCTTGTTATAGCCTTTTACAAAAGGCAAAACAAGAATGTTATCCACCGGCAGACGCATGCAAAGTGACAAGTACCTCCGCCGAAAGTGACTTACAACCTTTGGTTGATCTAACCGTGAGGCGCCTGTCTATCTACCTAAAAGAAGTCCTGATTACATTAAAAGATCAAGAATGAGATAGCCTAAAGATAATATGTAAATGGGGCTGTGATGGATCTCAACAGACTATGTATAAACAAAAATTTGAAAATGATGTTGACTCAGATGCTAATATATTTCAAAGCTGCTTCGTTCCCCTACGATTGGTTTGTGGGCAAGATGAAAAAAAGATTATATGGGAAAACCCAACACCCTCTTCTCCACGGTATTGCCGGCCGATAAGGTTTCGTTTTGTGAAAGAGAGTACTGATATAACGGAGCAAGAAATTACTTACGTCAAAAACTCTGCAGCTTCACTTAACACAACAGAAGTTGACTTAAATGGGGACAAATTCTTTGTTAAACATGAGTTCATCATGACAATGGTAGACGGTAAAGTCTGCAATGCTGCCACGGACACGAAATCCACAAGCCGGTGCTACATATGCGGTGCAACTTCCAAAGATTTCAACCGACTAGATTCGAAGAAAGAGATAAGTCTAGAAGCTGTCGAGTTTGGGCTTTCGGTTCTACACGCCAGAATTCGTCTTTTTGAAAGTATTCTCCACTTGGCATATAAATTGCCTGTAAAAAAATACAGAAAGCGCAAAACAGATGACGAAAAAAAAAATCGAAAATGAAAGGAAACTGGAAATCCAGGCCAGATTTCGAAAAGAAACTGGTTTAATAGTAGATATGCCAAAGGCAAATTTTGGCAACACAAATGATGGCAATTCGAGCAGAAGATTTTTGAAGATCCTAAATTGGCTTCTGATATAACGGGCATTAGTTATGACTTAATATATAGATTAAAAGTGATACTCGAAACGATTTCAAGTGGACATATAATTGATCCAGAAAAATATGACAAATACGCATTAGATACCGCTCGCTTATATGTCGATCTATATCCTTGGCATCCCATGACACCAACAATGCACAAAATCCTTATCCACGGAGCAGTTATAATAAAAAATGCATTGTTACCTATTGGGCAACTCTCCGAAGAGGCCGCAGAAGCACGCAACAAGCATTTTAGGTTGTACCGCCAAGACTTTGCTCGAAAATTTTCCAGAGAAAATTGCAACACGGACATTTTTAACAGGCTTCTTTTGACTTCGGATCCCCTGTTAAGTAGTATGAGAAGCGTAAAAAGAAGAAAACATATTTTTTTCTTGCCAGAAACAATTGCTCTACTTATGCCTGCGAATCCGAATGATCCTAATTATTCTTCAGAAAGCGAAGATGAAAATTTGTCTTAATTTTTTTTTTTTTGTTAATTCCTGATTTTATTTTTTGTTTAGAATGGACCATGTTTTGCAAAAATGTTCCAACCGACAATTTCATAATTTTTGAGATAAATATGCCATCGTATACAGAAAAAGTGACTTTATATACTGACAGTGTAAGATCAAAATCCAACCACTCTCAATTTTAAAAAAATGCTGTCAAAGTTGAGGATCGTTTTGACTATTATATGGAAGTGATAATTTATTTATTTGCAAAAACGATTTATTCTACTTGAATCATATTCTTAATGATTATAAATTCATACACATACTGCAAAAATGATTCAAAATGTTGTAGTCGTGAGATTTTATTACACATTGCAAAAGTAATGTTTCTACAAAAACGGTTCATGTGACGTGGATCATGATTGCGATATTAAAATTTATTTGCAAAAACGATTCATTCTACTTGAATCATTTTCTCAATGATTATAAATAATTACACAAACTGCAAAAATGATTCAAAATGTTGTAATTGTGAGATTTTATAACACATTGCAAAGAAATATTTCTACAAAAACGGTTCATGTGACGTGGATCATGATTGCGATATTAAAATTTATTTGCAAAAACGATTCATTCTACCTGAATCATTTTCTCAATGATTATAAATTAATACACAAACTGCAAAAATGATTCAAAATGTTGTAATTGTGAGATTTTATAACACATCGCAAAGAAATGTTTCTACAAAAACGGTTCATGTGAAGTGGATCATGATTGCGATGTCAAAAATTACTCCAGGTCAAAGTATAAAATGATTCAGAGGACGATCGTCGACTTTAAGAGTTCAACAGGTATAAAACATTTCTTTTGGTAACTGTTTTACATAATACATTTTTAAAATACAATCAAATCACTGTGCGCATTTTTTTAGGTACTAATGAAGAACATGTTCAACTAAATGGTTCCGTGAATTATCAATGTGGACCAGACAATTATCTAGATATATCGACAAACACACAATGTGTAACGCCGCAATCTTCGCCACTTCGAACGATGTCCCCTGAACAAACGAAACGAAACTGAAAGAATATACGACATATTGTCAAAAAATTTGGATGATGACGAATTATTTAACGTTTCTACATCGCCTTCTACACTTACAACAGTCACAACTCAAGAGACAGCGTTAAACATTTGTTTAGACCATAGTGAAATCGAATTTATCTTAAACCATTGTGGAACCAGCGGCGATTATACCAGAAGGTATTTTTAAACTATTACTCAGGTACTAATCTACGGTCCAGCGCACACCAGCGGATAATGGATAAGAAGCAATGATTACTTATTGTAGTCCGTCACTTTTTAGAATTATATTATTATATTTTTTAACTTTGTTTCAGACGACAACTACCTTGACAGTCCAATCAATTTGCCTTCAAATATATCGATTCCGCCGCCTTCATATTCACCATTAACACCACTTGTAAGAAATTTGAACAAGAAACCAAACGCCCCTGGCGTAATTTGTTACCAATGTAAAATTCTAGGTTTTTGTATGTTGGACTGTAGTTTTGGAAAGCTGGTAAAAATGAAATTCACGACGGAAGATTATAACGTGTTGGCTTTATTGCTCACAGATACAGAGAGCGAGATTGTACATACAAGGAAACGGAAATAACAATGTATAAAGGTTGCTATATATAAAATTAATGTTGAGTTGCCAACATATTGCCGGGGCAAATAAAAGATACAAGACTTAACACTAATAAACTATGCTTAATGCGAGTATAGTTACGAATTAAGATTGTACAGTCAACAAATCAACCTATAGCAATATTCTGATACCAAGGATGCATGAGCAACCCATTAACAAACATAACTGTATATACCTGTATGATGACAAAATGTGCATTAAACATTTGACAAACGAAAGAGTGTTTTTTCTTAACATACATAAGCTTATTTTTCTATCATAGAAATTCTAACATGCTAACCCTACTTTCCTAAACTAAACATAGTTGTAGCAAGTGGAATGGTACATAAGTACTACATAAAAATGATAACTCCATCACTGTCATAGAGTGATTAGTTTTTACTCAATACTACAGAGCTATAAGGTAAATTATTTATGGTAATTAGGTACATATTACTCAAAATTACATACAAAGACGATTGCTGTGCCTAGGCCTACGATAATAATTATCTTGGAGTCGGTAACCACCACTAGGCACAGCTGTTGTTGTCCTCATTATCTAATGGTAGGACACAAACTTTCATTACAGCTCTTTTATGTGTGTGGCCGTTTGAAGTCTTAACTTCAACCACACGTACCTTCCCATCATCTCCTGGAAAGGTATTAGTTATTCTGGCTAAAGGCCAGTACATTGGCGACAAATTATCGTCCTTAAGTATTACAAGTGAACCTATTTTTAAGTTTGGTTGAGCGACCTGCCATTTGCCTCGACATTGTAACAAATTTAAATAATGCCTACTCCATGTCTTCCAGAAGGACAATTTCATCTCATTACATATTTTCCAAAATTGAGATCTAGTTAACATAGTAACATTTGCATCAGGATATGTATTTAAAGCAGTACCTATCAGAAAATGACCTGGAGTAATGCAGGAATAATCGGTTATATCATTAGTTACTGGCATTAAAGGTCTGCTATTTAAGACGGCCTCAATCTGACATAAAACTGTATACAATTCTTCATAAGTTAAACATGACTTTTGTAACTCTCTTTTTAACAAATTCTTACAACTTTTTACTCCACTTTCTGCCAAGCCGGCAAATACAGGTGAATAACATGGCAAGAAATGAAAATTTATTCTTTTTGAGATGTAAATTGAGAAACTAATCTTTGATGTTCCATTGAATTATGTAACTTATACATTTCATCTAATTGCTTCTTTGCACACCTGAAGGTTGAAGCATTGTCGCTGTATATGTCGGTAGGCATTCCTCTTCGGGAAATGAACCTATTTAGACATGCAATGAAGGTTTCTGTTTTTAAATCTGAAGCAAGCTCTAAATGAATAGCTTTAGTTACGAAGCATACAAACAGGCAAACATAACCCTTTGTGATTATTGGCTTTCTAACACAGGCGATTTTCAATGATATTGCTCCAGTATAATCTAAACCGACCTTTTGAAAGGCGCGACAAGCTTTCACTCTGTCAGGAGGCAAAGAGCCCATTAACTGCTTAGAAGCTTCAGCTTTTAATCTAAAACAAATGGTACACCTATAAATAACTTTTTTAACTTCTCTAAGACCATGTACTATCCAAAATCTCTGTCTTAGTGATGACAGAGTCAGCTTAGGGCCTGCATGGAGGTTTCTCAAATGTTCACTATGAATAATCAAGTTAGTGACTCGTGAATCGCGGGGTAAAATAACAGGATGCATCTGTGAATATGGTATATCAGCATTATGCAACCGGCCTCCCACACGCAGCAAACCACTGTCATCAATAAAAGGACAAAGAGATTTTAAATTTCCTTTTACAATAGTTTTACCACATATTAAAGCATGAATATCCTCCTTTAAAAATTTTTGTTGTTCATACATTACAATAATTGACAAAGCATTATCAAGTTCTTTACTGGTAACATAATTAAGCTTATTTTTAATACCCTTTGACTTTGCATTTTGACAAAAGCGTAAAACGTAGGCTAACACCCGTTGCATTTTATTTATATCAGAAAATTTATCCAAAAAATCGAGACACAAATTTTTTGAAACAACAGTAGTGCAACAAACCATAGCGCTCAAGCATGTGGAAGGGTCCTTGACCTCAGGTAGCTCCCGTGGCACGGTGTAATTTAAATTGGGCTTATACTCACTTGAATGTATAAACTCTGGTCCCTGTAGCCAGAGAGGGTGTTTGGCCAGCTCGTGCGGTGCTACTCCTCTGCTAAGACAATCAGCTGGATTCTCCTGTGAGCTTACATACAACCAGGTATGCATTTGTGTGAGCTGAAGTATGGCCTTCACACGATTACCTACATATGCCTTAAGATTATTTATGTCAGTTTTAAGCCAAGCCAAGACAATTTGTGAGTCTGAATAGAGGAGTACATCTTGAATTTTTATTTTGACCGACAGTGTGTCCTGGACTCTGCTGGCTAATTTGGCAAGCAATAGGGCAGCATTAAGTTCCAGCCTTGGAACAGATAAATTCTGAGAAGCAGGATTTATCCGCGATTTAGAGCATAACAAGGACACCTTAACACTAGCTGCCTTATCAACAATTCTTAAATATACACAACAACCATAAGCAGTGGTGCTAGATGCATCAGCAAACCCAATTATTTGTGCAAAGTTTATATTGTGCATACCTATATACCGCTGTATAGCTATTGGCTTCATTGAAATTAAGCTGGTGTAAAACTCATGCCATGCTTGTAGCAACTCCTTATCAGGTAACGAATCCCAGTCTAATTGAGCTTTCCACAATCGTTGCATAATAACTTTAGCGCTAACCACTAAGGGCCCGGCCAGGCCTAACGGGTCAAAAAACTTGCTTATGAAACTAAGAATCTCACGCTTAGACTGAGGAATATTAACCATGGCTTTTGGACTTGACACTATAAATGAATCTGACTGAGTATTGTAACTCATGCCTAGAGTCTTTAATGAATGGTTATTTGTTTGTAGATCAACCTCATCAAAATGTTGTCTATCTAGCGGTATGTCTTGTAATAATTTGTTTGAGTTAGACACCCACTTGTGTAACTGAAAACTACCGAGACTCAACAACTTACATAGCTGATCTCGGGCTTCTATCAATTTTTCTAAAGAACTCTCAGAAAAAAGTACGTCATCGACATACGTAGAGTTATTTATTATGAATGCAGCTAATGGGAAGTCATCCTTGTATTGCTCAGCTAACCATTTCAAACACCTAGTTGCCAAGTAAGATGAGCTTTTCAACCCATATGTAACAGTGTTTAGTTGAATGCATTGAACACTCTCGTGGGGACTATCCCTCCATAAAATATTTTGCAGAGACCTGTACTCTGGATGTAAGAGTATATTGCGGAACATGTTTTTTATGTCTGTTATAAAGAAATGATTATCTACTCTGAATAGTAATAAAACATCTACAAGTTCCTTTTGTACTACAGGTCCGTTAAGCAATAAATTATTTAAAGAAGTTTTAGTGCTGGTCTTCATAGAACCATCCATAACAACCCTACATTTTGTTGTTTTCTTTTGTAAATTAAGCACTGGATGGTGTGGTAGAAAGTACACTGGATCAGTTATTAAATTGTATTGACTGATATCAATGACTGTACCATGACCTTGATTTATATAATCATGAACGAAATCTGAATATAATTTATAAAGACTAGGATCTTTCAAAAGTCTATTTTCTAAGTTATAAAATCTCTTTAAAGCTAAATTAAATGAATCTCCTAAAGATTGATTAATTGATTCCAAAGGTTGCTTTAAGGGCAGGACCACTTGCAATTTATTATTTAGTGTGTCCAGCTGAATATTTTGTAAAAATATGTTTTCACACAATTCATGCTCAGAATGTGTTTCTGTGAATGTTTCAGGAACTTTTTCACATTGCCAAAATTTAGAAAGCGTTAGATTCAAATCAGAAGTACAAGTCTCGCAAAATAAGGAGGCAACTGCCTGTGTGTGTTGCAAATTATTTTTATCTAAGTGTATGCTACCTGCCACTACATGACCAAATTTCGTGTTAATTAATGGAGGTGAAGCTGTGATGTCGGTGTGCTCGGCATGGCTGGACTGGAACGCTCGAGGCTCAGGCGGCAGCAGCACCTGAAACACGACGTCAGCACCTAATAATATATGTATATTGCTCGACTGATTGAATCTCTTATCAGCTAACACTATGTTGGAGGGCAAGACTAATTCGTTAATGTTGAAACTCCGCTGAGGCAATTTTGAAGTTATTTTATCAAGTAAATAACACACTACAGAAATCTTAAAATCTTGCGTTAGGGAATGCAACTCTAAATTAACCCTTTCCTTTAACTTATTGAATGTTTGTCCTATACCAGTCACAGGAGTATTTGCCGCCTGAATCTGTAAATTTAGTAAACCTGCTAGCTCTTTAGTTACAAAGGATACCTGTGAGCCTGTGTCGAGGAGAGCCTTCACATGAACTTCAGTTCCGTTGCTCGCTAAAAGTTTTATCTCTGCTGTAGGCAACAAAACTTGTTCAGTATCAGACCCAGCCATCAATGTGACAGGTGATGGAGCCACTTCCTCATGGAGAAGAGTGTTGTGACTATCTTTGCAGATCTGACATTTAAACTTATACCTGCATGTCTTATTGTGATTATTCAAACAAATTTTACACAAATTGTTGTCAGTGGCAAATTTAATTCGCTCACTATTTGGCATTAATTTAAATTGAGGACAAATAAAAAGTTTGTGATTGGACTTACATAGCAAACAGCTCTTCTTCGCAGTGCTGGCAGGCTGTGAATTCTTCACAGTAGCAATGTTGACCGCTTTCGGTGCCGATGAGACCTTATCCCGTTCCACATTCTCGAGCGCTAAGGCTCGCTTCTCTAGAAATTCAATAAGTTTTGTTACAGTAGGGGTTTCCTGCCTATTAAGTTCAAATTCCCTATTACAAATAACGTCTAGCTTCCTTGTCAAACTGCAAAGTAGTATAGAATCCCACTGGTCAACAGAGTGCTTTAAATTTCTTAATGCCGCTAACTGTTGCTTAACTATTGACAAGAAACTTCTTATATTAGTTGCAGTTGATTTTGTCATAGGAGTTATATCTAATAATATATTTATGTGATCATTAGTGATCTTATACTTATTATTATACCTGTCATTTAGGATTTTTCGAGCCTCATCATAACTTTCCTTACACAAAGGTAAATTTTTTATAAGATCGCGCGGTTCGTCCTGTAAATAAGTTTGCAAATAGAACAATTTCTCAATGCTTTCTAGATCAGTGTTATTGTGTATGAGGGCATCGAAAAGTCCTATAAATGCTTGGTAGTCTTTGTACTTTCCCGTAAAAATGGGGATAACAACATTAGGTAGCTTAATCTTATGTTTGGATGGTTTGGACACCGATGATTCTGACACTTGACGCCTTGATGATAGTTTGTGTATGTGCGCGAGAGTTTGTAAATACGTACTTTCAACAGTATCGTCGTCTTCAGGGGCACTGGGATCGATGGCAACGATTTCCAATCCCAAATCCTCCCATCTATTGAATGAGGCTTGCAGGCGTTCCCCTCTGACCCGTAGCGCTGTAGTGTCTAGGTCGGCAGAGGATGGATGCATTATTGTATTGTGCATCTTTGTAATTACTCCCTTGATAGCAGCGCGTTTGCGCCGGAGTGCCGCCAAGTCCACGCATATCGCTGACTCATATTCCTCGTTGGCTTCTTTTGGCATGATTATTTATCGCAAAACGCACTATTTATGAACGCACTATAATCACACACAACTCACGCACAGGCAACACAGTAAATAAAAATTTTCTCTTTGAGAACAACGCTCGTTGGCAAACAACAAAAATGGCAGGCGTCGGTCGGTAAAGCAGCCGAGCCGCTCCGCTCTCCAGCGCCGCGCTTTGCCCAGCGCGTACTCACGGCGATCTTCGCACCAATGGCTAGGCGCGAACGGTTAACCACCAACCGTAGCAGCGAATAGCGAGGCGGTGCAGCACAAAATGCTGATGTATGCGCCAAAATGTATGTAAGATGGCGGAATGATAAGTAAATTGGTAGGTATATAGAACCGTCTTGGATGACACTGAGATTTACATAAAAACAAATGGAAAGATCCCACCTGGCTGTATTGATGTATTGAATTACCAACACCAATTTATCTGTAACTTCTTTCCGGTGGTCAGTGCTGGCGTCTTGATGGCGGCGCGACGGCGTTGATGAGCATAGGCACACCACACCACGCACAACACTTTATTTACTGCACAGCACTCCTACAACTCGTGAATATGATAGTATGGCGTGGAGGACCATGTAAAATTCTAGGTTTTTGTATGTTGGACTGTAGTTTTGGAAAGCTGGTAAAAATGAAATTCACGACGGAAGATTATAACGTGTTGGCTTTATTGCTCACAGATACAGAGAGAGATTGTACATACAAGGAAACGGAAATAACAATGTATAAAAGTTGCTATATATAAAATTAATGTTGAGTTGCCAACAACCAATCGGGTACTTTGCATTGTGATTTACCATTGATACGTACGCATTGGGTATTTTAGTTCATGGTTTTGACGTGCTGGGTTTGAATCCTTACTCTTTTTGATTAGATTTATTTAAGTGTAATTATTATATTTACCTCAATTTTATTTCTAGATGACAATGAGAATACTACAGCCAATGAAGAAGAGATGTTAAACTTTTTAAACAATAGTGATGATAGTGTTCAAGATCCTAACTATGTAGATGAATGCGTTGTAAATGAATCTACCGAAAGTGATGTCACGGTAGCTCCGGATGAGGAAACACAGGAAATAATAGTAAAGGAAGACCAAAAAGAGGGAGAAAATTAAAATATAAATATAATCGCAGCGAACAAAAAAGGAGAAAGTACCAAAATTTATCCTATTGTACTAAAAATAAGTTAGTGAAGCCAAAAGAGTTCGTGGATTACCAGTGTTCTTGCAAGAAAAAATGTGGAGAGTTGGTTTCGAAAGAAATTAGAGAGCAAGAATTTTTAAAATTTTGTCATCTTGGATCATACGTGGCTCAAGTTTTATACATCGTAGCA
Source organism: Ephestia elutella (assembly GCA_018467065.1). Lineage (NCBI taxonomy): Eukaryota > Metazoa > Arthropoda > Insecta > Lepidoptera > Pyralidae > Ephestia > Ephestia elutella. The sequence continues at coordinate 3,922,647 of CM031578.1, forward strand.
AATGTAAGTGAATCTAAAAAAAAAGGAGTTCTACAACTGTGTCATCACCATCTAAGTCAAAACCCAGAGAATTCAACCGTGATTACAAAATAAAGGGAATAAGTGTATGTCGCGATATGTTTTGTAAGACTTTACAAGTAACTCCCCAAAAAATCACGGTTAGTCTTAAAAAAATGCGTGACGGGGCCAATATAAAAGATGAAAGAGGTAAGTCAGGTGGATGGAATAAACTAGATAAGGAACATTTTGATTTTATTGTTGAAATTATTCAGAAACTACCAAAATATATATCTCATTATGGACGTGGTAAAAATGATGATGTGAAATATTTGCAACCGGGGATGACTGTAAGAAAAATTTATGATTTGTATATAAAAGAATATAAAGATAAATATGGATCAGAGGCAAACTGTGTCTCATTTAATACTGTCCAAAAAATTTTTACAGAGAAATTTAATTTAAGATGCAAAGGTCTTAAAAAAGACACATGTAATAGGTGCGATTCCTTCACAATAAAGTTAAATGATACAGTAAATTCGTTAAAAAAGAGGAAATACAATTAGAAAAAGAGAAACATTTAAAAAAAGCCCAAAGTTTGAGAAAACAAATGAATCAAGACTTTGAAAAGGCAAGAACTTGCAAAAGAAATTGAATGTATAACATTTGATTTAGAAAAAAACATTACCTTTACCTAGGATACCCACAAATGTTATATTTTACAAACGACAGCTTTGGGTATACAATTTTGGCGTTCATTCGGCTTCTAATGATGTAGGACATTGTTTCGTATGGGCGGAGGGTGAGGCTGGCCGTGGTGCGCAAGAAGTTGGGTCTTGCCTCATCAGTTATATCAAAAATGAGTTGCCATCGGATGTCACACAATTAATTTTATGGAGTGACTGTGCTGGTGGCCAAAATAGAAATATAAAAGTAGTTTTAATGCTAAAGGCTATTCTTAACAGTCACCCAAATTTAAAAACCATTTCCTTTAGATTTCTAGAATCGGGTCACACCTTTCTACCTAATGATAATGATTTTGCTAAAATAGAAACTCGTTTAAAACAACACCAACGGATTTATACTATTGAAGAATATATGGAAGTCATGAAGAATTGTAAAAAAGTTAACCCACTAAAAGTACACAAAATGAAAAATATTGATTTTGTAGGTTGCAAAGACTTGGAGAAGAAAATTGTTAACAGAAAGATATTTACAGATAAATCAAAGGTGAATTGGTTGATTACTAAAGAAATTTTATTAAAAAAAGAACAACTTTACAGTATTTACATGAGAACTACTTTGGAAGAACCGTATAAAGAATTGAATTTGCAAAAGAAAATGAAAGGTTATATATGAAATATCAGATAAAGACTTAATTCCATTGTGGCCAGTTGGTAAAGAAATAAACCAGAACAAGCTTAACGATTTAGAATCTATTTACCATTTGATTCCTGCTGATTGTATAGAATTTTATAAACGTTTGAAAGGTACAAACTCAATCACTGATGATTTAGAAGGACTTGGTGAACCAGACTTCGAAATAGAAGACGAAGATGAAACGTAATAGGGAACAAAAATAAGATTTTTTACTTACGAACACACGTAAAATGTTTATTAATATGTTGATTTTTGTTTAATGAAAAAAAAAAACTAAAGTTGTCTTTGATTAAAATGCTGCTTTTATTGCAATATGTTTTAGATTATTTATATTTTATGTTTTTTATGTCACTTTTGTATTCGTTCCAACGATTTATTTAACTTTTGACAGTTCAAATAGTAAAGTCCATATTAAAGAACGGGTATAGTTTTTCTACTACTATGAATGTGTTGATTTTATTTATGGTTAATTTAAAAAAAGTGAAATTCTTGATAGAAATGCTGATTTTATTAAAATATTATGACATATTTTTTGTTAAAATTTTACGTTTCGTTTTGTTTAATATAGAGAAGATTTGTAATTTTTATTTTATTAAAGTTTTGATTGAAACTCGTTAATTTTTTACTGTTCGTATGCGAATATTTTGTAATAAAAATAAAACAAAAGTTTAAAAATAAAAAAAGTATTCTTTTTGTACCTAATTCAAGTTTTTTTGGTATAGGATCATTTTTGCAAAAGAGAAAATTTACTATTGTCATATAAAAATGTTATTTGCATAAATGATCCCCATCAGTTTTTCTTTAATATCTTTGAAACCGTAAGAAATAAGTACATATTTGTACTAGTTTATTATAGTAGCAATAATTAAGTACCCATCCATGCAACAAAAGTTACGCCTTAATAAGCCTGATGGAAGAAATATCGTATTTATCTAAAAAATCAAATATCTCGAAACGAGTTTGGTGTCAATTGGAACATTTTTGTAAAACATGGTCATAAGCTTCGATTTGATATTTAAACCTTTGTTTTACTTACTTATATCGTTAAGAACCAATATCGACCCTAAAATAATTTTGGCCGCCTAGATCGTTCAAATACCCGTATGGTCGTGTTAAAGCTTGGCTCGTGTGCTATCCGATACGACTTCGTTATGCTCAAAGTAAACATAACGCGTGCATTAGTATTTTCTATTTTGGTGGCTGTTTTCGTAGTTTGGCTAAGGCTAGCTAACCAAGTTAGATTGATTGAACTTTGAAGTGAATTAACATATATTTTGTTTGTTGCTTTCTCTCTCTCTCTCTCAGCCACAAGACGTGTCCACTGCTGGACAAAGGCCTCCCCCAAGGATTTCCACAACGACCGGTCCGGTTTGTTTGTTGCTTTACTGTTAATATAGTCAATAAAATAGTAGTTTATAAATTCTTTTAACATCTGTCTCACTTCTAAAGGATAAGACAAATTCTTACGCCTTGTATTATTGTATTGTTTTTTTTTCTTTAAGATTAAAAACGTTATTATTTTGTTTTCATTTACTTAAGTAATTTAAAAACATCTTCTTTCATTTATTCATTTGAACTTTGAACTGAATGAACATATATTTTGTTTGTTAGTGGATTCAGTATTGCAAACAGATGATGCAGTAAATTACCCGGTAGAATTCCTTAATTCTTTAAATCCAGCTGGTCTCCTCCATATAATCTGGTACTCAAAATTGGCGCACCAGTGATGTTGTTAAGAAACCTAAAACCTCCGAAATTATGCAATGGAACAAGACTACAAATAAAAGATCTCTGTGGGAACATTTTCGAGGCTACTGTGCTTACTAGATGTGCTCAAGGTAAAACTGTTTTCATTCCTCGCATACCATTGATACCCTCCGAGTATCCATTTGAGTTCAAGAGATTGCAGTTTCCCCTTAAGGTATGCTTCGCAATGACCATAAATAAAGCCCAAGGGTATTCATTAAAAGTGGCTGGGATAGATCTAAGATCTGACTGTTTCTCACACGGACAATTCTATGTGGCGTGTTCTAGAGTAAGTTCTGCTAATAGTCTCATAATCCTTTCTCCCAATGCGACTACCGTGAATGTGGTCTATAAAGAGGTTCTTCGGTAGGAGATAATTTGAAAAGAAAATTTAGTAAAAGAATTGAAAGGTATACGTACATATTTAATAAAAATTGGTGAAAAAAGGAGAAAAGGAAATATTAGTGTGTTAAAGTTAAGCGAAGCTAATAATTTGTATAGTCAATACATTTCTTTAATTGATCATTTGAAAAGTGGAATAGAAAGCGAAACCTTGTCAAGTAGTTGTGATTTGATCAATAGGTGCTGTGCTGAATTTATAGATTTATATAACGAAATAGTTAACTTATGTTCACAAGTTCAGTGTAAAGAACAAATAAGCACAATGGAGAAAAACACTTTTTTTTATTTAAAAATTGCTTTGAATCTGTTGTCTGTGATGAATGGTGACGATAATATAACAAAACAGCTAATTGAAAATATCGAATATTATGAGTCTACGTTGAACAAGCCCGAGTGCAAGAAAAATTTAATTATGTTTGTGTTGAAAAGTAGGCTTTCCGAATCGGGTAAATTCAAATTAAATCCTACTTATGGTAATGTCGCAGATTTAATAAAGGATATGCGTAAACATTTGCTTCCTCAGAAATCATTTACAGCGATCCAGAGCAAGCTGCAGCGGGCTGAACAAAACAACAAGTCGATTGCTGACTTCGGGAAGGACATATGTGAGTTATTTGTTGATTTAACAATTTCGCAAGCCGACGACAACTCGGACACCTACAATGTTTTAAAACCCTTGAATGAAAAATACGCGATAAAGCGGTTTGCTGACGGCTTGCGAAACCCTAAATTGAGTACAATTATAGCGGCATGCAACTACACGAGTTTAAAGGACGCTATACAAGCGGCGCAAGACGAGGAGGTTTCCTCATCAGCGAGTACTTCAGAAGTTATTAGTGTATACAGGAATGCGGGGAATCGCAGAAATTTTAGGCGCGGTTCTTTTGGGCGCGTAAGGATGCAGCCAGGTCGCGGTAGATGGCAACGTGGATTTTACACAGGAAACGGTAATTCATTCCATAATAATTATACAAATTTTAACAGGCGTTATAACAATCAAGGATCATATCAAAGAAATAATTGGCGTGGTTATAATAGAGGTAGTCAACGTAGATACCGGGGCACTTCTTTGAATAATATAAATGCTATAGAAATTAAACCTAGTATGGTTAAGTCAGAAGACCACACGTTAGATGCGAATCTGAGTCATTTTTTTCGATCCTAACCATATTTGTGCATGTCATTTCTTAAACAAAGTGTCATTCCAGATAGACATAGGCAATTGTGCGCCCCAGCTCCAGCAGTACAACTTGTTTGAGAGTTATAATTATATATAAAACGCAATTTTGAGTGGAGAGGCAAAGAAAAGTACAGGCGTTTATTTGAATTTTGGAAGAAAATTCTACAATAAGCACATTCTTCTCCTATTCTCAACGATACGACTATTAATTTGATTAAAACTAACGTGAGAAATATTCATAATGATTTTGATAAGGAAAACATAAGTAAACAGGAGATCTTAGCCTTGGATGACCTAAGAAAGAACCATGACCTATTGGTACTACCTGCAGACAAAGGCAATGCGACGGTGGTGGTAGATACGGTGAGTGATACGAGCACATACAAAAAGGTCAATTACAACCCCACCTCAAGAGTGACTACAGGACTAAATAAGCTTTTACGTACACTACCCGATAAAGACCTAAGGAGTCGCCTTCGCCCTCGAAATCCTACGGTGCCTAAAATTTATGGGTTACCAAAAATACATAAGGCCATTGAGACCAATAGTGAGCCAGATTGATGCCCCCACATACAAAATTTCTCGTTTTATGGCAGAACTTTTACAGCCCTTGACAGGACAAACAAGAAGTTATGTAAAGGACTCTACGCACTTCATCAGCCTATTAAAGGATGTAAGACTAACCAATGAAGAACTGATGGTAAGCTTTGACGTTACATCGCTGTTCACGAATGTACCTATAGGTGACTCTCAATATCATTACAGATTTAATTACAACCGCTGGGATCCCTATAGAGTACATGCGTGTCATAGAGTTTTGCCTAAAAAGTGGTTTCTTCGTATGGCAAGGTGAATATTACAACCAAATTGATGGGGTTGCAATGGGGTCGCCTATAGCACCGGTAGTGGCTAACATTTTTATGGAGTGGTTCGAAGAGCAAGCAATGAGCACCTCTGCATACAAACCGGCGCATTGGTGGAGGTATGTTGACGATGTCTTCGCCGTGTTACACAAGGGCCATATATCGCCGTTTCTTGAGCACTTGAACTCACAACACCCGAGGATTAAATTTACGACCGAAGTAGAGAAAGGAGGAGTACTGGCTTTCTTAGATGTCTCAGTCAGAAGAGAACTAAACGGGAGTTTGTCGCACACAGTACACCGGAAGCCCACGCATACGGACCGCTATTTAAGGGCGGATTCCCATCACCATCCAGCCCAGTTAGCGTCTGTACCGCGCTCACTTATAAATAGAGCTTTACGTTTGTGCGACCCCCAATTTGTAGAGGCGGAATTAAACCACGTAAGGCAGGTGCTTGAGAATAATGGTTACAAATGGAGACAAAGTTGCAGGGTGAGCGAGACGACCAAGAAACAGATAACGTCGGTGGAGAGATCTGTTTTATATTTGCCGTTTGTCAAGGGGGTTACGGATAGGATTGGACATTTGGTTCGTAGAAAATTCGCAGTCAAGACCATTTTCCGGCCCCATACACAGATGAGGCAGTTACTCCGCTCACCCAAAGACAGTGACCCCCTAAGTGCGCCGGGTGTCTACGTGGTACCTTGCGATTGTGGGAAGAGCTATATAGGGGAAACGGGACGTAGTGTGGCCACTAGACTGAGCGAACACATTCGTAGCCTGAAGAAACTGGACAGCAATGGTTCGGCCATCGCTGAACATGCCATCGAAACGGACGCCACTCATTATATCCGGTTTGACAAAACCCGGGTGTTATGCAGGGAAAAATATTTCGTTCCCCGAAAGATAAGGGAGGCTATTGAAATAAGTCGGCGTCCAAATTTCAACCGTGATTTGGGATGGCCGTTGCCCAATAGCTGGAAACCGGTTCTCCAGTCAAAAGAAAGTCCAGTGGAAAAATCGACTGTGGGTGTAGACACACTGAGTTCGTTTCACTCTTGGGCGCTTTCACCCGCCCCCTGTGATGATAGTGACATGACGACGACACCTACGGCATCAAAGAGAGTCGAAGATGCAGCTGCCCTCTCAGAGGATTCCCCGAAGCGCAATACCGCGCTTGCGCGAGCGCAGCGGGCTGAGGCGCGGGCGGCGACGCGAGCGACGTTGAATCGAGCAGTACTGGGCCGTCTGTCACGTCGGAAAGACGGTCCTTACTCGCCTTGAAAATGATTTCCATATGAAGTCGAAACTAGTCGGCAAATCCGGCTAACAAGACGCGTGAGTATCCGAATAAAAATCATTATGATACGACTATTATGATCAATATACAAGATTGTGATTTGTCAGATGTTGTTTTAAATGTGGAATAGGTTCGAATGGCACTGTCATACTTCCCTTGAGTCCTAATCCTGAATCCATTATGAGCAATGACATTGCCCAGAGAGATATTGATCAGCCAATGCCGCCAATATTCAAATAATTCTTGCAGTGTTTTGCAAAGGGATAGGTCACTTGAACGTATAACTAAACATATGTTACAACCTTGTTGTTCCAGGAATCTAAACATCCAATCATCCCGAGCAAGTTCACGACAGTCAAGCAGTGATCTAGCGCTAGATATTTTTGATCCCGTTGATAGCTTCAACCAGAGTGAGGAAGATATCGTAGCATTTAAAAGTACTTCTTCTAATAGGAAACCAAATGAAGATGTGTCACAGGCTTGTCATTCGAATTTGCAAAATTTTCAATCATCCCGAGCCAGTTCACGACAATCATGCAGTGATCAAGCCATGGATAATTTTAACGATGTTGACTCTAAGTTTTCGAATGATAAACTAGAAGTAGAAAATACTACTTCTAATAAGAAAGTAAATTTCCCAACTCCATTTAAAACAGCGTTCTACTTTCCAAAGTCCACGAAGAAAACATCAACTAGACAAACTAAAAAACTCACTCCAACGGTCGCAGTTTCAGACGAATTTATAGAATAACAACGAAGAGTTGAAAAAGAAAAGAAAGAAAAAGTGAGGGGATTCTCAGAAAACGAGCAGAGAGATTAAAGAAGCAAGAGGAGAAGAAATTAGAAAAACTTAAAACGGTACAAAGAAAAAAGAAAAAAAAAATACAAAAAGACCAAGACTCGAAAAATCAACCTACCTTGAAAAAATTGAAGAAGATCCAGAAACTACTCAATGTATATTCGTCCACATATACAGTTATTTAATTGTAAGACATATGTTGTAAAGTGACGTCTTTGGAGAAAATGCAGCAGTGGAGTTTGTTGCGCCGCCTCTTCTCCACTTGCGCTTTGGAGGCGGTGGTAAACTAAGCTTTAAGTAATTTTATGACGTCAACTAACTAAAAAATAAGAAAGTGACGATTTATAAGTGCTATTTTTAAGCCAATATAAATAAAAATATTTGACTTTGACTTTGAAAACTGAGGCAAATACAGATGATAACAATTTACAAACACCACTTCGACCAAATAATCCAACTTACATTTTGAACTCTGAATCATCCAACGATAATAAAGACATAACGTTGATCATAAGAAATGAAAAGGCTGCAAGTATTAAGAAAACCTATTCTGATTTGTTCGGTGAATCTACATCGGATGATTCAATATAGGTTTTTATTGAAATAATGTAATTCGCCATTTTTTATTATAAGTATTCCTCTTATTTTTAAATCATAGTAACTGATATGCTGCATTATTCCTGATTACAAACGTTTACTATTGCTCTGCAGCAACTGGGCAACTGCAGCAGCTGGGGCAGGGGGTGCTAAGAATCCCCGGCAGATGCCAGGCTACCAACCCCGACGACCCTTGGCCCTGGCAACTTATAACACGTGCACACTGCGGACCGACGAGAAGCTTGCTGAACTGGAGGAAGAATTGAGCAGGTTACGATGGGATATTGTAGGATTATGTGAAGTCCGAAGAGAGGGGAGGCCACCATGATCCTCAAATCTGGAAACCTGCTCTATTTCTGGGAGGACTGTCCCAGGGTGGTGTCGGGTTTATCGTCCACAGGTCCCTCGTCAAATACGTGGTCCAGGTCGAGAGTGTTTCGGCGAGGGTAGCGTACCTTGTACTCAGAATTACCAAACGGTATTCGTTGAAGGTAATACAAGTATACGCACCGCCCTCATATCGCTCCGATGACGAGGTAGAGACTATGTATGAGGATATTTCTAGAGCCCTACATAGCTCCGAGGCCCACTATACCGTTGTGATGGGGGACTTTAACGCGAAACTGGGCAAACGAAGCGATGATGAGCTGAGAGTGGGGAATTTTGGATATGGAACGAGGAATGCACGTGGTCATCTGCTGGCCGGCTTTATGGAGAAGGAGGGCCTTTTTATGATGAACTCCTTCTTCAAAAAGCCAAAACAGCGAAAGTGGACATGGTTGCATCCTAATGGGTAAATTCTATCCTAATAAATTACAAAAAATGAGATTGACTTCATCTTGTCGACGAAGAGGCACATATTCAATGATGTCTCTGTGATCAATGCCGTAAAAACAGGAAGCGATCACCGATTGGTAAGAGGCACATTGAATCTTAGAATAAAACTCGAAGGGTGTCGACTGATGAAGTCTACGCTCCGACCAGCGCCTATCCAGCTCCAAAACCCCGAGAGCTTTCAGCTCGAGTTGCAGAATCGCTTCGAATGCCTGGGAGACTGTGAAAATCTGGACGATTATAATGATAGGTTTGTGCAAATTGTCCAAACAGCTGGGTCTAAGGCCTTCAAAACACGCCATTCAAAAGGAACCAAAAAGATCTCGGACCTCACCAACAAACTAATGGAAGAAAGACGAAACTTGGTTCTGCAGTCCTCTGACGATGCTGCTCAGTATCGACGTCTAAACAGACAGATCTCCAAGTCCCTAACTCGCGATGTACGCCAATTCAATACTGACCGTATTGAAGATGCGATTAAGCGATATAAGGGCTCAAAAGTGTTTGCAAGGGATCTGTCTGTTGGTCAAAGTCAACTGACCAAGCTGAAGACTGAGGATGGCAGAATCATTTCGTCGAAGCCAGAGCTGTTGGAAGAGGTTGAGAAGTTCTACGGACAATTATACACCAGCGTACGCGCACCTGTCAGTAATCTGGCCAAAGATCCAAGAGCCAGATTGACCCGACACTACACCGAAGATATCCCGGACGTCAGCCTATACGAGATTAGAATGGCTCTCAAACAGTTAAAAAACAATAAGGCACCGGGTGATGATGGAATCACGGCTGAGCTTCTGAAAGCAGGTGGAACACCGGTATTAAAAGCTCTTCAGAAGCTATTCGATTCCGTCATACTCGAGGGACAAACGCCTACGGTATGGCACAGAAGTGTGGTGGTACTTTTCTTCAAAAAATGCGACATAACCTTATTGAAGAATTATAGGCCTATCTCACTTCTAAGCCATGTCTACAAACTGTTTTCGAGAGTCATTACGAATCGTCTCGCTCGCAGGTTTGACGACTTCCAGCCTCTCGAACAAGCCGGTTTCCGAAAAGGCTTTAGTACCGTAGACCACTTACATACGCTGCGGCAGATAATACAGAAGACTGATGAGTATAATCAGCCATTATGCTTGGCGTTTGTGGACTACGAGAAAGCCTTCGATTCGATCGAGACCTGGGCTGTGCTACAGTCTCTCCAACGGTGCCAAATTGACTATCGATATATCGAAGCGCTGAAGTGTTTGTACGAAAACGCCACCATGTCGATCCGTCTCCAGGATCAAGGCTCCAGGCCTATCCAGTTGCGGCGAGGGGTGAGACAGGGAGACGTTATATCTCCGAAACTGTTCACCGCCGCCCTGGAAGATGTTTACAAGCTTCTGGACTGGAGCGGACTCCGTATCAATATCAAAGGCGAATACATCACTCATCTTCGATTCGCTGAAGATATCGTAGTCATGGCTGAGACCTTGGAAGACCTAGGCACAATGCTCGATGGCCTCTGTAGAGCCTCTCAACAAGTGGGTCTAAAAATGTACATGGAAAAGACGAAAATTATGTTTAATATCCGTGTCGCACCCACTCCTCTGAAGGTTGGAGACTCTACACTCGAAGTTGTTGACAATTATGTATACCTGGGACAAACAGTTCAGTTAGGTAAGTCCAACTTCGAGAAAGAGGTCAACCGTCGAATCCAACTCGGCTGGGCAGCATTCGGGAAGCTTCGCGATATCTTCTCGTCCAAAATACCGCAGTGTCTCAAGACTAAGGTCTTTGACCAGTGTGTGTTGCCAGTAATGACATACGGAACTGAGACGTGGTCGCTTACTATGGGCCTCATAAGAAGGCTCAAGGTCACCCAAAGAGCGATGGAGCGCGCTATGCTCGGAGTTTCCCTGCGTGATCGAATCAGAAATGAAGAGATCCGTAGGAGTACTAAAGTAACCGACATAGCCCGCAAAATCGCGAAACTTAAGTGTCAGTGGGCGGCGCACATAGCTCGTAGAACAGATAGCCGTTGGGGCAGAAAAGTTCTCGAGTGGCGACCACGAACTGGAAAACGTAGTGTTGGCAGGCCCCCCACTCGGTGGACCGACGACCTGGTGAAGGTCGCGGGATGCGCATGGATGCGGGCAGCGCAGGACCGGTCGTTGTGGAAATCCTTGGGGGAGGCCTTTGTCCAGCAGTGGACGTCTTTCGGCTGAGAGAAGACTATTGCTCTGATCTCTTAATTAATAAAAAAATGTTAGTTGTTATTTTTTATATGATTATTATAATTGTTATCCTTCGTACGACTAAACGATCTATAAACATACACATGTTGTATTATTCTTAGGTGATAATATTTTTGATTGTATAGGAAATTGTTATCCAGTTATTATATATTTTTTAAGTTTTAATAATTATGTTTAGCGTTTTTTTTTCAGTAAAATAAAGTGATTTTTTTTTTGCTGATTTTGATATTTCATTTTTATATTTGTTTTTTACTAGATAAGTAAGTACTACAAAATGTTTAAGTAAATAAAACAAAAAAATATAATTATATTTTTAAGTACATACTGTGATGTCATTTTAATAATCATTTAACACAGGGAATAAGACTGATTTGAAATCCAAAGGCAATAAATACATTTGATTTTTGAACACCATGTATCACTATCCCCACCTCCATTCCCTTATATTTTGTACACTCGGATTTAGGAGCAATTGTAATCGAAATTAGGATTTTTAAATCGGAATAAGGGCCCTCGGACTCATTTATATTTTTATATAATTTAACATTTATAATATTTGTTTACTATAAAATTGTATATATATTTAAAAATAAGATTAATGACACTGCTGATAAAAATCACCAATTGTACCAAATGATACATTACATACTTAAATTTTGATGTTCATTTAACTTTATATGAAAACACCGCGGAATTAGGTGCCTTTACTTAGGCTTAAATATGCACTTGACAGCTGCAGAAATATCAAAAAGGTACAGAGAGAAAATAAAACAAAACCCGGAAAAATATGAAGAATTTAAAAATAAGGAGTTATAGAGGCAGAAAAAGCATCAAAAGAAAATTAAAGAGCTCACTGAGGAAGAAAAAATAGAAAGAAGAAAGCTCTGGAGAGAACAAAAACACTCAACCGAATCCACAATCACGGCAATCAATACTTCAGCTTCACATTCATTGAAAATTAGATACCGAAAATTGTTTAACAACTATAAAAAGGCTATCGAAACAGTTCGCCAATATAATACAACTATACAGACATTGAGGAAGAAATTGTACCGAATGAAAAAAAAAACATGACACTAAAATAGATTTACTGAACTCTTAAAACAATAAACTAAAAGCAAGACAAAAAATAATGGAAATAGCAATTCGTAATACATAGGTAAAGGGATTGTAAGAAAAATAAAGAAAAACAATTACTTAAAAACGTGATTAGGAAACAGGCGCAAATATTGGGGAAACCACCCGAAAGTAACATTTTAGGTCTTAAAGGAAGAATCAGGAAAATAATTAATGTTCACCGACCAATTAACAAGAAAACTCAGGAAGAAATAGTCATGTTTTATATGAGAGACGACATAAGCAAAAGCGCAGCTGGTAAGAAGGAGCCCAGGTCCAAACACAAAGAAAAAGCACAAATAAGATACTTAGTTGACACACTGAAAAACGTATACGACATTTATAAATAAAAACCGGCCAAGTGCGTGTCGGACCACGCATAAAGTAGGGTTCTGTAGTCATTTTTGGCACCGCGCTGTTTTGCATGCGTTCTTTTGGAAAAATGTATATATTTTTATTTTATTTATAATTACAAAAGTATCCATCCCAGGATACCCGATACAATTTTAAATGAGTTTCCGCGCCTGTTTCTTTACGTGAGTGATTTGAAGTTTATAGGTCGAAGACTTTAGAAATTACAGGGGGGGGACACCGTGTAAACGACTTTGGCGGGCTATATCTCGCAAATGGTAAAGCTGATAAAAAAGTGTGTTATTTTCAAAAAAATAATTCACCCCCCCATTTACATGTATGTAGGGAGGTACCCTTAAAAAGGGGTAATTTAATTTTTTGTATTTTTAAAAACGAGATCTATATGTGAATTATCCTCGAACCAAGTTACATGCAAATCAGTCCATAAACGTTGAAGATATTCTGCTGTGATAGACTAGGACGGACGGACTGAACGATATTGTAATGGTTCCTTGTCGGACTACGGAACCCTAAAAAGACGTTAGTTCATGCGGTTTCACCACCTTTTACAGATATAAGCCTTTTTATATATTTTGTCTTCAAGTGCTTATGTATTAAGCACACCAACTTTGAATATATGTTTAATGCACTGAAATAATTTCAGCATGTGAAATATAATTTATGACACCTTTTAATTATTAAAAGGTGTGATAAATTATATTTCACAGCTTCATTCTTAGCAATTATTTTAACATATTGTAGTCGAGCTTACACGCTACAGCCTTGCACGTTTGTAGATAGTAGGAAAAAAATCCCACTGGCAACACTATCCCTACTTTACGCCCACCGATTTCATATCTCTTCATTCCGTGTTTCTCTTATTTTTCAAAAAGTGATAAAAAGTATAATTCTTATTCTAAATTTGTTAATATGTCGAATAAAAGGAAGCGTAACGGCAGCGGTGAAAGGATTCGAAAGAAAATAAAAAAACTGAAATCCCAGTTAAAGGAAAAGTCAAATAAAAAGCACAACCGTTTGATTATTTGCTCGGATAGCGACGATACCTCCGATTTCGAAAAATGAAGGTCAGTTTATGATTTTACCTTATTTTAGTTCGGAATTTTATAGTTTTTATCCAAAATGGTTCTAACATATAAAAATTCATCTACCCTCATATATTTTGTATTTTGTAATTTGCTACGAAATCGTCATAAAGGTTATATTGTTGTATAAAATTTATTCGTTGTGCGTTGCCAGACGCCATATGGGCTATCTCTGTCACGTTAAACAATATTTGTTGGCGTCATACACTAAAAATACCGCAAATACCTACGTATGTGATGCGAGACGCCACCTGGGCTATCGCTTTCACAGTAAATACGTATAATTTTTTTTATTTTTTTTTATTTATCAAATAAAAGTACACACTTAACTTAAATATCCTTTGTTATAATGCGAGACGCCATCTGGGCATCTCCGCTACGTTTAAACAATGGTTTGTTATAGGAGCTGATTTAGTTCACAATGCTTACAACGACGCGCCGCCGTCTAGCCCTGTACAACCGAATCCTAATGATATACCCTCAACATCACAGACGGTTGAAAACACAGAAACTTAATAAGACAGCGAGATGCTTGCCCTACTGGGCGATGCACCCAAAAATGACATTTAGTTTGGTAAACCGACCCACAAAGAGTTAGCGTCGAGGTGACAGGATATCCTTTCTAAAGGGCTTACTAAGGATATCAAAGACAAATTATTAAGTGAATGTTTGATACCCGAAAATTGTGATATGCTTATGGTGCCAACACTTAATGCTGAGGTGAAAGTTGCATTAGCCCATAATATGGTAAAAAGAGATACTGCTTTGTTAGCCAAACAAAATCAGTTATCAGTAGCTATAGCTGCTATCAATCAAGCAGTTGAATTGACTATATCTAAAGAAAGTCATACAAAAATTTTAAAACCGATCAGCGATGCCTGCAGATTACTTTGCGATATACATTTCAGTGATACAAAAAAACGCCGTGGGTTTGTGTAGAATAATACGAGGTCACAGTGGTGTTGAGTAGTTTAATATGATTCTTTTGTCGGTAGACTAGCTACAATATAAATTACAAGAATGGCTGTTTGTTTACTTGGTTACTGGTATCGTAGCAACCACAGATATCCAACACTTCCTCTCAAGCATCCATTCGTTACAAAATAACATACCGAACACTATCTACCAACCAAACATAAACCTAAACCAAACGTCTCTCATGCTTTATGCGTGGCAACGGTTTCGTCAATACGTCTGCTAAATTATCTTCAGTATGTACACCAACTGAATCAACTTTTCGTCAACGCAATGACGAACGTAATTATATCATATGTCGATATGCTTCGTCCGACTGTGAGCAATCGCATTATTCGCTAAAGCAATTGCACTCTGATTGTCAACCCAAATTTTAACACTAAGTCTTCTGAGAGCCTATGTTTTTAATAATATCTTCAACTAACCTCTGACGATATACGGCTTCCTTTGATGCTTCAGATAACGCAACATATTATTCAATCCTAACTTGAAGATGAAGCCAGAAAATGATTTCCTGTCTCTAATGTCACCTCCCCAGTCTGCATCGACATAGCCTGTAATTGCATAATTAAAGGGTTCAACAGAACTAGATTTCCGATATAAAAGTCCCAAGTTGCACTTTCCTTTCAGGTAACGTAGCACACGCTTAGCTGCCTTCATGTGCACAGGCCGGCAACAAGAATTGTACTGAGCCAAGAAGCTCAAGGCGGCTGATATATCGGGCCTCGTATTGCAGGCTAAATAATTTAATGCTCCAACCAAAGACTGGTATCTTAAAGTTTCTTGGCAATTCAACTTACCATCATCATCACTACCATCTGCCAAAACTTTATGCAAATCTAATTCTAGGGGAACTTTGATTGTCTTGCACTGATCCATAGAATGATCCTTCAGAATAGTCTCTATAACTCTACTTGCAAGGTAATCTGTGTGCCTTACCTCTTATACAAGCGACACACGGTTCCATCACACTCTTTCCTCCAAGTCCGATATTTGGTAGCTTACATAAATCGTTGAAATTTACATGTCCAAGCCGCCGATGCCAAAGCGCCAACGAGTCCCCAATCTGATGGCGAATGTATTTTTTTATTTTTTATTTTATTTATTTTATTTATTTATGAATTCAACAGCGTTACAGATTGGTACTTAAATAGTAGATTATACAATTAGAAAGGCCAATTATAGAATTCTAAGTATTTACCTATGCTGAAAAAAACTTTATGTAGGTACTATTGAAACAGTACTAAAATTTTAAGATGCCGAAATAAACAAAAACTTATACAGAGCAAGCGGCAAACAAGAAACATTTACAGATTTTTTCAGTACCTAATTTAAAGATTAGAAAGAAGGGTGCCAAAAAATAAACAAAAATTTATACACAGCAAAGCAAGCAGCAAAACAAGAAACTTACTTACAGATTTTTTCTTAATTGCATGTATAACAGTAATCATACGATACATAAAAATATCTAATTGTTAGAGGTAAATGTTACATGTTACATCCCAATATCAATGACTCACGTTGATAATTATCATGGAAGTAAATATATATATAAAAAAAAAAAAAAGTATATAAGAATAATATTCAACTACAGTGTTTTCTCGCATTCACTCGCTATCCGTTGTAAGTATTCTGAAGATTTCAGACTTAAACTTTGATTTTGTTAATAAAAATATATCCAATTCTGAGAAGGTTTTATTATAAGTGTCAACAATTCTTGTCAGTACAGAGTTCTGTGCGTAGTTAGTGGTGTGAAAGGGTACGTGAAACAAGTTATGATGTCGCAGCCTTCGACGAGATGGCACCAAAAATCCTATCTGATGGAGCAAATCAGGGCAATCGAGGCGACCCCGAACGATGTCAAATAGCATCATCATGTCTGAGACAATTCGTCTGCTGCTAAGAGTAACCATTTTGTGATATTTGCATCCCTCTTCATAAGTCATAAGATTGTTACGGGATTTATAATTCAGATAACGGACAAACTTATCCTGGATACGCTCAATTTGATGAGAGTAAGTAATATATTGAGGAAACCATACACTGCTAGCATATTCAAGAGTGCTGCGAACATAAGCATTAAATAGTACCTTGATACTAGTTAGATTAGAAAAAGGTTTACTGAGACGTTTGATAAAGCCTAAATTTTTATACGCCTTGTCTGTAATGATATTGACATGTGGCTCCATCAACATTTTCTTGTCAAAATGTACTCCCAGATCACGCACCACATCAACACGTGTTAAATTTGTACCGCCGATATTATATATATAAGTTATAGGCTGCCTAGTGCGAGAAAAGGTAATAACCTGACATTTATCTGCATTAACCTTAATTCTATTGCGTAAATAATAGTCTGAAAGTGAGATAAGATCTTCCTGGATTTTATTACAATCATCAACATGGCTTACCTCCAGGAAAATTTTTGTATCATCAGCATACATCAAGAAATTAGAATGCTTGAAGCAAGTGTGGATATCAGATAAGTAAACATTGTACAGTAATGGGCCGAGATGCGAACCCTGCGGAACTCCGGAAGGTATACTTACATAGTCAGACCTAAATCCACCCAAAACAACTGCTTGAGAGCGATTTCTGAGATAAGATTCTACCCATCTAAGCAAGTCACCACACATTCCTAGACTTTCAAGCTTTTGCAAAAGGATGACGTGATCAACACGATCAAATGCCTTTTCATAATCTGTGTAGATCACGTCAACCTGTTTGCGTTTTTCCATCGTATTAAGAATATAATTAGTAAAAATTGCTAGATTAGTCGTTGTCGAACGACCACGTAAAAAACCATGTTGTTCTTTCGAGATCCTCTTGGAAACAATAGAATAGATTTGTTCATATGCCATTTTTTCCAACATTTTACTCAACACAGAAAGTATGGATATGCCTCTGTAATTTTCAACACGCAATTTTGAACCTTTCTTATGTATTGGCACAATATTGGCTACCTTCCAAACACTAGGAAATACACCCTCACGAAAAGACCTATTAAATATAATTGTTAATGGTAAAGCAAGCACCGAGGCGCATTTAACGATGAAAAAGGGGGTACGCCGTCATTTCCAGCACCTTTATTAATGTCTAAGTTTTTTAAAGCTTTAAATACATCCTCTACATCAAGAAATTGAAATTTACCAAAAGAAGAATTACCAGATTGAGAAGAGGACTGTATTAAATTATTATAAGTATCAGCAGGAGGAACAAAGACACTAGAAAAGAACTCATTGAATGCCGAACAGACTGCTTCACCCGAGTTGTATCTATCTCCTCTGAAAGTTACCTGTGCAGGATACGACGATGTACCTCTCTTAGACTTAACGTATCTCCAAAAAGCTCTAGGGTTGTTTTTGATTTGTGCCTGTATATTCAATAAATACATTTTATGACATTCAGCCTCAATTTTATGTTGTCTTGATCTCAACAGCGCAAATTCAGAATAATCCAATTGATTTTTGAACTTTTTCCACCTGGTATGGGCTCGCGATTTTTCACGAATAATATTAATCAATGTTTTGCTATACCATGGTGGGTAAGATTGTGATTCATTACAAACAACCTTAGGTATAAATTTATTCATCGCAAAAAATATATGATGATAAAGAGTTTCTGTAGCAGTGTCAATATCTCCCTCCATCAGTAAGGATTCCCACGGAACGGATTCCAGATATTTAGTAATGCCATCGTAGTTACCTTTATTATATTTAAATTTAGTTCGTTTATTCACAGTTAGTGGTTTTATAGTTACATCCGTACAATCTATAACAAAGGTTGGATGATGACAGTCCTCGGGAACTAAAGGCACTCCAGTCCTTTTGTATTCTAAACTAAAATTACTGAATATTAAATCAAGAGTGTTGTTACTTGTGTTACGTAGGAGATTATATTGATTAAAGCCAAACATTCCCAGGGTGCTAACTAAACGACTTGCAGCTTGTTGTTCCTCTACCGTGTCGCGCTTTAGAAAAATAGGACCCTCTGGATTCCATGAAATGCAAGGCAAGTTGAAATCTCCCAGTAAAATAAAAGAGCCACCATCATTTGATACCTTTGATGTCACACAATCAATAAATAGATCGATGTCACGAGGCAGTGTCGATACATTCCCGGGAATATAAACACAAGCAACGTGTAGGTCAATATTGGTACCCAGACCACTTGCAGGGATAGTAACCCATATTACCTCCATGGAGGCCGATGAGTACACCCAGTCATCGCGGAGATGAGCTCCAAGCGAACGCTTGACACAAATCATAGCTCCTCCACCTCTTTTTTTACCCGAGGCGACGAGGTCCCGGTCATTACGAAACAATTCATAACGTTGATCACACACTTCTGCGTCCCGTATTCCATCATGCAGCCATGATTCCGTGATTGCGATAATATGAAAGTCAGAACAAAGAACATTTGAATAAAAAGTTTCAAGTTTTGTTCGCAATCCACGGACGTTCTGATAATAAATCAACAAAGAAACGAAGACAAAAAAATACCATACGCATGTGCATAATGATAGTAAGCAATATAATAAAAATATACGGTTATGAATTGCTTAGTCGGAAATATATGCAATACAAGGGCAATAACCGATCTTGGCATGGGTACGTAGTAAAATATATATTTTTCATAAGTTATTGATATAGAGATATGAAGGTATGAGTTGCAAAATGTACAACTTACGTGAAAATAGGCTACAGTTATTTTATAATATACGTAGTCATTACTTACCAAACATTGTGTGTAAAAACCTACATTCAAGTATACATCAAGGTCCATAGAGGTTAAGATATGTATAATTGTAGATACTTCACAGCTAGGTAAAGGAAACGTATCAAACTTCCATTCATTAAGTATCTGTACACAAACAGATCTATGCACTATGTTTATTAAAATACAGAGGTAGTTTGCTCCGAGCGGAGTCGTAGGTAGTGATCATGTGAAGATAACAGTGAGTGTCCATGCACATTTACTATAGTCACCCATCCAGCTAGAAAAATTAGCCACGTAAATATTAATTTGATACTCATACCTATGAGTGGATTCGAGTACATTATATAATAACGAGTTGATGTGTTATAATAATTATTGCAAAGTATATAGAGAGAGTATGTCAAATATAATGTATTAAATAAAATTTGTGCATCCAAAAAACTTTTTTGCTGAAATTTAATAAAATAAAATAAGGCGTTTAAATGGTTTACATTATTCAGTAACAATATATTTAGCCGAAGTAGAAAATCTGAAATGATGCAGTGAGAAAAAAATATGTTCAATTTAATGCTAATGGATGGGCGTCTTAAAATCAATTGAATGCAAGACCGTAGTGGTACAAATAATATCAATAACGAGCGAATGCGAGAAAACGCATTTACATTAAACTTATAGATAATTTTATGATAATGTAAGTGAGTCTTTGTTATTGGTTTGCTATATATATGTTTTAAAGATTTGTAGATTGTACAAGTATGATAGATATAAAAAAAGGTACGACAAAAAATACATAACATGAAAAAAATTGTCGATAAAATGGCGTACTGCCTGAGGGCCACAGGTGAGTTAAGGCTATACCCAATCAGGATTTTCCGAAAACGTACTGTGTTTAAGGGTCAAGTGTGAACCATAGTTTAGAAGTACTGAAGCAGGAAAAATATCCCGTAAAGAGGAAAATACTAAACTAGAATTATACCGAATCAAATTACAAATAAAATTAATAAGACTAGATAAAAAATATAATACATAATCCCGTTTTTTTTATCCTTTATCGTCGAAAATCACCGTAATTAAAGCGATAACAGTAGATTTTTTTTAAAGAATTAAATAAAGAATACATTTATTTAAAACGATGCCGGCTTATTTTTTTAAATATATTTAGTGTTTTATCATAGTTAAAAGAAAACCTCTAAAATAATTACCCAAAACGCCTAACGAAAACTCGCTAGCAAAAACACAAATTATAGAAAATTCGAAAAGTAACCTTATTGTGTCTGCTTTAAGGCGGTGCTTACGTACCGCCCCTCACCCCCTCTGATCAGCCTTGGGTATGGCCTTAATCGAAAACACGTATAAAGTCAAAATAGCGAGTTCATCTCCGGTTAAGCCTGAGTAGGTCTTCCTCGGACAAAATGGGAAAGGGGGACACTTCTCATTCCTACGCACGTAAATACAACAGTTCCTAACCCACACATACTGGAACATGTTACGAGACGCAAAGTCTTTGCACTGTTTAAGCAGAAACTTGTTATAAGGCGTGAGCTGTTCATTCACGTACATAGGTCTGGATTCTCCAGGAATCCTATATCAGATGTATTGATACCTCGCTTTTTCTTATCCCAGCGATGATATTATCCTTATGTATTCGTTGACTTAGTTTCACTACAACAAGCCGGGGACGACCAGAGTCTTTGCGACGGGATTGGACACGATTGACGTGTACGATGTCCTGTGGGGCGAGTGGGACTCCAGCAATTTCCGCGATTTTGAGTATAATACCTGACAGACATTCATTTTTATTTTCAGGAAGACCAGAAATTTCTAAATTTGACATCCTGTCTCGTTGCTGGGACTTGTTAGCATCCAACTCCATGTCATGAATCTTTTTCTTTAAAAGATTTAATTCAGGAGAGATATCACAGTCAGTCTTTTGACTCGAAATAACTTCGACCTGTTTATATACATCGTCCATTCGACTTGAAAGAAATTCTGTGGTCTTTTGTAAATCGGCAATCCCTGCCTTTTGCTCGCCTTCCATGCTTTTCATTTTATCTTGAGTTGCCCTGTTCTCAGACTTTAGACCCTCAATGTCATCAGAGATGAGTTTCAATTGTGTAGTGAAATTTTCCATCGTAGATTTTATTGTTTTCACTTCGTTTCTAGTTTCACTAACTTCTGTTCTAATAATTGATAGGTTATCATTTTGGGTTTTAGCAAAATTATTTAAAAATTTCATTATTTCTGTTTGGAGACTTTCGAAATCCTTCTTATATTCCTTCTCATCGCCGCGCTCCTTTCGTTTTCTTGTGTTTATGTTAATAAACGAATCATCTTCCTGGCTATGTAAGTTTGGCACTGAACCACCTCCAGTGCTACTCGCAAGTAACAGGGGCGATGTATTCTGGATATTCATTCTTAACGCAGCGCGGTCCTAGCCACATAAACAGAGAAAAACAGGGTACCTATAGCCGTGGGATTGAGATGCGGGTACTAGTCTCGCAAAGGTGACCCAAAGAATTGCTGGCTGGATGTCTAAGGGTGGCGGGTAGCAGGCGGGGGACGAACAGCGCTCAAGCCGTGCGCGTTATGTAACGTTGAGGCAGGCAGGTAAAAATCAACTTGTTTATTCGTTCACTGTGGCCAAACGCTTAGATGAAACACAAAAATAACACAGGATTACGTATAGTACACTCAAAAACTTCACTTTTATATAGGCATCAGTGTATTTAAACAGTTTAAACCAGCTTTTAAGAAAAGATAAATGCGGAGCACAAGCAAACGCAGCTCACTTGTTGACGCACGAACGAAATGATCTGTGCAATGTACACACTCGACGAGGGAGCGCGAGGATAAGAATGTACAGGATACATTCGCCTATCCTCGCCTTCCCTCGCCTCGCCTCGCGCGCCCTCGTGTCGGCTTTTTGTCGCGAGCCAAAGGGCCTCGCCTTCCCTCGCGAGGGGAGACGAGTGCATCCCTGTACACTCGTGCTTCGTTCATTCTACCTCAAGACGTCATGGCGTTAAGTCGTGCGTAAAGTCTACATATAACCCCCCCGTAAAGCCAATTCATGTCAATATGTGGAACCAAGAACTCACCTTGTTTATGTTGGGTATATCTAATAAGTTATGTTGTAAATAACTGATATACCTACATGTGCTTTTCTATTGTATTGGGTAAACTTATGTAAAAATAGATACTTAGAATAAGTTTGGAGAAATAAATAAATAAATAAAAGAAAAAGAGTTGAATTTTCTCGAAGTTTATCAAAGCGAGCCCATTTTATGGGAGCCATCCACCATTTCCGTTTATGCTATTTCTATTTAATCTTTTTCGTGTGATAAATGTGCACATAATTATAATAGTTCATAGTGCTACAGCTGCCGTAACTTGGAGCGCGTCCATCTCCTCGCCGCCGCTCGTCGTAACTGAATCAATCAAGAATGTACAGGGTCGCACTCGTGTAGCGCTCCTCGTGCAAAGAGGTTCGTGCGAGGGATAGCGAGGACACTCGCGCAAGTGTTTACAAGCGCCATGAACTGTAGCCAAAGCCCCATCTATAACAGGAAAACAGTCATCCAACCTATAGATTCCCGAGACTTCACTAGCAGTAACCACAAGTTTACTCGTAATTGTCGTATCGATGTGTAAAACAACTTGCAACCGTCTGAATCAAAAACTACTTTCCAACCTTTCTGTACCAACATACTTACTTATAGATATTAAATTAACTCGCAAACCAGGTACATAAGAACAATTACATATAGGTAACAAAACTCCTTTCAAACTTACCATAATGACACCCATACCTGTACTTGACATTTTCTCATCATTCGCACATGTCACAACATTATTATCAGTAATCTTAAAGTCTCTAAACCAGTGATTTTGAAAACTCATGTGATTTGAAGCACCGCTATCCAGATACCATGCATCAGGGTTAAATGAATTATGCACCGACAGCGAACAGTATAATCCAACTTTCTTCGCAGAAACCGTTGATACACCTTCTCTGTTTGCATCCTTTATCAACTCCGGACAGTTTCTCTTTTTGTGTCCTTGCTTTCCACATTTAAAACACTTGAACTTCAATACTGTCATAGACGACGAATCCTTCGAAGAGCTCTGACCCGAATCTTCTTGTAAAAGCTTTTGCCGAACATTTTCCGAGGTAAGTTTCATCCCTGAGTGTTCTAAAGCCACCCTCAACGGACAATAAAGATCAGGCAAACCCCTTTAAAGTACTACAGCAATCAAATCATCGTCGAAACTTTGATTTATCTCCTTAAGCTATTGAGCGTGGCTCATGACAGCTCCAACATAATCATGCATCGATTTGTAATTCTCTAGCTTTTCGTCCAAGAGAGAATTCATCAGATTTATTCGTCTATTTGTTCCTTTGTCTTCGAAAATAGCTGCCAACGCATCCCACACTTCTTTTGCTTGTGTAAGATTTTGTACGGACGGATAAAGTTGAGGTTCCAGGTACAGACATATTAACGTAAAAGCCTCCTGATCTGTCTCAATTTCTTCGGTATTGTCTTTATCCGGAAGTGTATGCGTATATCTTTGGCATTTTTCACGAAGAAGTAACAAATTTATTGCGAATTTCCATGATGAGTAGTCCTCATGCCCATTCAATTTAGCGACAGAAAATTTTGTGATCTGGGCCCATAACCTGTAGAATAATACGAGGTCGCAGTGGTGTTGAGTAGTATAATATGATTCTTTTATCGGTAGACTAGCTACAATATAAATTACAAGAAAGGCTGTTTGTTTACTTGGTTACTTGTATCGTAGCAACCATAGATATCCAAAAATCAGCAAAGAATATTAAAAAATCAGCAGCTGATCTTAAACAGGTCAAAAATAATAGGCCTACCTACTAGTATTTAATAAAAAATATATTTTTTTTTAAATCCATAAAAACTCAAAAGCTCGTTTAAACTGGAAAACGATGCCTCGAAAGATAACTCCCAGGACAGAATCGAGCAGATCTCGTCAATCCCAACGCCAGTCTTCGTTCAACGACTCTCAACAGCGGGGACGTCGGGATCGGGAGACGTCGAAGCGGAGAGGGAGCAACAGGAGGTGCTAAATGCAGAGGTATTATATCACAAATAATTGTTATATGGCATCCTTAGATATAAAGAATGCTTACTTTTTAGTACCAATAACTTGACAACATTATAAAATGCCAACTGGCAACGTAACAATCGATTTTAGAAATTGTTCAAATTTTTATAACTGCTTTACTAAGTAATTAAAGATTTATTCGTTTTCCGAGTTTTATTTAATTCCTCGCAAATGTAAAACTATAAATAAATACGGTGAAATTGCTAATGCTTCTACTCAACAACTAAAAAGCTGTTATGTCAAAAAATGGATATCAAGAAGAGAAGTTCTTGGAGCATCTAACAATCTTTGTATAGAGTTAGAATTAAAAATGAAGAAAACTTGAACACTTCTTGCATGTAGAATTTGACAACGAATATACGTGCAATACTTGATACTATCGATAGTATTGATAAGAAAACATCAATAGTATCGTAAAGCAATACTATCGATAGATTTGGTTATCATCAATAGTACCGTAACATCGGGGTACTTTTGCCCTAGAGGGCAACTTTAGCCCAAAAACGGAAAAAAGATTAAACTTCCCGCCACGCCGAACGTCAGGATCTAGCTATGTAGTTCGCGTTATCATCGATAGATGGCAGTATGGGGTGTGTGGATAAAACAGTTTAACGTTAACAAAGGTGATTGGTCAATCCATCTTGTCGGCCACAAGTTGCTACCAGTTATCGACGCGAATTTGTAATGTGCAAACTTTTTCACGATATGTATAAAGCAAGTAAGTTAAAGTGTTTTATTGTTGTAAATCGTAACAGCTTTGTATCTGGGATTCGAATGTGATATAAATCAAAGAGTTTAAGACATTTCTGTAAGAAGTATTATGATAATCAAAATCACAGTATTCTTTGGCTTTTGTTTTCGGGTATCTTTGACCAATGGGCCAAAGTAACCAAACGACATTTTTTACTGTTTCCTAATTCTTTTTATCAGCTAAATGTACTTTTTTTATCTTTTAGACGCGCCAAAATGCCTACAATTTATAAAAGGAAACCAGGAAGTCATCATTACATTGATTACACAGACGAATAGTTACAGCAATGTCTAAGTGATGTGAGGTCTAAGACGTTGACTCAACATTCCTCGCAGCACAATAAAAAATAAGTTAATGAATACACTTAAACAAACCTGGCCACCCGACAATATTTAAATATTTAAAAGACGTCTATTTGCGGATGACAGTACATACTTACCAGCGACTTCTTGAGCCAAATTGGAAGATTTTATTAAGTCAATGACGCCTATAAAAGTATTGACAAAAAAATTACAAACGGAACGATTAACTGTTGGCGATTTTTATTTAGAATGGCTTTTATGCCAGTATAGATTAAGTAAGATTAACACCGAAATTGCAACATGTATAATTAATAAAATTAAAGAAAGAGAAAAAAATAAAATAAATAACGACACATTTATAAATGCAATTATTTTGGATCCCCAAATCAATTCAATTTTAACACAAGACCAATTAATTAAAGCTAAAAATAATTAAATAAAACTTTTTCTAAATTAAAAAAATGGAAATTTAATTTAATAAAGCTTGTCAAAATAAAGAAAACGTTGATATATCTTATATAGAAAACGTTGATAAGCCTGATGAATTAAAAGAAGCCCGAGCTGATTTACAGGATTTTTCAAATTGTAGCTATGTAAATAGACATAATGATTTATCTATTTTATTAAGAAGACGTAGTATATCAAAATGAAGAAATTATCAATATTTTAAAACAGTCTCAACTTATTTCTTGACGAACCCTTGCTCGAATCTTCTCATACAAATTAGCTTAAGTAGTTCTCGCTATACCTATGACTCAAGTTAGAAGCGTAGAGCGCTTGTTTTATCTTTAAAGATTATTGTCAGTGATCACAGGCGTACCATGACGAATACTATTATCGAGGAAATATTGTTTTTACATTGCAATAATATTTTTGGTATCTAAGTTAAGTTACTGATTTAATTACGAAAATATTTATATATATAAATATAAATAGAAAAAAAATAGTATTAAGTAAAAAAAAAAAAGCAAAGAGAATGATTTAATCAAGCCTAATCAAAAGTTACATCGTCTTCATCAGTTTTAATTTTTTTTAATGTAATCTGTTGATATACTACGCCAGTACGCTTGTCGTATCCTCATACGATTCGCCGCCTCACCGCGTCGTATGCGGTTTCCTTTGATTAAACATGTAGGAACTTACTCGTTGAAGGCTCGTTGCGCTTTCATTCGCCGCGCGTCCAACGCTACGCTTACGCGTCGCTAACGCCTACGGCACATGTGCGAAAGGCCTTAAAGGCGGAAACGCATTATTAAAACGCGATGCCACCCGATGAAACGCCACGCGTGTTGAAACGAATCAAATGGTATTATTTACAAGAATCACACTATAAACATCCGACCCTACGCCATGCGCGCACACGCTTCCCGATCCCGACCTGCCAGATCAAAGTGTTGCTGATGGTGGGAGTAAACACGCCACCCGACGCGGCCCGCGCAGTATGCTTCTAGACAACACCCGACGCCACGCGTGAGTCATTCGAGATCATTCGCCGAACGTATACGAGTAAGGTTAAATCATTACATATTCTGCAATTATTTTTCGAAATGATTGACGAACAATTTTATTTTATTTATTTATTTAGCCAAAAAACAAAAAACAATACAATATGATACGCTATGGCGTCTAAAACCATGTCATGGTTTGTCTAGGCGTTGCACATTCGACTTATCTGATCTAATATAAACCTTAAAAAGACTGGTCGGTTGTATTACCCCATCTGTGCGAAAACAATCCCGTCAGCTCATAGTTACAAGCATGCAACACCACTATACCTACAAAGAACAAAGATCGTTTGTAAAGCGGGTAGGTTGCTTGTGTTGTCAGTCGCGTCATCCGCTATCGCTTCTTCTATTAATAGAGTTGATAAAACGATATCCTGTTTTATATGACATGAGTTCAGGTCTATACAGAGATCATACTGTGAAAATGCATGAATACTAGCGGTGAGTTTTATCTATACATATAATAAAACAGTAAAAATATTTTGTCTGTACATTTAATATTTTTGACTGAAATGGATAGAGGGAGACCTAAAAAGAACAATAAAAAGCAAAAAAAATTTTTTGGAATTTCTTGTCTGTCTGTCTGTCTGTCTGTCTGTCTGTCTGTCTGTCTGTCTGTCTGTCTGTCTGTCTGTATGTATGTACGCGTTTCACGCAAAAACTACTGGACGGATTTGAATGAAACTTTTTTTGTTGTATAGCTATTAAGCCTGGGCAACATATAGGCTATAATTCATTTTGAAAACTGGAACACCTGATGAAGAACCATAACAGAACAGCTGAACTATAAGTCATATGGAAATGGTGCCTTAACAAAAATCGTTCAACCTGATGAGCATTTTCTGCCGACGTATAAAAATTGAAGATCTGGAACATCTGATGAAAAGCTCCAAGAGACCAACTACACTATAACATATATGGAAATGGCGCCTTAGCAAAAATCGTTCAACCTGATGAGCATTTTCTGCTGACGTATAAAAATTGAAGATCTGGAACATCTGATGAAAAGCTCCAAGAGAGATTTTTCATCTAAGCGAAACACGCGGGCGAAGCCGCGGGCGACAAGCTAGTAACAAATATTATTAATTACACTTATCACATTACTTAAAAATCTGTCTGTTCAAAATTATCAGTACTACTATCGCTTTTTGGTTGTAAGGAACCATCATACGAATTGCTAGTTCCAACTTTATCGGATCCCGTGAAAACTTGTAAAGACTCCAGTGGCTTTTGTGTTAATTCACTGTACTTTTTATGTACTTTCCGTCGATATGCTCCACTTCTTTTGAATCGCTTCCATTTATTTAAGTCCATTTTCTTGAAATGATTCGCAGCAATACAATATTTGAGGTTATATCAAATATTCAAAAGAGATGTCTTATGGCTCTTGTAAGATAACATGATCTCACAAAAGCCTTCAAACGTATCTCTATTCTTTCAAGTGACTTAGATAAAACAAATTGCACTTAAAGACGTTTGGTTCTACAGCAGTTATATACAACGCTTTAGTAAGAGTAAAAGCCTAATGACACACTAAATGAAGATGACACTAAGAACGAATATACTTCTAAGATGCTTTATTACGTGCAAATTATGATGAAGACCAATTAATCTTTTAAAATGCACTTGTAAAACCTTCATTCTGACAAATGTTTTATAAATATTTCTTACAAACGTCTACAAAAGTGCTTAGTAAATTTGAATGCTCTTTTAGCACGAAATGTCTTTTAACATGCCTTTGTAAGATAAGCCTTCCTAGTCAGGATGGAAATATTTTTTTTATAATGTCTTAATTCTTATAAGAGATTATTTATAAAGCAATTTTGCTAGTTGGGTTTGTTTTAAAGAGTCTACTATTACAGTCAGCAAAATTGAAAGTAGCTACCGAATATAGCAGCGTAGTAAGAAAATGCGATAAGTGTCAACGGCAAAAATATTCGTCACATAATACGAAAGAACGAATGACTATAACAAGTACAGCATCGTTAGCATTTGAAAAGATATAAGGTGAACATTACCATTGTTGGCACCCCCTCAGTGAATGGCACTTTACTATTTTTTTAAATGTATTAGGTATATGGATTATCGTTTTTTTCATCATAGCAACACGATTATTTAGTAGAATATACAAATTCTTATACTGGCAACACGTATTTATGTTAATCTTCTTCCATATTTCTTTGACAGCTGTTTAAAAAATATGTGTCGACGAGGCGGTAAAAATTGTTGAAAAACTAAACACTGGGTGCAGCGTTTCCAAGACTATGTGATTGCAAGGTAAGTTTTGGATATATTTCCTCAATATTTCGTATCAGTTATCAATTTAAAGCATGTTTAACTTAAATTTAATGTCATAAGAATAATTCGTTGACTATTTTATGGATGCACATGACTATACTTTATTTTGTTCGATAACATAATGATTGGCACCCATGCCAATCACTATACTTTCTTACTTTTGGATATTTTGGAGAGTTTTTTTAACAAACGATGTTTTTTACTGATTTAGAACTTTATTCTACAAGAAACTAAAGCTATTCTGTAAAAAAAACTATCAATCACTATAGTTTTAGATAGTGCCAATCATTATACTGTGTCATTGTAGTATTAACCAACTACGATGAATTCAAAAGGAAGAGTTATGATTTAAGTATTCTTACGTACTTATGTATGTTTGTATGTTCCAGCGTAAATTCTAATCTACTGAACTGATTTTAATGAACGAGATGTTAAAAAATTCGTTTGAGATTTAATCATAGTAGAGAGATTCAGTTTTTAAATTAATCTTGTTTTAGATTCGTAAAGAATGACGAAAGTTCAGAGTGGGAAGAAATATTCAAAAGAATATTCAGATGCTGATCTAGAAAAGGCTTTGGAAGCCTTAAAAAATGGTATGGGGAAAAAAAACTGGCGCGCGACAGTTTAGCATTCCACGCGCAACTTTGCAGTTCAGGCTGTCGAAAAATTTTGTGAAGAGTCGACCTGGCCCTGGCACAGTCTTGACTAGTCAGGAAGAAAGCCAGTTAGTTCAATGAATAATTGAATCTTGTCGAAAAGGATTCCCACGGCGTAAAGAGGATATCATAAAAAGTGTCAGTTTATTCTTGAAGAAAAATAAAAGACCAAATAGCTTTAATACTCCAGGAAAGGGATGGCACAAACTATTTTTAAAAAGGCATCCGGAGCTATCTATAAGAACTTCTGAAGCTGTAACATTCGCTAGTTCAAAGATATCGAAGAGCCATATTCGAAACTGGTTTAGACAAATCGAAGTTTATCTAAAAGAAAATAACCTATTCAATATTCTGAGTGATCCAACGAGAGTGTATAACGGAGATGAAACAAATTTCATTAATTTCATATTTAGTTAATAGTAAGATAAACAGAAAGCTCAAATACGATCGTACTGTTAATCCTGTAACGTATAAGCCCGATGATTTAGTTATAGTACGTAATGAAACTGGTAACAAGTTCCAAAGCATTTATTTAGGTCCTTATAAGGTGATTAGAGATAAAACACCTAATGTACAAATTTTAAAGAATAATAAACCATATAATATACATAAGAATAGGACAAAAAGATATATACAACCTATAAATGTTTAGTCAAGTTAAGCTATTACTGTATTAAAATTGTATGTGTTTTAATTACATTGTAGTTATTTCAATTGTAAAATACTGTTGTTATAGGAAGATACTTATCAAACATGTATAAAAAATGTACTTACCTTTAATAGTTTTTTTTTCTTCGTTGTAATAAGGATGGAAAGGAGTTTGAGATATCAATAAATAAGAAATAAGTAATAACAACAACAATATTTAATGTATTAACTTAATCATTTATCTACACGGGTAAAATGGATTTTTTTAAATGAGACAGAGCATTTTCTCAAAATATTTCGTAATTCTAAAAATATTTTTTAAAACAATAGTATGTCTTTGTTATGAAAATACTACTTCTCTCTTTTTGAGAAGATTTTATTCTTGAATATTTTGTTATTACAAGAGAAATATGTTCATCTTGAGATTTATTTTTACTCCAAATAATAAACTGAACTACTCTTGAATTGAGAAATTATTTTATCTCAAATCAATAAAACGTATCTTTTATTAAGATTCAAGACTTCTCAAATAATGATTTTCTACAATTAAGAATTTATTTATTATTTCCAAGTAAAATTATCCACTAACTTTGAGAAAATCATGTTCTGAATTTAAATTGCGTTTTGTTTTAGGTCAAGATTAAAAATATTATTGTGTAGGAAGAATTTTCTTGAGTCAAAATATTCAACACTAATGTTTAGACATTCTAATTTTGTCTTAAAAATAATATCTAACTTAATTGGTGATATTGATTACTGACATTAAGAAATCTAAATCATTATAAGTACTAAATTTTTGGATTCAGAGACTTTACTTAAAACAAAGACAACGTTAGCGTTAGAAATCGACAAAATCATTGTTAAATCAACACGCATTATTTTTACTTCGAATAAATTATTTTGCTTTGAGTTAAAAACCCATAAACTCAAGAGTATTTTTTGTCATTTTGTCTGCAAGTTGGCAGCATTGTCTTACGCGTCGTCGGTTACGGGGGCCGATTCTCAAGTAATAGAACTTTTTCAGTGTGGTAATTTCTATAAGAAGATGTCGTTTCTACTATTAAGTTCGAACGTTTTCTATATTTCGTATTCTGGTGCACGATAGAACAATTACCACTCGAACTGTCAAATGGAACGTACCATAGACAATTTATTACGTTTCATTACGTCGTTCGACGTCGACATCTAAGGCTGACGGAGGCAAGGGCGTAACAGCGAACTTATCCTTCCAACATAATCAAGCAGGGTAATTTTCCTGTAAGGTTAAAATCGTGCCCTGTTTATTATGTATTTTAACTGTATCTTGCTAAAAAAAGGTTTATTTATAACTAGCTTTCGCCCGCGTGAAATTTCCACGGGAATAGTGTTTTTTTTCCGAGATGAAAGGTAGCCTATGTCTTTTTCAGTACTTCTAACTATGTATGCGAAATTTCAGGAAGATTGGTTCAGTAAATAAAGCATGAAGAGGTAACAAACAAATAAATAAACAAACCCACT
Source organism: Ephestia elutella (assembly GCA_018467065.1). Classification (NCBI taxonomy): domain Eukaryota; kingdom Metazoa; phylum Arthropoda; class Insecta; order Lepidoptera; family Pyralidae; genus Ephestia; species Ephestia elutella. The sequence continues at coordinate 3,955,039 of CM031578.1, forward strand.
TTCACATCTATACATATAATAAAACAGTAAAAATATTTTGTCTGTACATTTAGTATTTTTGACTGAAATGGATAGAGAGACACTTAAAAAGAATAATAGAAAGCAAAAAACATTTTTTGGAATTTCTTGTCTGTCTGTCTGTCTGTATGTATGTACGCGTTTCACGCAAAAACTACTGGACGGATTTGAATAAAACTTTTTTTGTTGTATAGCTATTAAGCCTGGGCAACATATAGGCTATAATTGATTTTGAAAACTGGAACACCTGATGAAGAACCTTAACAGAGCAGCTAAACTATAAGAAATATGGAAATGGTGCCTTAACAAAAGTCGTTCAACCTGATGAGCATTTTCTGATGACGTATAAAAATTGAAGATCTGGAACATCTGATGAAGATCTGCAAGAGACCAGCTACACTATAACATATATGGAAATGGCGCCTTATTAAAAGTCGTTCAACCAGATGAGCATTTTCTGCTGACGTATAAAAATTGAAGATCTGGAATATCTGATGAAAAGCTCCAAGAGAGCCAAGCCGCGGGCGACAGCTAGTATATAAGTTGTGATTTCTATTATAAATTTCCATTTCCAGGCGCAAACCGAGCCAACTCCCCCCAGTGAATGTACGAGTTAGCACTCCGTATCTAATTACTCTTGATGACATAGATGTATCAAACCTAGTTCCATCACCACTGCCAGGCAGAAAAACCTTCCCACAGTTTGATTTACAAACCTTACTTCAAACATCTGCAGGCGGGAACAGTATTTTGAAATATTATGAAACATACGGACTCCTCGATAATAGTAAAAGAAATCAGTTAACCGATATAATAATAAAACATATATATATATGTTACTGTAAAAGCTCGAACTACGGTAAATCTTAAGATTTAAGAGTAAGTCTTAGGATTTACCGACATAAGTTGGTAAATGTAAGGATTTATGAATATGGGATGATTTTTTCTGGCTTTTACAATTAGAATTTAGTACATGCTAGGTTTTACCACTGACGGCTGGTATATGTTGGTTTTGGGAATAAAACAAAGAGTAATTCTTCCTTCAAGTCTTTCCGAGTGGTCATAAAAAAAAATAACCTGAACCTACCTTCTTTTCCGCCCTCAAAGTCTTTCCGGGCGGCCATAAAAAAAATAACCTAAACCTTATCTAGCAGTCATTTACCATGCCTTTAATGTAAATGCTGAGACTTACCATGCGAATCGTGGTAAAAGCTCTCAAAATTGTTCGGGCTTTTACCATTAAGAGTTGGTAAATCTTAGGTTTTACTCGAAAATCTTAGGATTTACCGTAATTCGAGCTTTTACAGTAACATATACATACATTGTTAATTGGTAAGTAAATAAAAAAACCCTAATGAATTTTGCATTGAATTTTGTTAAGGCACTGGATGAATAGCACTAAAATAATATGTTGTCTCTGATTTCAGCCGAATAACTTACGATGAATATAATGTGATTGCAGCAAAAATAATAACATTGTTTCCAAAAGAGTCGATAGGATTTTACAAAGCCTATAAAGAAAATCTGTTCTGTGAATGGACGTTCTACAGTTGCACGAGGAAAATTAGTGGACAAAGTCCGAAACCTCCTTTATAAATACAAGGATCGCAAAAGAGAATCAAGCGACTGTGAGAACGCATCACCACTTTCAAAGAACCACACATTGAGGATTTACACAGTGTGATTTTTTTCCAAACTTTTTAAATTGTTTTTAAGTTATATTCTATCCTACTATTGAACATACTTACCTATGAATCAGAAATAGATGATATGAGCAACCTTTCTGATACAGAAACAGACAATGACAATAAGCGAATCACTGAAAATTACGTAAATAGCTCAATGAAATATATTAATAACAAAATGGATCAATCCTATAACGAAATAGCAAGAGAGTGTTGTGTGGTAAGTACTGTAGCGTTCAAAACTTTGTTAATAATAATATAAGTAACCTCGTGTGTAATTTAAGTGCTTTTTATTGTTTCAACAGTCTCAACCGCAACCCGTAAATGAAAACTTGATTACAGAAGACACATTTCAACAATCACAAAACACGATTTTTATAAATCATACTCCTCCATCTAATTCTCCTGCTGGTCAACCTATTCCTCTTAATAATGGTATTCCAACACCAACTCAGAATAATGTTGTAACAGTAATTAATGAAGAAACTCCGGTAATTATGACTGAAAATTACGAAAATAATGCTGTTCCACCACCTGCGCAAAATACAATTATGAGTAATGAAATCACTATATATGAAGTTCTCGCTACAATCTTGCATAAATTCGAACAGGTTCAAGAAGATATTAAGACACTAGCTGGTGAATTTAAAATGATTACTGAGAATCAGCAAGCTCTTTTTCAAAATCAAAACAATATGCTATTGAAATTTGCAGAAAGCCAAACGCAATTTGAAGAATTTATACACAAGTCTTGTGGGTCAACAGGAAATAACAAAAAACCTGACGTAAAGCCTATTAGTAACAAGAAAGAGTTAAAAGAATAAGAACTTCTCATAGCTGACCCTGATTTTAAAGCAAAGCTTAGGAACACTTTATAAGTCGTATGTAGCAAGGGTAAAAATAGAGGACTAAATAATGCATATGCTCTCATTGATATTCTGTTTCAAAGAAGCTTTTTGTGTGAATGTTCATGGGCTGGTGGATCCAGAACAGAACAGTCGAAGATTTGTCTTATAAGTTTCACAAACATTTTCGATTTGTTTTTCTCAGTTCTTCACGATTCAGACCCTGATTTTAAGAAGCCAGATTGTGAGAAGTTCTTTAAGACTGTTTTAAAAAATTCACGTCAACGCTGTGCTAGTAAACAAATTAGAATGTCTACAATGAGACATCGAGCGAAAATTACGAAAATAGCTCCACGCTCTCCTACAAAAGTCACAAATGGTGGTGAACCGATAAACGGACCCGAATCACAAGGTCATAACTTGAACCTGAAGCAAACTATGAAGGGTTAAGAAGCCATCAAACGAATCTCTTTCAGCGGCATCTACAAAGCCGTGTTTAAGACGAATAATCGCTGCTAGAAAAAATTATAAATCTGGTGTTCGAATATTCAAAACTCCGACAACTTCTTTTCATTCAAACAACTTTAATGCCAAGGACTATACTGATATGATTATATGGGGTGAGTCGCAAGTTACACCCCCTCCTATGTTACACAAAATCAGTGATAAAGAGTTGGAAGATTTACTTCAACCACATTCACATATTATTATGGAGTTTCCGGATTTTCCTTCTCATACTCAAGCAGTAGAACGATGTGTTAAAATGGTGACTGAGGCATCGATGTCTGTATCTGGTGAGAAGGCAAGAGATGGATTTATTCGAAGTAAAATACAATCACGAGCATTAATGCCATCTTTCGAAAACAAGAAAAATTTCAATGTTACGAAAAAAACATTATAAAATTCAAATTTTTCTAATATTTTCGTATTTTTTTTATGTCTCTAGCAGTGATTTTTTTAATTAAACGTTCGCATCCATAAAATTGTTATTTTATTAACACTAAACTAATTTATTTAATTTTGTTTCATAGTCATGTTTAATTGTGTATAGATTTTAGAAAGCTGTGTAAAACTTGAAAAAAATTGAAATTCTAACGCCGGTAGAGGTCTAAAAAAAATATTTTAAAATAAAAATAAAAATACAATTAATATTAACTTGCTACTATGCAACTTTTGGCAGGAGTAGGGCATTATTGGGCTTTTCAGAACTGACCCATTCTATAGAGCGAATGAAATGAGCTCTATAGGATGGGTCTGTTCAACCCAATAATGCCCTTATAAATATAATATAGTGTAGATACTAAATTACCTTATGAGATTCGACGATTCCGCACACACAATTTTCACTAGCAAACAAAAAATTACTGCAAAATAAATCAGATTGAACCAAATGTATTATGCTAAAGAAAATCTCGCTTTGCCTAGGCCGGTTGCTCATACCATTTATCAAATTGGCTAGCACCTAGAACGATTATTCTAACACATGATCATCGGGACGCACATGATCATCGGGACGCCTGTGGTGGACACTGCAAGATATCTCAGCACTGGTTATTGACAACCAGTGAATAAGATTACTCCGTGTCGAAAGACATTAGTACCTTGGTATCCACCGTGACTGATGCGAAAGAACTTCTCGTCTTAACGATTATTCTATTACACACACAGTCATCGGGACGTCAGTGGTAGACCAAGTGAGTTATCTCATTACTGGCCCGATTGGTCGTACCGGTCACCTATAGGTTATTGGCACCCAGTAAATAAGATTCCTCTAAGTCAAACCATAAGACATTGATACCTTGGTACTCACCGAGACCGATGCATAAGAACTTCTCGTTTAATCTAGGCCGGTTGCTCGTGCTGAACCAGATTGACTTGGTATCTAGGAAAACAATATTTCTTGTCACAAAAACACAAAGATTCAGATCTAATTCAAAACTTTGAGACAATTTTATATCACAATGACACAGTCACATTCACGAACAGTTCGAATGCAATGAATTAATAAAATTAAATGCAGCATTAGTGATGTACACATGACATCGCAAACAATCGATAAAAAATCGATATTCATTCACCTTCCTGATTGCACAAAGTCTATTAAAATGACGTTTATCTTTGTAAAGGAAAATATTTTATGTCAGTAACACAAGTACCTATAAAAAGTAGCATATATAAATATATTTATATATTGACCAACTCTAGGCTCGAGATTGCTCAAGCATGTCTTTGACCCTGCCTTCGTCATTGTCCATACTTTTCAGACTTTCAAGAACCTAATGATTGAGAAAAACAGTTTATCAAAAGAATGTTATAAATATAATCCTACATATCGATTGTTTAAGTAACGATTAATCGGTAATAATGTATCATCAAGCCATGCACTAGAATGGAACTTTTTTGCTAAGCGTGCAAATTCGTATTCCCACGAAGACCTTTCGCGTAGGTAACATAATACCCATAACTTGATTTATTCCACATTTATCCAACATAGTTTTGCCCTACATAAAAATTCTGTGTATCCGTTTGCACCACATGTTTTTGAATTTATTATTTTAGTAGTACAGACAGAAATCAATATATATAAATCCATACTAATATTATAAATGCGAAAGTTTGGATGTGAGTTTGTGAGTTTGTGAATTTGTGAGTTTGTGAGTTTGTGAGTTTGTGAGTTTGTGAGGATGTTTGTTACTCAATCACGCAAAATCTACTGGACGGATTTCGATGAAATTTGGTACAGAGGTAGATAATGACCTGGAATAGCACATAGGCTACTTTTTATCCCGGGAAAAAGCACTGTTCCCGTGGGAAATTCACGCGGGCGAAGCCGCGAGGCAAAAGCTAGTATAAATATATAAAATATGATAAACTAGCTTTCGCTCCTCGGCTTCGCCGCATAATTTATACACCAAAATCTGTTCAGAAGTTTTAGAGTTTATCGTTCGCGACAGACAGACGTGGCAGGGTATTTTATTTTATAATATGTACCTATATAAGGATAAATAATATAATACGATTGAAATACACATTAGAGAATAAACTTGCCTACAAAAAATGAATTTGCAATGTGGAGCAAAACGTATGGAATAAAGCGGAATAAACTCATTATGCTTCGTTGGACTACGGCTCCCAATATTTTTATGATCCATAAGGGAATCAATAAAATAAAATTTCTGAGTTAATGACACTTTAAATGTTTTACATGATTGCGTAGAAAGGAGTATATTGTTTTCAGCGTTATATATATATAGGTATATATATGGTGAAAAATGAAGTCCTGGTATTTCATTTGTACATCTTCTCTCTTCTTCTCTTCTCTCAGCCGAAAGACGGCCACTGTTGGACAAAGGCCTCCCCCAAGGATTTCATCCATGGAGGGTTTTGCCGTAATCGCCACGCTTGACAGGCGGTTGGCGATCCTTTGTTTTAAATCCCTTACTCGCCTCTTACGACACCCGAATCATTTGTACAAATCGTAAATATACACATTGTTATTTAATGATATTGACTTCCAAGTAACAAATAACTCAACTTATTTATCATAACCGCAATAAAAGAAGCAGCGATTGTTTAATTTATCATATAAATGATTACCTCAAGCCGCTCGATGAGGAACGCATTCTAAAAGTTTGGGAACCAGTGTCGTAGGTGATAAAGACAATGTAATTGAATCATAGAGCAACACGGACTCCTTACCGCGCGCGGAAGTCCTTGTTGCTCGAAGAATTATTACTAGGTCATTATTAATAATCATTTTTAAAATCATTGAAATAACAAAGAATCTACATTTTAATCATTTAACTTGAGGTTTTTTTATTTAGATTTTTTATTTTTTTGTGACAAATATTAAGAAATGGTTAATATTTGAATTCAATTAAACGTAAATAAATTAAATATTTAATTAGGTATATCATAACATGAGTGTATTTATCCTAACAAATATTTGTGTGTGTAATTTAAAGTGAGTTTGTTTGTTACCTCTTCACGTTTATCTACAGAACAAATATTCCTGAAATTTTGCATAAATATAGTTAGAAGTACTGAGATAGATATAGGGTACCTTTCATCCTCGGGAAAAAGTACTGTTCCTACGCGGGCGAAGCCGCGGGCAAATACTAGTATACATATTTAACAATATCATCATTTGTTTTGTGTTACAATGAATAATGTCGGCATCCGGGCGGCATACTTTGAGTATCGAATTTCAAAGACCTGATTGCAATATTAAACTTTTGCTGATGTTTTGATAAATACAGTGCTTGTCAACTTTTACGTATTTTGAGACGTTGAAAACTACTCTAATTGCTAAATAACTTTAATATTTTTCTACGTGATTGACAACACCTGGAAAGGTGGATATTTTAGCAAAAAAAACCTATTTAAGCCAAACAGTAGTCAATTGTAATACAAATATTATCAATCAGCTCTAAGAGTCAAAGTCAAAGTCAAAGTCAAAGTCAAAATTTTTTATTGAAACTTGGCCTTCAAAGAAGGCTCTTTTTCACGTCGATAACTAATTATTTAATCATAATATATTATGTCTCAAAGCTACAAACTACTAGCATTTCGGAACGACCACTGTTGAGAAGAAATGCCGAAAGAAACTCATGAAACAGTCTTGGTCGCCTAATATGCCAGAGGGGCTATTTATTAACTTTATACATACACTAGATTGTGTACAGTCAAAAATAAAATATAAGAAAATAAATAAAATAATATAATAAAACATGTTATGTTTGTGATCAAGTAACCACAATAAATTGGTTAAAAACAAAAAATAAAAATACAATTCGAATCAGGATCGAAGCAGGATCCCCCTGGCAACACCCGTTCACGAGTTGACGCGAGGGTCAGCCATCGCAAAGCTCAACCATAATAGAGGGAACCTTACCTCCCGGCCCACGACGCCGTCAACAGTTTGAACATTTTAGAAAAATAAATACTTTCAGTCACTTGAAGATCACAATACACGTACATGTTTAACGATTAAATGTCAATGTTATTAAATTTAAATAAAACTTTTTTCCAAAAAAAATGAACCGACTTCCATCATAACACTTAAAATCATGAAATAACAATAAAGAAAAATGTATTGGCATGCTACCTACTGAATGAGGTGAAGTCGGTGCCAAGTGCAGGAGTAAGGGTGTTGTGGTGGTATGTACATACACGATTCTAATGTAAATTTAGATTATTTAATTTTTTCGGCACCGACTTCACCTCATTCAGTAGATAGCATGCCAATACATTTTTCTTTATTGTTATTTCATGATTTTAAGTTTTATGATGGAAGTCGGTTCATTTTTTGGAAAAAAGTTTTATTTTATTATTTTTAGTGCTTCTACACTTATTTTCTTTAATAAAAACTTAAACTTTTCTTCTGACCGAAAATAAAGAATTAAGAATTCGAAACTTTTTGTGTCAGTTTGATTTGAAATGTCAGAATATGTCAAATTGTCTATTATTTTTGGCACATAAATAGACCGAGAGTCCGCGACGATCAAACCCTCCTTATTTTAAAAATGCTGAATGTTTCTCTGCGTGGGTAAAAAATTTTAGCGACTAGGTATGAAGTTTGGATCTTAGTTGCATATGCAGGTAATATGGCTAGCAAGGATGATTTTTATAGGTATAAAAAGCACCCTTGGGGCCTCCCAAAGTAACATAAAATTCAGATTTTGTAATAAAATAAATATAACTATAATTTAGTAAAGTTACAATGTCTGGCAGGGGTTTATATCTGCACCAATGGCCTGGTAATGGATGGCGTGATTTCCAATATTATTCGGAATAAAATCTTTAAAAACTTTACTTTGAGGAAATTGAGCTACCACTCTATATGCTATTGCTACAAATTATCTGCCTAAGTAATCATGATCCAACTTTTATAGTCGCTAATCGCTATTTCTATGTTGGGGACATACATAGAAAATCTTGAGTTTTAATAAAATAAGGAAGGGCATGCAGTCGCGGGCTTTTACTCTATAATGCAATGTTGATATTTTTATATTTTGTTAGGTATCTTTTAAATTACCGAACAGATTCTGACGTGGTTAAAATGGGACCAACTTGGGAATAGACTCTTACGAATAAAAAAATAATTTCGGAAATCAGTCCACAATAGGCGGAGAAATCGGCGAACATACATAAAAAAAAAACATACATACATCGAAACATATAACCTCCTCCTTTTTTGGGAAGTCGGTTAAAAATAAAGGAAAGGTTATTATTCACAATAACAAAAGAATACAATCAAGTGTGGAGTGGCGAAGTTGTAGGGAGAGACCAAGCTTTTTTATCGTTCAAATAATCACTTATTGTGTAATACGCTTTATTCATCAAAGTATTTTTAAGATATGTTTTAAATTTTTGCATAGGCAAATTTATAGCCTGGTCAGGGAGCTTGTTGAACATTTTTACACTTTGACCCACGAAAGACCGCCGAACCTTTTTAAGCCTAAAGCAGGGCGTATAAAGTTTATTCTTATTGCGGGTGTTTATACTATGTACATCGCAAATTTTTTTTAAAGAGGTTTAAATTGGATTTAACAAAAATAAGTACATTGAAGATGTATTGAGATGCAACAGTAAGAATTTTTATTGATTTAAAGAGCTCTCGTAGAGAATCGCGTCGCTTTAGCCCGTACATAAAACGAATTGCTCTCTTCTGTAATACAAAAATTTTCCCTATCTCAGCTGCATTTCCCCATATCAATAATCCGTATGACATTATGCTATGAAAGTAGCTGAAATACACGAGTCTAGCTGTTTCAATGTTTGTGCACTGTCTTATCCTTCTCACTGCATAAGCCGCCGAGCTAAGTTTTTTGGCCGTGAGTTCAATGTGTTTATCCCACTTTAACTTACAGTCAACGGTAACGCCTAAGAATTTGACACTGTGTACCCACTCTAATACTTCGCCATTAACTATTAAAGGTATATTATTGTGAGGTGCGTTTGAGAGAGAAAACTTTATACACTTGGTCTTGTCCGTGTTTAAAGCCAGGTTGTTGGTTGTAAACCAGTCAAGCACAAGTGTCATAATATTACTTACATCGTCATAATTTTGACTATTTCTGTTGACTTTAAATAGTAAAGATGTGTCGTCCGCAAATAAAACTACTTCACACAATTGTTGGGCAAGACATGGAAGGTCATTTATGTAAACAAGGAATAGAAAAGGACCGATTATGGAGCCTTGAGGCACTCCCATGTCTACCGCCGCACTGCTGGAAGCAGCTCTGTTAACTTCTACTTTCTGAGTTCTGTTGTCCAGGTAAGAAGCTAGTACCTCAAGGGCCGTCCCAGTAACACCATAAAATTTAAGCTTGTTTTTTAGTATATTATGATCCACGCAGTCAAAGGCTTTTGAAAGGTCGCAAAAATACCTATGACATCTTGGCTGGATTCCCACGCTTCGTAGATTATTTGAACTAAAGTAGATGTTGCATCAGTAGTGGAACGACTTTTAGTGAAACCGTACTGACGATTATGTAAGATTTTATTTACGTTAAAATAAGAGACTAATTGCGTTAAAATTAATTTTTCAAATATTTTACTTAAAGCGGGTAGTATAGAAATGGGTCTGTAATTAGTGGGATCATTTTTTGTACCCTGTTTGAATAAAGGAATAATTTTACTTATTTTCATGAGGTCAGGGAAAACACCCTCGGAAATGCACTTATTGAAAATCACAGTTAGATGAGGAGCAATCAAATCAATAATACTGCTCAGAACTGCGACAGATATACCCCAGAGATCCTCAGTATTTTTCATGTTGAGTGCCTTATACGCAGATAAGAGTTCATCCGATGTGATACTTCTAAATCTAAAAATGGACTTAGGATCGGAGGCATTTCTTTTTAATAAGTCATCTGCAGCAAAAAAATTATTGAATTCGTTGGCTACTTCGTCGTTAGAAGTTATGGTTTTATCACCAATTTTTAAAGAAATATTATTGTCGCGCGATTTCGATTTGCCTGTCTCGTTATTGATAATAGACCAAGCAGCTTTGATCTTATCATTAGAGTTTTTTATTTTATTAGTGAGATACAAAGATTTTGCGGCAGCACATACCTTTTTAAAAGTTTTTGAATAACATCTAACGTATGATACAAATTCCGGTTTAAAATTATATTGTTTTTGGCCATACAGTTCATATAGTTTGTTTCTACTAATATAAATGCCATTTGTGGCCCAATCGCAGAAATTTAGTTTTGTTTTCTTATCAAATGTTTTAAGAGGAAAAGATTTTTTAAATTCTTGTTTCACTGTATTAAAAACCTCATCATAATGGTCATTCGGATTTTTATTTAGGTCTATTTCAGGCAATTACAGGAGCGGAGCTAAGGTTAGACTCTTCGTCACGTGTCAGTGACGCCTGTTGACCCAGGTGGTCAGACCCCAGACAGGCAAAAAGCTTTTCATCAGAGACAGAGCAATCACAGAAAATGTTATCTATACATTTGGCAGAGGTTGAGGTAATTCTAGTGGGTTCAAAGAATGTGTTTTTCAAATTAAATGAATCAAGCAAATTTCTAAATCCATTGCTTTCCGAACATGAAACTAAAATATCAACGTTAAAATCAATCAAGTCTGGGAGAAAACTCTGTTGTGACTCTGTCTCTGCGCCGCGCCGATAATATCGCGATAATTGTGTTCGCCGCCCGCCCAGTCGTGCCAGCTGCCCGCCCTAGTCGTGCCAGCCGCCCGCGCGTTCTCCAGTGCCAGTCAAGACGAAGTTTCACTGCATAAATATAATTTTCGTAAGTTTCTTTAATTTAAATATCTCATTTCAGTATAATTTACTTTATAATTTAATCACTAATATGTTAAATGCTACTAGTTATCAACACTATCAACTATCAGAAGATAGATATTCTTTCTGTGTTTAAAAGTTTTATTTTCAGCCACAGAATACATGACAGTACAAGTAGTTTAGCTTACCTAATTTCCCCACAGTATTTATTGTGTGTTTTTATGTATGTGTATAATTTGCCGTATATAGGTACATATATATAAATTAATAAATAAATTTAAATGTAAAGTACACCTATATGTAATCACTATAATATAACTTATTATTGTTATTGCAGGTCTGACTCCGAGTATTCAGAATATAAAAAAGCCAGCAAGAGAGCAGCCGCGGCAGCGAATGACTTCGATTCCGAAATAGAAGCGGCTTCGGGAGTAAAGTATGTACCCTACATAATTACTTATATTACTCTTTTTCACAAATAAATTTAATTTTCACAAATGAAATCCTCTCGATCCATCGCTGGTTGACTGGAAGAGATCCTTTCATAGGATAAGCCCGCCATTGTCTTTTTACCTTTTTATTTATGTTCACTATGTATCCTTGGTACAATTAAGATACTACGTACATACATACAAATTTATTTTATTTTTGATATTTTATAGTTTTCTAGTTATAGTTTTTGTTGTCAGGTAAATTTTAAAAGATACATTCTTCAAATCAGGAAACTTAAATAATATTATTCACCACAAATAGTTATTTCAAGGAATCTAGGATTTTGTTTTATTAAAGCCTATATATGTTCTTATGTGATTTTTTAATTTATTAATTTATGTAATAATTTACATACTAATTCTTCTTTTATTTTTACAGTTTACAAAAGCGGAAGAAGCCCGCTTCTAAACCAACAAAAAAGAAGCCCAGCACCGCGGCGAAACCTGCTGCTGCTGCTTCTAGTGCCGCGACCTGGGGTTTCGACAGCGACAGCGACGAAGAAGCGGGCAAGCGGGGCTCCACACTGATATCGGCGCTGACCAGGCGGGTGGCGGATGGAGTCCTGCGGCGCACCGCAGACTTGGAGGGCGATGTTTTTGTCGAAATAAAAATTTATAACGTCAAAGACATAGAGAGGGTTGATCCTAAAGACCGTTGGGAACGGGCGGTTATTTCACTAAAATACCAGGGAGAGTCTGAATCTCCGGAGCTCTCCCCATTAAAGAAAGTGTTGAAATTATGTAAACAAAAGTTTACAAAGGAAGGGACTTTCTTTGCCAATAAAAAATAAAAGCCCTTTTCCCAGCGGCACTTTTTATACATATTTTATATTACATGACAACCAGTTTGGTTTTAGACCTGGCCTATCCACTGAGACCGCAATTTTTGCATTTTGAAGCAGACTGTCAAGTACTATACAGAGCGAAATACCCCGGTGTACGGCTGCTTTTTGGATCTGTCGAAGGCTTTCGACCTGGTTTCCTACGATATTTTGTGGCAGAAGCTAGGCGAAATGAAAGTGCCACCTGAACTGTGTAACTTTTTCAAGTTCTGGTATCTTAGCCAGGTCAATGTCGTAAGGTGGTCGAATGCTTTCTCAGAGCCATACAGGTTGGAGTGCGGAGTAAGACAGGGGGGGCTGTCCTCGCCTAAACTATTCAACCTGTACGTGAATGCATTGATTGGGGAGCTCAGCAGCCTGCATGTCGGTTGCCATATTGATGACGTATGTCTCAATAACATTAGCTACGCGGACGACATGGCTCTGCTGAGTGCCTCTCCCTGTGGTCTCGACAGGTTGTTGAGTGTATGTGAGCGATACGCCACTAGTCATGGCTTAATTTATAACGAGCAGAAGAGTGTATGTATGGTCTTTCAAGCCGGAGGGAAACGTCCGGATACTATTCCTCCTATAAAATTAAATAAGACTCCCTTGCAAAGGGTTTACAAATTTAAATATCTTGGACACTGGTTGACCTCCGACTTGAAGGACAATACTGATGTTGAACGGGAGCGTAGGGCGCTATCAATGCGCGCTAATATGATAGCCCGTAGGTTTGCTCGTTGTTCTCGAGAAGTTAAAATAACTCTTTTTAGAGCATACTGCACATCTTTTTACACGAGTAGCCTATGGGTGCAATATACACAAACGCAATTTAGCGCCCTACGAGTCCAATATAATGATGCTTTCAGAGTGTTGTTGGGGTTGTCTCGACGTTGTAGCGCGAAGGGGATGTTCGCCGCATACCTAAGCCGGGTCTCGATTCGTCGGGCTCCGTGAAGGCCCACAGGCCAATCGGACTGATTGCGGTTCTGGGGAAATTGCTCGAAAAATTATTCGTCAGCCGGCTCAACCATCATCTGGCAGTGTCGGGCAATCTTTCCCCCAAGCAATACGGCTTCAGACGAGACACCTCCACCATGCACGCGCTCCACGACGCAATTGAGCATATCAGGAGCAGCCGACGGAAGGGGCTTCTGTGCGCTGCAGTATCATTGGATATACAGTCGGCATTCAACAGGGCTTGGTGGCCCTATGTTCTGCAGCGGCTGCGGGAGGTCGGATGCCCAAGGAATCTGTTCAAACTCATTGCACACTACCTGAATGAGCGCACAGTTCTATTGAACTATGCTGGCGCTAGCGCAGCCAGACCCATGGAGATGGGATGCGTACAGGGATCTGCATGCGGCCCTGCTCTGTGGAATCTGGTTTTGGATGGGCTTTTGGGGATGGATATGCCTGACGGGTGCCGCATACAGGCATATGCAGATGACGTCCTTCTTATTGTGACTGCCAAGGACACTTCTGCGCTTGAGACTGCGGCTAACACAGCTCTGGATCGCATCGCAAACTGGGGATCTAGCGTAAAACTGGAATTCAGCCCCCATAAGACTCAGGCCCTCTCTTTCTCTCCCAAATCCGGCGAGGGTGGATTGTTTTTATACCACTATCCGCAAACGGTGCACATCCCTGGCAAGCAGACTTCGGGCCAGCTCCAACGGTATTCTGAAGATGTTTGCGTCACGTGTCGATTTTCAGTATGTGTATCATTGTTCAATGATACACGTACTGAAGAACGAACAGGTGTGATGTCTGTATGTGTGTTTTTGTGTATGTACTAACACTAGGTTTTAAGTTATCTGTGCTACTAACAAATTATGATCCCTGTTGGTCGAAATAAAAGATTTATTATTATTATTATATTATTATTTATATACCTTTTTTTGTTTTTACACTTACTAATCATTTGTTTTTAGTTTTAAATAATTTAATATCTATCTCAATAAAATATTTTTTTTATTTTAACGTTCTTTATAAATAAATGAATCCGAATAATTACCAAAGTGGTCTAAAATTATATTTAAGTATGATTTTTCTGTAATAATGAGAAACCGTTGTATTACCTACTCGTAGCTTATTATAGACCGTTGTAGCTTTTTGTGCACGTCATCATTTTATTGAGAACGATAGGTACTTTTCTTAATCAAATTAATATGGCAAATAAATCTGTGTATTGCACGGTTTGCGATTCATCTGTAAAAAGTAGAGCATTCTCTGCCCATTTGCGGAGTACGATACATAAAAATAATAATTCGATTCAAGTAAGCAATGACATTGAAAAAATTAGTAGTGCATTTAGAAGCCGCATAGCATCGTACAGAGTGCGTGACGTAGATGTAGATGGGGCTTTCAGTCACCCGCAAACTTTTTGATCAAAATAAGGGCACGCGTACGAGAATTGCTTCTGGCTAGGTTAGCAACTTTAAATTCTATTAAAGTTAATTTTGAACTATTTTCCGAGTTCTCGATTCCGAATAATGACACATGTGAAATAAAGTCATTTATGACAGAAAACATAATTTGTCATAAATTTTTCGATTTTGAGCAAGTATATTCAGAAGTAATAGAAAATATATCTACAAAAATAGATGAGTTTCAGCAAAAAGATAGTGGTTGGGCTTTCCTGCGAAATGTATACTTGGAAGTCAATATTAATAAGTACAACCCCGTTCGAGCGTCAAAATTTATAGAATTACCGAAATGTATAAAATCTAAACGCGCTTGTGTTAATATACAAAATAACGATGAATTCTGCTTTTTATGGTGTGTAATGGCAGCATTATTTCCTGCTAAAAATAATGCTCAGCGCATTTCTGCTTATCCGCACTTCAGTCAAGTTCTCAATACCGAGAATATGACATTTCCAGTAGGATTTCTAGATATTAAAGTATTTGAAAAAAACAATCGTCATATAAGTATAAATGTCTATGGTCTCAAGAACCAATCTAATATAGTTGGACCTCTATATAAAACACAACAGAAAAAAATATCATATTAATTTGCTACTAATTGAGAAAAAGAATATAAACACTACTGTTTAATAAAAAATTTGGGTAGATTACTTAAAAATCAATTAACCAAACACCATGATAAAGTTTTCTTTTGTGATGATTGCCTTAATTTTTTTCACAGTGAAGATAAATTAAATGATCATACTTGTGGTGGTATTAAGACAGTGCTTCCTGACCCAGGTAGTATAATACAATTCAGACATTATGAGAGAATGCAAGACATTCCATTCGTTATATATGCTGATTTTAATTGTTTATTGGAACCTAATTCACATAATGTGGAGAACAATTCAACTTATACAACTATGTTACACAAACATTTACCTGCAGCATTTGGATATTATATTGTCTGTTCATATGATAGTTCTCTAAATAAATATGTTTCTTATCGTGGTCCAATTGTGTGAAAAAAATTATTGAATATCTTGATAAAGATATAGCAAAAATACATAAGATTTTAAATAAATCACTTCCAATGACACCATTATCTTCAGACGAAGAAAATAAATTTAATAACTCCAAATGTTGCTTTATTTGCAATGGTTTATTATTTGATGACAAAGTAAGAGATCACTGTCACTTAACAGGACGGTACAGGGGTCCAGCCCATTCATATTGTAATATAAAATTTCGTTTACCAAAATTTGTTCCAGTATTTTTTCACAATCTATCTGGTTATGATAGTCACTTATTTATACGACAATTGGGAGAAATACCTGGGAAGATAAAAGTAATAGCAAAAACTAAGGAAAATTACGTATCATTCACAAAAATTTTTCAATTTGGTCATCAAGAATATATGCCGGTTCGTTTTGTTGACTCATTCAAATTTTTAGGCACAAGTTTAGAAAAACTAGCAGACAATTTAAAAGGGGAAGATTTTGTTCATTTATTTAATTTTTTCCCGAAAAAGGAACATTTTCGTCTTTTAACGCGCAAAGGTATTTATCCATATGAATACATGAGTAATTGGAATTGTTACAGAGAAAAAATTGCCGTCCAGGGACTGCTTTTATAATGTTTTATCTGATAGTATTATTTCTGAATCCGAATATGAACATGCTCAAAAAGTTTGGACTGTTTTCTATTTAAAGAATATGGGAGAATATACTGATTTATACCTCAAGACCGATGTTCTTTTATTAGCTGATATTTTTGAAAAGTTTCGAAAAACGTGCAAATTTAATTATAACTTAGATCCCGCGTTCTACTTAACAGCTCCAAGTCTAAGCTTCGACGCCATGTTACTTAAAACAAAGGTAAAACTGCAGCTTATAGATGACTTAGAAATGATTCGAATGATTCAAAAAGGGATTCGTGGTGGAGTTTGTTTGTGCCCCTATAGATACTCCAAAGCGAATAATAAATATGTATCAAATTTTGATCCATCTACCCCTAATAACTATTTGTTATATATGGATTGTAATAATTTATATGGATATGCAATGTGTTCTAGTTTGCCGTATTCAAATTTTGAGTTTCTGGATCCGACAGATATCAACAAATTAAATATACTTGAAGTTCCTGATGACTCATTACATGGTTATATTTTAGAAGTTGACCTAGAATATCCAGAATGCTTACACGATCTACATAATGATCTACCATTTTGTCCGCAAAAATTTGCTCCACCAGGATCTAAAATACCTAAATTGATACCAAATTTATATGATAAATTTAGTTATGTTATTCATTATGTTCATTTGAAAACGTGCATACAACATGGGTTGATATTGAGAAAAATTTACAGAGTAATTAAATTCAAACAGAGTCCATTTTTGAAACAATACATAGATTTAAATACCATATTACGTCAAAAAGCTACATCGGTATTCGAGTAGGATTTTTCAAACTACTTAATAACAGTATCTTCGGAAAAACGCTTGAAAATACTGAAAACAGGTTAAAAGTCCATTTAGTTAACCAATGGCGTGACAACGAAAACAAAACCAAAAAACATTATGGAGCAGAACAATTAATTTCAAGTCTTAATTTTCACAGCTCTACTACCTTTTCAGAAAATTTTGTAGCTATTCAAATGAAACCAGACTCGGTTATATTAGATAAGCCCATATACATAGGGTTTACTGTCCTTGAAATTGCTAAAAATCATATGTATGATTTTCATTACTCGGTAATGAAACCTGCATATGGCTCTCGTTTAAAACTATGCTATACCGACACCGACAGTTTTTTTGTATTCAATTGAAACCGATGATATATACAAAGACATAAAAACTCGTTTTCAATCCTATTTTGATACAAGTAATTATGATCCTAATAATATGTATGGCATAGTCCCTAGAAATAAAAAGATCCCAGGTCTATTTAAAGACGAAAATCAAGGTCATGGAATATGTTGTTTTGTAGGACTACGATCGAAACTTTATTGTATAAAAACTGAAGATTGTGAAATAAAAAAGCCAAAGGGATTCAGAAGTCCGTGGTAAAAAGGCTCAATTTCAAGGACTATAACGAAGTATTATTACGTAATTCTATAATTCGAAAAAGAAATATAATTTTTAAATCTCTGAAGCACGAGATCTTTACTCAAACTGTTGACAAAGTAGCTTTATCTTCCAATAATGATAAGCGCATCATCCTCAAAGATAAAATATCTACATTAGCTTGGGGACACAAATCAAGCTTCTTTTAATACTTAGTTTTTTAAAGTAAAATAAAAATTAAGTATAGGGATATGAAGTGAATGTTTATAGAAACAATGAATAAGAGTTCAAACGTTTTTATACAATAATGTAAATAGACCACTTTGGTTATATTAACCATAATTGAATAAAAATGTTTTATGCTATGTATAGATATATAATGAACCTACTTTAGTATATGTATTCATAAGTGTGTCATATTATTTGTACCATTAATATAGTTTAATTTTAAAATAAATGTTTTTCTAAAAAAAAAATGATTTTTTATTATTCTACCAATACCTAACCTTGATATCTACACATGTATCTAGTAGCATTCGAACCAAAAAATATGCTGATGATATAAAACACTCGCCTTGTAATGTAAGCCATTTGAATCAAGTCCAAACATGATCATCTACGTAAGCACTTAGAGGTTTATATTTCTGTTAAATTTGCCATCAGTTCCATATTATCACTCGGTGTTCGAATAAAGCAGATATATTTACATTACTGTATCTACAATTTTAATAAAATAAGTGAAAATTATTTTATAGTACGTATATCAGTTTAATATTTTTTTTATTTTATAAATTTTTACGTACAATTCTTCATTTTATACTAATATGATTTTTTTTTGCAGATCATGTCTGAATCGCAGCGAACTTGCATACTCTGTTCAGAGGATAGTCAAGATGCATTTGATGGAGTCAACGACTTCTTTGCGCTACAAATGAATAGTAGAGCAGCTGAGAAAAGAAAGCGGCAACTGGAAGAAGATGCTGGACGAACTCAACAAAATCCTGAACGAAAAAAAAATGAATTATCGTCTTCGTCGTATGTCATAAGAAAAGAATGCCAGAAGCCAAAAAAAATAATAAAAATACAAGTTTTTGATTTGGAAAATAACACTTCTAATTCACAAAATGAATTATTCGAAAATTTGGTTTTAAGTGCTCGGTATATATTAAATGACTCTATAGATGAGATTTTGGACTTGACAGAAAATGTGATAAATAAAATAGCGAAAAAATTAGCAAATGATTATTATTGATAATTTTGTGTGTTTTTTAGGCTAAGTTTTATAGTTTGTGTTATTTTCTCATGTAAAAAAGTGGAAAGAAAATGTAATTGATTTTAAATAAACATATAATTATTATTCTTTTTTTTTATTTTATTATGTCCGTTTTTAAGATAAGTTTTTAATATCATAATAGAAGTAAATAAAGACAAATATACTATCATTTAAAAAGAATATTTCGAACTAAAAAAGAAGCTCCATCTATTAACTATTTACTATACAATTAAAATTAAATATAATTGACTAGTGTCTGATGATTTAACAGCATTGATGTAGATGGCGCTTAATAAAGTTAATATATATTAAAAATGTAAGCAATCCTTCAGTATTTTCTTGAACTAAAATTTATTAGTAGATAATATCCATAAATTAGATGGCGCTGATATTTTTTATTTTACATCGTCTCTATTAGAAATGTAATGTTCATACAGTAGATGGCGCTGATAATATTTATTGTAAATCGCCATGTCATAGTTAAATTCATTCAGGTGTAATGAAGCTACGGTGGCGTAGTGGATACTTGCTTGGATACAATAGTCTTGATTATTGAGATCCGAGTTCAAATCTGGTTCCACTAAACTATTATACTAAGCCATCATGGAGCTTCCGGTGAAGGAAAACATCGTGATCAAACCACTACCAACATCATCACAAATATAAATACATCACAATAAATTTAAGTTAGTATCACAATATATTTTTTTAATTTTTACTTAAAAGTAAAATAAAAGACGTTGAATGATTTATAAAATTTTATTCAGATATACTTTCTAATTACTGCAATGATCAAAATACCACTTTTTAATACAAAGTACATTTTTAAGGGCACATTCTTTTTTATGGTTAAAGCAGTTGAACATATATTCACGTTTACAATAAATTTTATACAGAGAAGAAAATCTGGGACATCCACTATCTTCAATATCTATTATAGTACAATTTTTACACAACTCACTTATCCAATTTTGTTTTTCAAGCCCTTTCATTATCACTGTTTTATATTCTAAAAATGGCTTCACTATTCTCTTGAATTCCCTGTAGTCGATATATCCTTCCCTCCATGTGATACCTCTATTTTCTTCAATCCATCGTACTCTATTTTCTTCAATCCATCGTACTCTCTTTTTTTCTTCTTTAGTTAAATATGAGTATGAATAGGGAGGTTTTATTAGAAAAACTTCTGTAAATTCCTCGGTAGAAATAGCGAATTCTTTTATTATAAAGTAATTACTGTCATCTTTGAACCCTTGAACATCGACAAAGATATAATCATAAATATTAGAACTCATGATATCTTGCGAACAATATTACTTAAAGGCTTGTATTCAATAATACAGTCGTTTAGAATCAAACAATAAGCTGATGTTTGATCTGGTATCTCTTTATCACTCTCCAATTCAAGCCGAATATTTATCACTGGTCCAGTTTTAATGGTATCGTTTTGTCTAGAACAATCTATGACAAATAAAGGTGCAATGTCTCTGAATTCCTGAGGACTCAACAAGCAACCTGATTCGCGTCCGTAGTATGACTGTTGAAAGTTAATATATTGTTCATATATTAATGATGAATAATGTTATATAATATTAATGAAAAATTATGATGACCAAAATTGGTATTATAACTTTCGTATGGATAATAGGTGGAGTTTAAAAAAACTCTTACGTCACGCAGATTGCAGTGATCGAAACGAGACATATCTTTTGAAGCACTATTCTTACGATCCGTTTGGAGACCTAAGATAACATACCTAGGCTTTTCATTTTGAGATGAAGTTTTTATGGACCATGTATGTTTTGTAGTCTTGGGAAGTAAAGCGTATTCATAAAGATCCCAATTCCTGAACGCTAATTGGATTGCTCTATCTCTCTCAAGGATTTTCAGTAAATTTATCTTTTCTTTATCAGACACCTTAACATGTGGTACACGCCATACAATTTTAAGAATATCAATACTATCTACTTCCTCGCCGGCATTAAGAGTTAGTCCATTTATATTTGTATTACTTCGCAGTAAAATAAGCTCATGTTTGCAATTTACAATCACTTTCTTGTAATCTTCTGCAAATCCTAATATCTTGTTAAGCAGCAAAATGACCATGAGGCCAATTCTCGCGTTTGCGATATTTTATAGAATTTGATAATATATCAAACTTCTTTTATCGAACAAAATTATCACAAAATCCTCCAAAATGGTATTCTCGAACCTATTCGACATAAAACTCGATATTATATCGAAAACTAGGGCTTCTCTAATTGAAAACACGTTCCTTTTTCTCGATTATACTTAACTACAATCGAGAAATTTATGTTTTACTTGTTTCATTAAATATTTTATATAAAACCAATGTTTTAATAGTGAATTTATGTAAAAATAGTTATAATACTTTATTTTATGTAACTTAATAAGCTCCAATGCAAATTTATAAAATGCAAAGAAAATGAAATATTTTAGAGTTGATGGAGAGAACGGAACGCGAGGATACTTGTCATTGTTTGTTTATTGTGTGTGTGAGGTTATGTGATATTTGTTATCGGAGTATCAATTATATTCTTATGTATGATATTGTTTCTTTACGAAATTGAATCGAGAAACAAATAAGGTATGGTACTCGAGGCAGAAAAAAGCAAAGTATGTATCAATCCAAACCTCTATATTAGGCTTCAATAAAATAATTTTATGTAAATAAACAACGATTTCCAATAAAATTGAATACAAAATCGTCAGCATTCATATTTTACTAAACCATAGCTGAAGAAAAATACAAAGCGTCTTGTAAAGTACGAATATTATGTTATTCAATAGCTTTGAAGCAACAAATATCACACACGATATGGTTTTCGGCCACGCTCGACCACTCGATGCGTATCAAGGGCTGACGCTGGATAAATGTCACATTTGAAATCACGAGAATACGCAATTTCGATATTTATCGATATCCGCCATGTTTTTCGATAAATGTCGAAATTGATATTATATCGCAGACCCCAGAATTGCCTCCCATGAGTATTGCTTTTCGTACCGAGGATATCCCATCCCCAAGTCTTCGACATTTTCGATTCTGTATCGTTCATTGATATTAACGATTTAATAGTAGTTGTTATTCCAGCATTTTTTACTTTATCAATTTCGACACTATTTAGTTCATACCTTATATCTTGAAATAGGTAAAGGATGGGGTTATTAGTAAATTGAAGAACACTTGTTACTTTTTCTTTGCTCGCACTTTTAACTACATTGACTCTGCCCTCTATGTACAAAGTGCTAGCACATGGAAGTACATATAAATCTTGTTGATTAATTGGTATTCTAATTTCGTCATTTCTATTAAAGCTGGTGACATATGGTTGATACGAATGTGTTTCAATACTCTCAATAGAGTTATCATAAACAAGTGGATTTATTATATTTAAATAATTCATTTTAATAAACCGATGATTTTCAAAAAATGTTTTGTTGGCAGCAGTCAGTTTTTTAGTCTTATCACGAGTATGAGTTGTCTTTCTAATTGCACGTCTAACACTAACTTTTCGCCCACTGTGAGTACTATATTTATTGTATTCGATCATATTTTCTTAAATGTAAATATAACTGGACCTCTTCACCTCTAAAATCAACTAATTTATTGTTCGCGTCTAAAATTCGTACATTAATAGTATTAATAGTATTTCTGTTCACAGGAAAATAAATAGTATTTTTTGGTATTTCAATTATTCGGTAGCCTGGAGGTACGTTTGGAGCAAATTCATGAATAATATGGCTCGATTTTCCATTAATGTACGATCCACTAGTTATATCACATTCTACTCGCACCACAGTTGTTGACAAAATGTTTATTGGCAGGAGAGACTCATGCGTTTTATTACTTTTTAAAACCGTTTTACCATAACCTAATAAACTTCCAATAGAATTTTGCTTTTCAAAATGTATGTTTTTGGTACAAAAAATCGTAGTTTTTAAGGTAATTTTTTATATTCAATTTCAAAAAATCATAAATGTCTTGAAATTCATATGTTCCTTCAGGAATTTCTATAACTTCATCAGCACCATAATGGAATCTATTATTGAGTTAAGTGACATTGGGTATAGTATTGAAAGTAGAAAAGTTTAATAAAGCGCATTCATAGTTTCCTTCGAGTTGCAAAGTAGGAGAATAGTTTGTGGATAACACAGAGCTGTTACCTGTTATAGACAGTGTGAATAACATTGTGCAAATGAAGTTATACACAAAGGTATAAGTTAATATACATCCTGATTATTCCAAAATGATTGCAAAAATTGAAGACGTAAGTGACCGCAATTAACAGTATCGAAATTTTGAAAACGAGTGTAATTGTATGTAATTTTGTTTCCTTTTAAATATGGAACCAACTCAATAGAAGGCTTTAAGTCGCCGAAACTATCAAAGTATTCACACTCTTCTTTAACTTTTACATAGGCTACCCAGTGAGTACCACCAGAATTATGACTATCTAAATTAACAACACCTCACTCTATTGCCTTCGGTTTGTTAGGCAATTGATCTCTCATATAAACTCCACGAAAATATGGAATATTTTTGCCTTGTTTGAGGATATCAATATTTGTAAGAGCACGTCTGGGTAGCCTGCCAATTAGTTTTTTTAGATTTAATAAATAACCCATTTCCTTTTCTGTATGGTTTGATATAAAGTCCTTTTCCAATAGCAATTGCCTCCATTGTTTTGTTATGACGTTCAGACTCTCGTAAATTTTGTTGAGCTGTCTTATAATCATTTATTGTTTTAGCTACGCCAGCTGCACCACCAACCAAAGCTCCGAGCGCAGACAGACCAGCAAAAATTGGTATCAATGGTAAGATACCACCTGTCTTTGGAATTGGTATAACTCTAGGCAGTCGAATATGACATTTTTTAGGACAAATTTTTTTAGCGGCTTTATAAGCATAATTTATAGCAGTTAAGTTATTTTTTGGTTTGAATTTTTTTATCTTTGATCGTATTTTGGAAATAATTGTTTTAAATGTTTTAACCCCGGCACCAGTTCTAACTTTAGCTTTCATAACTTTGCTGACCAACCATGATGCTAGTTTTTCACTTTTACTTGCATCTTTGGACTTCAATCGCTTTTGAGCCATATTTATTAGCTTTAAGTCCGCTTTATGACGATTGTCTAAATCAGAAAAATTTGAGTATGCAATATCGTGATATTTGCAGGCTTCGTCTAATTTGTTGATTCCTTTGTCCCCTCGTAATAGTCGTTCTTTTAGTTTTGTTCCTGGTCCACAATAATTATACCCCGGTAAGTGTAACTCAAATGGTAGACGGTTTATTATATTATTAACAAGTCCTCCTCCTTGCATCTCTTTGAGTAAAGTGACACAAAATCAAGTTTCTTGTCTTTATATTAGTGCAAAATAGTTTTTTTATCGATCCAACTATTTTCTTTATCGCTAAGTCCCAACCATTTTACGAATAACTTGTTTCCTTTTTTTCTGATAACTTTTTCAATCAAATATATATTAGGATGATTTGTTTTTTGCAACTCTTCTTGATAGAACGAACCTGATATATCTTGTTTTCTTGCATCTTGTATATGATAAGTAACTGGATTGGTATTATTAACATTTTTAACAGTAAATATTTCAGTTGACCAATTTGGTGTATAACCTTTATCAAAACTTCCTTTGAATTTACTTATTCGAACAAAATCACCTTTCTTAAATTTAGGTGTTGAAATATTGTCATGTTTGTGTTGAAATTTCAGAATATTATTTCTTACTTGATTTTCATTTTTTTTGTTTACATCGGAGGGCTTAAATTTAATTACTTTATGTATAGTATTATTATAATCTTTTATAACATTTTCTAAAATGTCGAGCCATTTATAGCTACTGTAATAATGAAAACGTTTGTATAATTTACTTTTTAAAGTTCTTATTAATCTTTCCACTATTGACGCTTTTTTGGTTGAATATGATGAATAGTGATTGACTTTTAAATAACTCATGAGTTTTTGAAACGATTCGTTATAGAATTCTGTTCCCATATCTGTTTGCAAATTTTTTGGTATGCGTTTGCTCTTTGTTATTATAAAATCAAATGCGATAGTAACTTCTTTTTAGATTTGGATTGCAATGGATATACCCATGCATATTTCGAAAAACAATCTATTACTACTAATATATAAACATACCCATTATTACACAATACACCGGCAAGTCTGCGATGGACCCCAGTAAAGAGATTATCCGAGGAAGAAATTATAGAGGTGTCGCACTGTTGTGGAGAAAAAGATTTATTTAAATCAGTGTCAGTAGTGCAGTGTGAAAGTGTGCGTATTGTGGCTATAAAAATAGATATGCAAGAGCGGTCAATATTAGTGGCTAGTGTGTATATGCCGTTTGATTCGCCTAAGAACGTGGCTGAGTACACTGAATGCTTGGGTGAACTTGTGGCAATAATACAAGAATGTAACATTGACTCGGTGTTTTTATTGGGTGATTTCAACGCTCACCCGGGAGCTCCGTTTGGTGATGAACTAAAGAACTTTTGTGTTGAACAGCAGTTAAGGTGCGCGGACATTGACATATTGGGAATTGACTCGGACACATACACATTCGTAAGTGATGTATTTTATACTTGTAGCTGGCTAGATCATTGTGTTGTATCAGATGCGGGGTGGAAGGCCGTAACGGACGTTAAGGTACATTACGGATCGTATTGGTCCGACCATTTCCCATTAGAGATTAGGTGTAATTTTAATT
This sequence comes from Ephestia elutella, assembly GCA_018467065.1. Taxonomy (NCBI): domain Eukaryota; kingdom Metazoa; phylum Arthropoda; class Insecta; order Lepidoptera; family Pyralidae; genus Ephestia; species Ephestia elutella. The sequence goes on from CM031578.1 coordinate 3,981,163, forward strand.
TACTTAGAAATAAATATAATAATGTATCTAGTGTGCATGAAAATAATTATAATAATATTATTTGGGGTGAGAGAAGCCCACAGCAAATTGAAACTTATCATGAATTTTGTAATAGTAAATTAAGAGAAATTAATTTTCCTGACGAATTTAGAGAATGTGGTGATAGTAAATGTAGTAATAAAGATCACAGATTGATAATTGATAGTTTGTATAATAAAATTGTGCATACTTTGAGTGATGCATCACGTGAAAGCGGTTTCAAAAAGCCTACGCATAAAAAGTCCCATGTCGTGGGTTGGAATAAATATGTTAAACAAGCGCACACGGAGGCTCGACTTGGTTTTGAAAATTGGGTTCTTTATGGTAAACCAAAATCGGGACATATTTTTAATGTTATGAAAAATACCAGAAATATTTTCAAGAAAAAGCTTAAATGGTGTCAAGATAATGCTAAACAAATACAATTAGATATATTGGCATCACATCACTCAAATAAGCAATTTAATAAATTTTGGAAACAAACTGGCAAGTTGAGTCCCAAGTCGAGTCTACCAGCGTCAATAGAGGGTGTCAGTGAGCCTGAACAAATTGCTGAATTATTTAAAAATATGTTTAAAATATAATCGTTGATGAGCCCACAGGTATCTGCCTCGGTAAGTAAACCAATCTCCCAATATACTTTAAGGTTTACCTCTAATGAGGTAAAAAAGGTTGTGAGAGGTATGACGCGTGGGAAATCACCCGGGCATGACTCACTCAGCATTGAGCACTTACAACATGCAGGTGTACATCTACCTAGAGTGCTCGCTCTGCTTTTTAACCTCTGCATCAGTCACTCTTATCTGCCTGAGAAGATGATGAAGACTCTAGTTATACCTATTATCAAAAATAGCACGGGTGATGTCTCAAGTGCAAATAATTATAGACCCATCTCGTTGGCTACAATTATAGCTAAGGTATTGGATAGTTTGCTTGATAAGCTGCTGGAAAAATATATATCATTACATGATGCACAATTTGGCTTTAGAGCCGGGCTATCGACTGAAGCAGCAATACTATGTCTCAAGCATACTGTCCGGTACTATACGGATAGAAAAACACCCGTTTTTGGGTGTTTTTTAGACTTGTCAAAGGCTTTCGATTTGGTGTCTTATAATAAACTATGGGATAAACTATACTCAACGACGACATTGCCTGGTGAAGTAATTGAATGGTTTAGATATTGGTATGACCACCAGGAAAATATGGTTAGGTGGGCTGGCTCACTGTCTGGGTCATATAGGTTGGAGTGCGGGGTGAGGCAGGGGGGGTTGACCTCTCCTAGACTTTTTAATCTTTATGTAAACCAGCTGGTTGAGGAGCTCAGTAGTGCCATGGTGGGCTGTTCTATTGATGGTACATTTGTGAATAATATTAGCTATGCGGACGACATGGTGCTGCTGAGCCCTTCAATCAGCGGTTTAAAGAAGTTGGTCACTATATGTGAAAATTATGCTCAGTCCCACGGTCTCAGGTATAACACAGACAAAAGTGTGATTATGCAATTTAAAGCAGGTACTAAATTTTATCCCTTGGTGCCTCCAGTAACGTTACGTGGTATTCCGCTTAAAACTGTGTCGGAATTTAAATACTTGGGACATTGGATTACTGAAAATCAGTCTGATAAGAAAGACATCGAAAGGGAGCGTAGGTCTTTGGCAGTCCGTAGTAATATGTTGATACGTAGATTCGCAGGCTGTACTAAGAATGTCAAATTAACATTGTTTAGGGCATACTGCCAGTCTTTTTATACCTGCAGCCTGTGGATTAACTTTACTAAAAAGCCCTACAAAGACATACGTATCCAATATAATAATGCGTTCAGGGCGCTGATGGGGCTGCCACGATACTGCAACGCCTCGGGAATGTTTGCGAGCGCGCGAATTGATGACTTCTATACCATCATTCGTAAGCGAGTGACATCCCTGTGGCAACGGGTGCGTGCCAGCCCCAACAGCCTTGTGCGTACGGTAGCAAACCGGTTTGATAGTCCAATCCTACGACATTGGATAGCCGCTCATGTATTGCCAAGTATACGTACGGTGAAATAATAAATAAATGTATGTGTAATTTATTTTTTATTTACTAACATAGTTTGTAAGAATATTGTTACTAACAAAATTATGGATTGAAATCTGAAATAAATTATATTATTATTATTATTATTATATTTTTTTAATGATTTCAAATCTATTAAGTCCGCTTGCCATAAGTCATCTATTCCTTTTAAAATAACAGAACGTCGATCAAAATTTTTACGTGCTGGTTTATGAATTTCATTTACCACCTGCTTTTTGGACATTTTGCGGTTTAAGAATTAATTTCTCAACGTACTCTTTGGTACAAAATTTTTTATCTAACTGTGTAAAATAAGTTTGGATATCTCCTTTTATTGTGTCCATAATTTTCACCATTTCATCTTTTGAAATATAAAGAGCGCTTTTATTATCAACGTATTCCTTACTTGAAACGTCATTTGGTGTCACAGGAAGTTTCACACCAGTTAATCGTGATTTTTGCAAGTCATAGTCACCGTTTTGATTTTTAGCCAAATATTTATCAGTAAAGTCGAGCATTTCTGACAATCGTAAGCGTTTATGAACATGATGACCAAATTTATCAATATTCATTTTAATTTCGAGATCCGAATGAGTTAAGGGCTAAATCTCAAATAAAACATTTAATTATTTGAAGATCAATTTATAATTCCACTTTCTCGTAATTCTTCTATAATTAAAATTATTTCATTATCAAGTCCAGTGTTACCAGCTTCTTTGGATGCTATCAGTAATTTCAATCTTTCAACAAGTTCATTAGGATCATCCCAGTAGACATAATCAGTATCCTTTTTTAAATTCTTTTTAAGAATGAGACCCTCTCCTTCGCTCACACTATTAGAAACGGACGACGTTGAAGGCTTACGTAACTTGAAGAGTGGTTTAATAATTCTTAAGTATTTCCTCCCCCTATTTGTTTTGATTGGTTGATTAGGATCATAATCTCGACGATGAGCATTCGTTTCTAATAGCATAGTTTTATATTTTTTACAATCGTTTTCTGTTATCAAGTTTAAAGTAGGAACTTTTTTGAACAATAGTTCCATCAATCCAGGTGTAATTTCATACACCTTACCCGCTACTTGTATAGTATTATCCTGTACATCTACGCGTGATGTACCCATCATAAGTTTACCTCGATCTCTTCGAACACCAAAAGGGACATCTTCAAATACTTCAGAGCTAAGCGACCAATCTATATCACTTTTAGAAGGACTCTGTGTAGATACAGTTGTTTTAAATGATGAATTATTTATATTTTCTTCTTCATTAAATTCTTCGTTATTATCAATTTCTTCATCAGAATTATCTTGTTGATGGCTAATTGATGATTTCCTCTTAAGAGTTTTATTGAAATATGATTCCGGACTACTATGTTTCGATTCCCGCATACCATCATCAGTTTGTTCTTTTGATAGCGAAATTGAATTTTTTGCATTAATTATTTCATTTAATGGATTCGTAACAGGTTTAAATACTTTTTCTAAAATATTTTCATTGTGAGATTCCAAAGACCGCATATCTTTGATTTTCTTTTTAACAACTTCTGCTACCTGTACAATTTGCGATTTTAATTCTTTTTCCATATTTGTATTTTAATCAAACTTACGTTGCACAAGGTGTGTTATTAAAGTTATAATGACAAAATTTATTGATATCCTTTATTATATATGGACTTATTTATCAAAGGACACGTATGTATCAAAGTTCATTCTGTAACAACCATTATTTTTCGAACAATCTTTGTTAATTACCAAGAAGTTATAGGGCTCCTTCCATATTGTTGAACACATTTTCTGAAGTCAGTCCACATCATATCAGTGTTAACATGCTCATCATATATGTGACGTAAATTTATATCATCCTGTTTAAAAATTACAAGCAGATTTGCATTATCTCTAATCAACTGTTTCGGAATTTTGGAATACGTTTGGTTTATGTAAAAGCAGTCTATAAATTTATGCCTTCCATTGCAAAATAATCACGAATATTGGTTTGGGTCTCACATGCAACGTCGTCAAATATTATTACTGAATATGGTTTCGCATCATGTGGGCTTAGTATAAGTTCATTGCTTTGATATTTGGCAAATGTAATTTCTGGAACTAAATTAAATACATTCTCTAAATATTTATATTTTGGTTGGTACAAAGTTTTAGAAAAAATATATACATATTTAAAGCGTGTTTTCGTGTAAAATTTTCGTGTAATAGAAGACCAATTATGACATTTGTCTTCCCACTGTTTGATGGTCCACAAATTAAACATCTTATAGTGTTTGGCAAAAGAGTGCCATGACGTTGAACATCTGTTTTTGGATCAGGACAAATTTTGTCTAACTTTAAATTTTGAGTTTGTTTAACAAATTTCATTCTAGTGATTAATTAGAATGTCATTAAAAGAATGATAAGGATTGAAAAATATCGTTGTTTTTATACATAACTTTTTACTGGGTACCGAGAAATAAATTTAGTTCAATCTGATTTTAGATTGCAGTAATTTTTTATTTGCTACTGAAAATTGTGTGTGCGGAAGGTAGATCGAACCCCGATCGAGATAACATACAGCTCCGTAATAAATAAATTTTAATATTAATAAACATTCCTTACATTAGTAATTTCAACATCTAACATACTTATAAAAACTTTATTGACGATATTCTACTGTTATATTAGTGAATAAACTAAAATATAAAAGTGACAATAACAAAAACAAACGTAAACCAAACAAGTACGTATGGACATAATAAATGAAAGTTTAAATGACTTTTATAAAGTGTTAGTGACAAATATAGATTATAATAGTAAACAATATATTGAATCGTGCTTTAAATTAAAATTTTAACTTTGATGCACAGTGAATACTTTATATTAAAATCAATATCCTACCTACACGGACTCAATAATTGACATTAACAAGAAGATAAAGATTAGTTTTTTCGTCACTACGCTTAACTTGGCCGTGGCGCAGCGGTTAACGCTTTTGCCTCAAACGCGAGTGACCCGAGTTCAAATCCCACCAGCGGCAGCGCACACAGTCGTCACAAAATTTGTTTGGAATAAAATATTTACAATCAAATATGGAAAATAACGCCAATGTAACAGAGCGGAGAAAAAAGGCAACTACGTGTGAATCTCTAAATATAACATATGATTCAATAGGAAATGAACAAACAAACTGTGATGAATTAGAATTAAACCAGATTAAGTTTGAGTTGAATAATGCCTTAGCCAAATTAAATGAAGTGCTACTAGAAAATAGCCAACTTAAAAAAACAATTTCTGAACAACAAGCAATCATCGATAACTTGAATCAAAACGATAGTACACAAAACGTAAAGATCTCTACTAGAAAAAGAAAGAAACGTAAGCGCAATACTTCATCTTCATTGGAAAACAGCCTCAACACTGAGAGTGACTCGAGATCAATACAAAATGTAGTATGTCATCCAATTACAAATAAAGAACAAGTCTCAATATCATCAAAAAATAATATATGTATACTAAGCACATCAAATAGACATAATATCACAGAATTAGTGGAGTCGTACAATACTTACAATCATAATTACTGTCACTATATTAAGCATGGCACGGGCATAGAAGAATTACTAGAAGATGTAGAAAAGAAATCAACCAACTTCAATAAGAACGACTACTGTGTCATAATGATTGGCGAAAACGATTTCTATGAAACAAAGGACTATATTCAACTGGTATATAAAATAAGAGAAACTTGCTTGAAGCTTCAGAAGACAAATGTAATAATAGCAGTCCCTACTTATATATGTGGAGCAGTTATATATAACTGCAGAGTCGAAATGTTTATTAGTTTGCTCAATCTTGACATACAAACATACAATTATGCTTATTTTTTTGACACTAATTCTCCTTTGACATATGACATGTTTTCACAAAATACAGGAAAGATAAATAGCATCGGTATGCAATGCATAATTAAAAGTATACTTGGAATAATAAACAATGCAACGTTAAACTACGCTACAGAATGGAATTCATCTATTAACATGGAGACAAACGAAAATCAAAATGACACGATTGAAAATGACAACACAAACACATCTAATTTTTTTCGTCACTAATGGAATAAATATAATTCATCAGAATATTTGTGGCTTGACAGCTAAAATAGACCCCCTTATGGTACATATTAATGAATTATACACTAAAAAATGTGACATCGATATTATTTGTATTACGGAACACTTTCTACTTAATGAAGAAATGGATTGTCTTCAAATATGCAATTATAGAGTTGCAGCGAATTATTCTAGAGACTATAAAAGAGGTGGCTCGTGCATACTTGTTCGTGAGGGTTATGAATATAAGACAATAGATGTAGCAAAGTTTTCTATTAAGTCGGTCATTGAATGTTCTGCAATCGAACTAACTGAGTATAGTTTAATTATTGTATGTATTTACAGACCGCCAAAGTATGATACAAATATATTTTTTTGAAAAATTAAATCAGTTATTAGGTCATATAAGCAAAAATAATAACAAAAACATTATCCTATGTGGAGATTTCAATATTAACAATCTTATTAGAACCAATAAATGTATTGAATTCGAAGATTTACTTTCAAATTATAATCTCAAGCTACAAATTAAGGAACCTACAAGACCAGTTAGTCAAAAATGTTTAGATAACTTTGCTGTAAATTTTAAGCATACAAAAACTAAAATTTTGGATTTTGGTTTATCTGATCACACAGCGCAAATATTACATTGCCCTGGTAATTCAAAATGCCAACTTTCTTCATTTAAAGTAAGAAAAAGAGACTTTTGTAAAGAAAATTTGCGTAAATTCTACAAGGCCATAAGTAGTTTAAGTTTTCTGAAATTTATGCCCTTAATGACGTGAATGAAGCATACAATAAATTTTATGATACCATTCGACTATTCTATGACCTCTGCTTTCCATATAAAATAACGAAGATCAAAACTAGAAAGAAACAGAAATGGATATCTAAAGGTATAAAACTATGCAGTAAAAATAAAAGGAAAATGGTTTGGCGATATAGACAAAATCCTACAAAATTAAATAAACAAATTCTAAAAAACTACACCAAACGCTTTAAAAAGGTTATTGAATTGACTCAAAAATCACAAAATAACCACTACATTACTACATCAAAAAACAAATCAAAGGCAACTTGGAATATCATTAATAAAAATAAAAAAAGACCTAACAGTACAATTGACAAAATTAAAAATAATAATAACGTATACACTAACCCTATAGACATTGCAAATACATTCAATAACTATTTCATAGATCATATTAATAATACATCTAAAATAAAAGTGGACAGAAATAACAATACTAACTATAAACTCGACCAAAGTAGTCCGAATTCAATTTTCTTATCACCTACTTCCAATGAAGAAGTTTATCTGCATATTCTGTCCTTAAAAAATACATATGTGGGCTATGATGAGGTAAATACTATAACATTAAAAACCTGTGCGGCTTATCTTTTTTTTTTTTTTATTGTTTTTATTTATTAAGGTACACCAACAGTGTTTACATGCTACATACACGAAACAATAATCACTTATTACTAAGTTCTAATGTAAACACCAATGACAGGTATACACGACATTGACTACTAATATCAAAATAGCTAGACTAAAAAAATAGCTAGACTAAAGAAATCAATACAATAGTGAACTAACTGTGATTATCGATAAGCTTCCGCATTTTATCTTTAAAGACATTCAATTTATCGCAGAATATATCTAAATCATCTATATCGCGGTTAAGAAGATTATATGTGTTGCACATACGGTTAATAGGTGCATGGCAGCCTAAATTTGTACGGTATGGCGGTCCACTTAGTACTCTTGTGATAGGATGACGCGGTACTCTATATGGGACTTTAATGTTGAGGGACGATAACAATTCACTCGAGTCTACAAGGTTATTTAGTATTTTATATAAAAATATCATATCGTGGATTTTTCTTTGATCGAACAAGGACATCATACCGAAGTGTTTTAGTCGGTCGTTATACGGACAACGATGAGAAATGTTAGATGCTTTGAACGCAAGGTGTCTAGTAAAAGCTTTTTGTATTTGTTCGATTCGCTGCGAGTGCACCGCATATGTTGGATTCCAGACTGAACTGGCATAATCTAGATGACACCTCACTAGCATATTAAAAAGCAGAATTCTTGTGTCAACGAAACGAAATTGCCTAGAGTTTCTTTTAAGAAAGCCCAGCAACTTTGCCGATTTCGTAACAATATGATCAATGTGCTCAACGAATGTAAGCTTAGAATCCAACCAAACGCCAAGATCCTTAACAACATTTAGTTTTGGCAATTCTTCTGAGCCTATTGTATAGCTTGTTTCAATCGGCTTCTTTTTTCTTGTAAAAGTGATATGATTGCATTTTTTAATATTGATTTCCATACCATTTGCATGACACCAGCTAATCAGGTGATCTAAATCATCTTGCAAAAGAACAGCATCGTTTGGAGAACGTATGACTTTGTATATTTTGGTATCATCCGCAAAGATAGAACATTTGGAGTTTGAGATTACGTTCGGTAAGTCGCTGATGAAAAGAGAAAAGAGAATGGGACCCAGATGTGAGCCCTGAGGAACTCCAGACTCGGCATAGTAGACCTGAGATTCATATCCAAGAACCGCAACAATTTGAGATCGTCTTTCCAAATATGACTTGAACCAATTTAATAGGGATCCGTGAATACCACATGCTGCCAGCCTCGCTAATAACAGATAATGATTTACCCTATCAAATGCGCTGCTAAAATCCGTATAGATTGCGTCAATTTGTAGACCTGCATCAACGTCGCGGGACAGGTCGGAGACCAGCGTCACTAAATTTGTCTCTGTAGAGCGTTTACTTCTAAATCCGTGCTGAAACTGACTAATATGAATGTTAAGGTGATATCTAATTATAGGCTCAACAATTGATTCAAATAACTTGGAGAATATAGACAATATAGAAACAGGCCTGAAATTACGAATGTCGCTTCGGTCACCCTTTTTATATATTGGGACTATCCGTGCCTTCTTCCATTCTTCTGGAAACTGTCCAGTCCGGAGGGACGATGTGAATATCATACACAGGGGCAAATTTAAAACTGCGGCACATTTTTTTATGAAAATTGGAGGTATGCTGTCAGGCCCAGCACCTTTGTTAATATCTAATGAACGTATCTTTACGATAACCTCTTTTGGAGTGATAGATATTCCGGACAAAGCTTGATACATATTGGGAGGAGATGAGCAGAGGTACCAGATACACTACCGTTAGTGAAATTTGAGCCGAAGAACTTCGCGAACAAGTCCGCGATATGTTGTCCGTTATCCGCTGTTTCATGTTCAAGATGCATACGGGCTGGAAAATCCGATTCAGACTTACGTTTGTCGTTAATAAGTCGCCAAAACGCTTTAGGGTTATGTTGTATATCCTTTTCGGTGTTAATTAAATACTGGCTTTTAATTTTATGTTGCAAGGTATGGCATCTACTTCTAAGAAGTTCATATTCCAATTTATCACGAGGGTTTTTTATATTTTATATACTTTTTCCTAATATTTTCTTTTTCGGACAATAGTTTTTTAAGGCTTTTATTCAACCACGGAGGAGACTTTTCTGACTTAATTTTACGTTTGGGTACATGTTTCTCAATACACTTCCTTAGAATTTCATAAAATGCGGAAACTTGTAAATTAACATCATCAAAGCAAAGTTCCTTATACCAATCTACATCATTGAGTTCCCGAATAATACTAGCATAATCAGCCTTGTAAAAATTATAATCTATTCGACTAGCGGGAGGAAGGTGATTATGAGGCAGGGCTAAAACTTAATAATAGCGGTGGATGCCTAGGAACTATATTGCTAAGCGAATCCAAAGGTTTAGATACATCTACATCAGGAAAAGTGCTTAATATTAAGTCGAGCATCTTACCCTCCTCATTGCAAATGTTATTTACTTGTATAAAATTGTTAATCGAGATAAAATCTAATAAAGCATTACCTTCTTTACGATGTTTATTTGGCAATGTATATGTATCATTATGAATAAGAGACCAATCAATAAACCTCATATTAAAATCACCAAAAATGATAATGTCTTTGCAACTTTCACAAACTAAACTGGCTTTACTGAAAAACATAGATATTTGTTCCAATTTGATTGGTGGTGGAAGGTATGCTGCGCAAATAGCTACAGTTTTTATTTTGTTATCAATTATAAGATCTACGGTAATCCATAGGTCCTCACATTCACTTTCCCACCAGTGCATACGGACTGACTTAATATTTTTCAAAACCGCAATTAATACTCCGCCACCATCCTGTTTAGAGCTCTTATCAAAATCACGGTCCCTTCTATAAACTACATATCTATCGTCTATTAATTCCCTACTGTGTATGCTATTATTTAACCAAGTTTCTGTAACAACTATTATACTATAGTTACATAAAGCAACATTGTTAAACATTTCTGATGTTTTGGTCTTGAGACCTCCAGTATTCTGATAATATATGCTTAAATCCATAAACAATAGTACAACAGGCGTAACAAATTATGCAGAGTAATATAAAAAACTATTAAATATTACTTAATTTTTGCCAGACTAAGTAAATTCCGAATGAGTATAGGCTGAGAGTACTCATCCTTCCTCACGAAAACACGTCCGCCCCGTACCCACACAAACTTGTACTTGTTTTCTTTTGCCCTCTTTCTCGCTTGGGCATGCAATGACTTGTTGCTCGGCGTCAGGTGCTCGGACACATATACTGGATTACTGGCCTCTCCTAACTCCAAATGGCGGGTGTTGAGTTTATCCTTTGGATTTTTCTTATTAAAATACACCACTGACGCCAAGAAGTTATCCCGATGGCGAGTAGTCTGGAATTTTGCGATTACGGTACGTGGACGAGCGCTGGTCTTATCAATTTTAGCAACCCTGGTAACTTGTAGCAAGTCAGTATCAACCATAGGAAGTTAACAGTGCTAGCGATTTTAAGAATCGTATCAGAAAGATTATTATCTGTTCTGCTCTCAGGAATACCGTTGATTTCTACGTTGCAGTCCCTTTGGTGCTGTTCTACCAATTCTAATCTGGTGGTCAAATTTTGAACAGAGTTTTTAAGTGCAGAATTTTCTTCTTGAAGGTCTTTGACTATGGCTGATTTTTCTTCGACGACAGCTTTAAGGTCCTCGTATTGTCTGCTTAAAAAATCTGCCGCTATTTGGAAATTGTCAATTTTTTCATGTAGGCCTTTCATCTCTGCTCTCATAACGACCAACAACTCCTGCTTTAGTATGCCCCTAAGATTATCCTCAGTTAGGACAGAAGGGGAAGTCGGAGGGCTCGAGTTGTCCGGTCTTTTACGTTTTGATGCATTGCCACCTTCAGATGATTTCGAAGAAGAGGCACTCGACGAACTCTTAACGGTATTGTCGTGAACCGCGGCTCGTACCGGTGTATTCGCGTTATTTTTCTTAGGCTGTTTACTAAAACATTCAGGACATTTCCATTTCATTTTGTTATCAGGTGTCATGATAAGAAATCGCTTTTCGGAAACATTAGCGCATTCCAAGTCATAGACAAGATTGCAGAAAGAGCAAGTTAAAAATTGACGTGATGAGATGTCATTGCGGCAGCCAGAGCAAAGTTTATTACTACTGGCCATCTTCACTATTTACGTTTGCAGCTAGTCTATTTGTTTCGTAGTCTATGTACATGCGATGCGATGCAGTGCGCGTGACATTGAAGCGGGTATGACTCAGCGGTAGCAAGCGGCCGGCTGGCGGTATTCGGAGATGTTTTGCGATGATAGGCGTAAACTATTTACAATGTTTTTTGTTGTTACTTACAAGCACAAAGTTATACATTAAATTATATACACCACACTATTGCACACTTTATGAAGTTTCTGATGATGTGTAACACGATATCAGATGATAACTTTTTACTGGGGTTTTCAATTAAAAATCACGGAGCGAAATTGAATAGATGTTAGCCTTTTGAGCGTCGCGCGTAATGTACCTCCTCTCACCCATATAATCAATCTATCTTTAAGTCAAGGTGTTTTCCCAGATGCTCTTAAATTATCTATAATAAAACCCACTTATAAAAAAGGTGATAAATCTGATCCAAAAAATTACAGACCAATAGCATTAATACCAATAATCTCAAAAGTTTTCGAAAAGGTAATCTATAAAGCATTTTACACTTTTTTGAAAAATATAATATTTTTGCTCCTGAACAATATGGTTTCAGAAAAAAATAGATCGACTAATAGAGCTATATTCGATCTGTACAAAATAGTCATAGAATATGTGGATAGGAGACAACACGTATGTTCTGTCTTCATGGACATGTCCAAAGCATTTGACTACGTCCACCACAAAACACTGCTACGTAAGCTATATAATTATGGAATTAGAGGATGCGCACTCAATCTGATAAAATCGTATCTGAGTAACAGAAAACAACAAACATTAGTGAGAAAGATATGCCCTAAAACTAAAATTGAAAGAGAATACCTATCTGATACCAGGAATGTAGAATATGGTGTCCCTCAGGGGACAATACTAGGACCACTATTATTTCTTATCTACATCAATGACCTTCCCAATTATATTGAATATCCTATGACATTGTTTGCGGACGACTGTACCTTTATAATTAATTATAAACAAAATATGACGATTTATGAAAATGAAATTAATATGACATTATCAAAAGTAATCGAATGGCTTAATAAAAATAATCTAATTATCAATATTGACAAAACTAAAATTATTCATTTCAGACAGTATACTAAATTGCCTCAAATAAAAGTTCTATATAATGATGAATCTATTGAATCGACAATATCGACAAAATTCCTGGGTTTACATATTGATTACCAAATGAACTGGAAATTACACACAATCGACTTGTGCAAGCGCATTACTAGCTTCATTTTTCGCATTGAAAAATTTGTCAAAAATTGCTAATTTTAACACTGTATTAATGGCTTTTAATGGATATGTCTCATCTATATTACGATATGGTATTATCTTTTGGGGAAATTCTGTAAATAAATTAAAAGTTTTTAAATCTCAAAAGAAGTGCATAAGAGCTATTAAAAATCTAAAAAAAACAGTGAGTTGTAAGAAATATTTTCAAGAATTAAAAATATTAACAGTTCCCTCACTATACATATATGAAACAGCTCTATTTGTAAAATGCAATCAACACCTTTTTCCAAAATTATTAAATATAAATAGTCAACGTTCCCAACGCTATGGTCATAAAATACGAATGCCAATATCGAAAACGAAACTTAAAAGTGATAGCCTTATCTGCATGGCCGCAAGAATTTATAACAATTTGCCTCGTCATCTTATGGATTGTAATATTAAGGAATTTAAGAAACAATTTGTATCTATTTTGATTAACAAGGCATATTACTCTGTGACTGAATTTTTAAATGATAAATTATAGAAACCATGTTAATATTTGACACTATTTTATACATTACATACAGACATACTATTATTCAATTTAATATTTATTGTTATATTCATTTGACAAATTTAATGTATGTTTAATTTAAGGAATGTAAACTTATATTTGTACGCCTAAATGGAGGCAAAACATAGTGGTTCTAATACCCAAATAACAACTAATGTATTTTACCTATGTTTTACAAATAAATAAATGATTGATTGATTGATTGATTGGAATCGTCGAATCTCATAAGGTAATTTAGTATATACACTATATTATATTTATAAGGGCATTATTGGGCTTTTCAGAACTGACCCATCCTATAGTGCGAATGAAATGAGCTCTATAGGATGGGTCTGTTCTGAAAAGCCCAATAATGCCCTACTGGCAGGTATTCAAGTTCGTTTATATAACTTTTTTTTTTTACCATAAAGGGACGCTCCACCCTACTATAGTATAAGCGAAATAAATCTGGACAAAAGTTCATTGACGTCTCTCTACCAATGTACACCATTTTTGGAAACGATACTATACAATGTCTTTGAAAATTATCGCAAATACGTCTTCTTGCGAATCGCAGTAGAAGGCGGGGTGAGCATAATGACCTTGTCAGACGTCACAAACATTTTTTTAAAGACATTAAAATAAAAAAAACCCAATTGGTATTTATGTATGTGGGGTTGAATATAACGTATGACAGGTTGTGCTGGTTGTGCAAAAGGAACAAAAGTACCTATGTAAGCCTAAGGCGCAGATACGTGACTAAAAAAATATTCAGTATTTCGGAGAATAACTTTTATTGTTACAATAACAACATATTTAAACATATCAGAAACCATGATCATATCAACATAATGTATAATTATATTAAAACAATAACTGGTCTGTGTTTGTACTTAAGAGATATTTATTTAACTGAGAAAAAAAATATGGGGGTCTTTATGCCAAGCCAATAGAAGCCAGAACAATTTTTGCTCAATCAAACAAAACAACTAATAAACTATTAACATTAACAAAAACAAATAAAGAAACAAAACAATTAACAACACTTTTAAAAATTATTCACACAACTAAAAATAATCTGCGAAAAGCCAAAGGTGGCGCACTTCTGACCAGGCGGAGCGAGTCTGACATCACACGAAACTGCGACTTGCGACAAACCGATATAACTTAATTTTTTACAATTTCAAGGGCCATTTATTTTATTTGCTTTATCAAAATATTAGGTACTACTGTTACAGATGGAATTGAGTAAAAGAAGGCATTTTATATCATAATAAACTTTGAAAACATAATAATAATTAATATTGCCTATAGATTTCGCCGTTATAATATGTGAAGTATAACTCGATTTTATTTTATTTGGAGTTACATCAGTGTAGCTCAACTACCTTTACGCGCCGATACTAAGATTTAACGAGGGACGATAGTTTGCGATACCAATCTATGGTAAGCGATAATTATCGCAAAAAAAAAAATGTCTTGTTGTAGGTGCCAGGGCAATGACCTTTTATTTTTTCTTACACGATCCAGAGTATAGACAACAATTTTTGAAATCCCGAGCTTACCTCCACTGGTGATAGGTATGTACCTAACAGTCATTAACATAATGGTATTATTTTTCAACTTTTTTTTTTTTTTAACTAGCCTGTTGGTGTTGTGTCCCACTGCTGGGCAAAGGCCTCCCCCTTTTTCAACTTGTTAAAACTAATATTTTATTAAATTTCTAGGAATATACGCAGGGGATAGCAAACCATTAAACTTAGATGCCTTTTTAGATCCTATGGTATCAGAACTGAATGACCTTCTTAAAAGTGGGTTTAAGTTATCCATCCAATCAACAGGAATTGAAAAAACTGTTTCTGTGAAAGTAAGGGCTTTCATTTGTGACTCCCCAGCTCGAGCACTTATCAAAGGTGTTGTAAATTTTAACGGCAAGCATGGCTGCCTCAAATGTACTGTTGTGGGTGAATATTCGCAGTTATCTCGCACTGTCACATTTATAAGATTTGATTGCCCGAAAAGAAATGACAAAGACTTCAGATCAAAAAAGGACGAAGAACATCATAAGATTGACTCTCCACTTTTAAAACTTAATATCGACATGGTAGATGACGTCCCTGTGTGTGACTCGCTTCACTTGATTGACCTTGGTGTTATGAAACGTTTGTTGATGGGATGGAGAGATGGGAATATTGGTAAATATCTTACGAAGTGGTGCAGCAGACATCGAAACAGTGAACAAATTCTTGTCTAAATGTCTCATGCCTAAAGAAATCCATAGGTCTGTGAGAAAACTTGATGTTTTAACGCATTGGAAAGGGTCAGAATATCGAACCATTTTTTATTATTTAAGTTTAATTATACTTAAAGATACACTACCAACTCAAGCCTATAACCATTTTTTGCATTTGTTTTGCGCCGTTACAATTTGTTCGAATGAACAACATTTTAAATTTCTTTTGATTGCAGAAAAACTCTTTGAGCACTTTGTAGAAATTTTTAAAAATATATATGGGAAGGACTATTGTCTCCAGCAACATACACAATTTAACACATATTGTCGACGAAGTAAGGAAATATGGAAAACTGCAGAGCTTTAATGCTTATCCATTCGAAAATAAGTTGCACGTTATAAAAAATCTGATTAGACAAGGAAATAAACCTCTGCAATAGGTTGCTCGGCGGTTGAATGAAAGATTTGATCTAGAAATTGAAAACATGTATCAAAACCAAACAACCTATCCATTCATTAAAAAAAATCAAAGCAAAAGTGGATCCAAACTTAAACAACTTTGTTTCGACTCCTTCATTTTGTCAACTCAAGATCGAAACAAATGGTTTATATGTGAAGAAGGGCATGTCATTGAATTAGAATCAATGTGCACCAGAAGCGAAGAAGATACCAGAGATATTTTAATACATGGATATCGTTATGAAAACATTTATGATGTTTTTGAGGAGCCTCTCAAATCTTCATATCTGTTTATTTACAAAACCGATTGTAAAAACTGCAATAAAATTAAAGTGGTCTGTGAAGTATCAAAAGTAAAGTACAAATTAGTTAAAATTGAGCACAACTCAGAGCTATTTTTTATACCTTTATTACATACGCTGTGAAATAAAACAAAAAGTAAGACAGTATTGTAGTTTAATTACTTGGCTTTATTTTAACCACATCACCTCCAACCTCATCACATTTATGTCTACTAATCAAAATAAAAACAAAAGAGAAAAATTCAAAAATCTCTTACATATGGTTTGAACTATTTCAATCACATATAACTAAGTACTTTTTGTAGTAACTTTTAATTAGACACTTACATAAACAAAATTAGATAACTTAAAAATAAATTTGGTTCTTTCTTTGGAAAGTGCAAAAAAAAAATAAGTACAGTGGAACTTGTGCACATTCTACTGAAATAATTTTAGAGAATTTTAAACTTTGAATTGCAAAGATTCAAGTAAGATAATCATCAAAATATCTCTCTAATCAACATTACCACAATGAGATCAGCCACCTAGCCAAGATGAATAACTATGACAGCTATAGTCATACGAAAAAATAACAGATACTTAATTGTTTTTCTTCTTTTTAGAAAATCTAGAATATTGTGTAATATTCTACTAAAATAATATAATAATAATAATATGTATTTATTTCTCATCCACAATCTAAAATTACAATTTATTACAGCTTACATTCAAAAATTTTGCACGAAAAAGTTTATGAACAGAAAATAAAAAGTGCGTGATTGTGGAGAACTGGTGCCCATGCTAGGTATCAAAAGAACCTGTGTTACGGGTCACCAGGACTCACCATACACGCCATAATTAATC
The DNA here is from genome assembly GCA_018467065.1 of Ephestia elutella. NCBI lineage: Eukaryota > Metazoa > Arthropoda > Insecta > Lepidoptera > Pyralidae > Ephestia > Ephestia elutella. The sequence goes on from CM031578.1 coordinate 3,998,608, forward strand.
CTTTAATTAATTCTAAATAAAAAGTAACATAACAAAAATTCACCAAGAGGACTAAAAATAATAAGAATTATAAAAAATGTAACTAATTTCAACATATTGATGTCAGTGAATATTTTTATATATAACAAGAACAATAAATAGGTATAAATAATTTAAATTGAACTTAGTACATAACTTAAGTTAAAATTGGCGCTCTTAGACGCCTTCATAATCTACTGAGTAGATGTATCTTCTTTCAGCCATTATTTTGACGGGGCATTTAGAGTCTCCCGTTTTGTGGTCATTTGGTTTTTTAAAATATGAGCAAGTTGCACATTTTGGAGATTCTGCTTTCTTAGGACATTCTTTAACCGCGTGACCCAGTTGACCGCAGTGTCCGCACGTGTTATTTTCGGCTCGGCATGACTTTGCTGCATGTCCATATTGCTGACACTTGAAACATCTAGTTACCAGTGTGAAGTCTCTTACAGGGCATGATGACCAATTCACAAACAGTCTGTCTAGTGATAAGATAGCCTTACGTATTTGAGCTGTAACTTCAATGACGTAATTACATGAATGCGAGTCCTTTTTCCCGGATTTATGACTTAATCTAATTGAGGCTAAAAATATCTCGAGTGTCATGTCTTGTATTTTACCGGATAAATTTTGCTCATAGATACACGTAAAAACATCCTGCGACTGCATATTTGAGGGCACACCAATAACTGTGATTTTGGGTTTGCGCTTCAGCGTATCATCTGCCACAAGACCAGAAAGCGACAGTTGTACAGACTGCTTAAGTAATTCAGCGTCATCCTTGGAGGCCGTACTAACAATAACGCCCCCATTTTTAGTTTTCCTGACTCCTCTCACATGTAGCCTCAACTCATCTGGCCTTATTATTTTCTGAACCAGGGTTTTCGTCTCCTCGCTGGATTTCATTTTATCAGTAGGATAAATGGCCACTGATTTTATATTTGAGGGCTGAATAAAATTATGGGCACTCTTTTTCACCATGTCGGCAAAGGATACAGGTCCGCAGTTGGATTTGGTTTCTTTGATGCTCAGCTCGAGATCCTCAATCTTCTCCGTAATGGTCTGATTTTCCATTAATATTTGTACAGTATTGTGGGCTTGGATAGCTTTCTGTTTAAGGGATTGATACTGCACAGCGATTTGCGAAGTTTTATGACCCACTTTCCGGCAAAGATTGTGAATCCTTAATTTTTGTTCCGAATTTAATTTACCTTCTGAGGAAATGGCACATACATCAATAAGGCACTGTTCAATAGATGTCATCCAGTGTTGAATTTCGGCAGTAGAGATCACTTCTGGAGGATCATCCCGGTGAGAGCAGGGCCTGGGCTCAGGGTTATGAGCGGGAGGCGCAGGAGTCTGCGGAGGACTACGGCAGGTCAGCGCACTGCGGTTGAAGGGGCTGCTTTCCATAACTTCTTAATACTTGGTATTACACACAAAACATTTTATTACAAGGAATAGATAGTCACACAAAAATGTCTTTTAGTAGCGCGAAAAGTGGAGTAGGTCAAATTTTTGCAATTGAATATTTATTGTTTATTAAATATACATGTCAGGTCGCATCGGCTAGCGAATGACGAATGAATCAAATGAATGAATGTGTATTGTGTTTGTATTGTGTATCTGGTAGCAGAGCGTAGTTTACATTAATTTCTAAGCTCGGGTCGGACAGACATAGTGCCGCATCAAATTTTTACCGTTATTTATTTTTACCGGTATTTTTTCTAACCGGTTTTATTTTCGGTACCGAAATTTCACGGTACGTCGTTTGTCCCGACTTTCTGCCACATTTTCTAGAAAAATTTGAATTTTATAATGTTTTTTTCGTAACATTGAAATTTTTCTTGGTTTCGAAAGATGGCATTAATGCTCGTGATTGTATTTTACTTCGAATAAATCCATCTCTTGCCTTCTCACCAGATACAGACATCGATGCCTCAGTCACCATTTTAACACATCGTTCTACTGCTTGAGTATGAGAAGGAAAATCCGGAAACTCCATAATAATATGTGAATGTGGTTGAAGTAAATTTCCAACTCTTTATCACTGATTTTGTGTAACATAGGAGGGGGTGTAACTTGCGACTCACCCCATATAATCATATCAGTATAGTCCTTGGCATTAAAGTTTAACTTCGGAGTTTTGAATATTCGAACACCAGATTTATAATTTTTTCTAGCAGCGATTATTCGTCTTAAACACGGCTTTGTAGATGCCGCTGAAAGAGATTCGTTTGATGGCTTCTTAGAAGTTGACCCTTCATAGTTTGCTGATGAAGTTTTCGTATTCGTTTGGAAATATAATTAAATAATTTAAAGAGTAGTATTGGTTCAGAATAGAAAAAAATAAAAATTCAAAGCAATACCAGTGGTACCCGATTCGTTCGTGGTATTAGATTGTTTGCCCTTTTCAAAATTGTAAACGAACATATGATAAAAAAAGTCGGTTCAAAAACCATTTAACTATGTATGTGCTATAATAATTCAAGTCGTAGTATGGAAAACACTTCTTGCATCAATCATATTAATCCGAGAACCAGTCCAGTAGATAAAAGCTCATCCCAAAATACCAATGATATTAATCAAACTTGTGACACTTCCGCTTTAAATGATAAAAACTGTGAAAGTGAATCCTTTATAGAATCTGTAAAATCATACATAAATCTGTTTGTGTGCAATTTATATGATTTTGTTGGTTTCCTAAGATCTTAAATACAAACTTTGATAGAATTAGATAAAAACTTGATCGGCAATATTGCTTCAAATATTCATAAAACTATTAGAAACGAACTTATATCTGTAAATGAAAGAATAACTACTGTACAAGAAATGGTTTTAGCATTACAAGATATATTTAAAGACTATGATACAGAATATAAACGTATGAAACAATTAGTTGACAAAAAGTATTATGTGGGCCCAGTAGAAGTTAAGATTGGAACTACCAAAGAAAGAAAAAGAGAAAATAATGGTATAATTATGGTACTAAAAGATAGAAAACTGTAAATGTCACCGCTGCGTAAAACTTGAAAACAATTTTTAGACATACCTGGAGTACTTCCTGATATTTTAAATTATCAACAAATGCTTCTTGACGAGAGTATTGAAGTATTGAAATGTGATCCAAAATTTGATTCAAGGATCATTGTGGAAGGATATTACGGTTAATATAGAAAAAGATAATTTGTCATCCCATTGATTTTATATTTCGATGACTTTGAAAATGGAATTGCCTTTGGAAGTCATGCTGGTGAATATAAGTTGGGTGTAGTTTATGTTTCTATTGGAACTATTCCACCAGAAAAATCAAGTAGGTTGGAAAATATTTTTGTGACTCAAATATTTTACTCGAACGATAGAGTCTCTTTTGGTAATAGTGCAATTTTTGACAAAATAATTGAAGAACTTAAGTATTTAGAAGAAGTTGGCATTGGAGTTGTATTGTGCAAAAAAAACGTAACAGTAAAATTTATTCTAGTTACTTTATCTGGAGATAACTTAGGACTCCACGCGATTTTAGGATGTTTCGAAAGTTTCATGGAAAAAAAATTTTGTAGGTTTTGTTTGACTACCAAAACAAAAAGTTGAAGCACAATTGTGTGAACTGAACAATCTACGAAAGCCTGCTGATTATGACATACATCTTGAAAATCGTGTTGAAATTAAAGAAAGGTGCGTTTGGAATAGTTTGGCAAATTTTCATGTTAACAATAACCTAACATGTGACTTGATGCACGATCTCATTGAAGGTGTACATAGGTATGGAATGGCCCTTGTCATTCAGAGTCTTATAGATAAAGAATATTTCACCCTAGAACGTTTGAATTCAAGAATTATTTTTTTTAAATTCAATACTACTTTTTTTTTTTTTTCTTTTTTTTTTTTCGGGGGTAGCTGTCAAATAATAAACACGCCTTTTTTTGCTCCCTTGATATTTAATACATATTTAATATATTATATAGTAATTACTAGTTACCTTATGAAATAGTTGACTTTAACACACTTGCCAGTCCACTTTTCACTTAATTTCTTTCACCATTCCTGGATTTCACTTCACCAACGTCATCACCATCTACTCACAATGGACACACTTTCCCTGTTGTGCAAAAACTTGGAAGAGATGAAAAGTATGTTCGCCTCATGGATGTCTGCCTTTGAAGAATCTCTTGGAAGTCAAGCAACCGATGTGAATTCACCTGTTGTTAATAGTGAGTACCAAACTTTCAAGACATTTATCTGGCAGGCCGTCTCAGGTCTTAGCAACCAATTGGATTTGGTGCTCTGTGCACTTGATGAATTTGAGATGAGATCTAGATCTAATATATTGCTGCTTCATGGACTTGCTGAAGAAAAAGACGAAAATATCCCTGATATTCTAGTGAAATTATGCTGTGACAAACTAAAGATCTCTATTACATCTAATTCTCTTCAAGCCTGTTGGCGCATGGGTGGGTCTCCTAAGGCTGACAAACCACGTCCCATCTTTATCCGATGTGGAGATATCTCTACTCGGCATGTAATTTGATCTGCAAAGAAGCTTCTTAAAGGCAGTGGCTTGACCTTTTCGGAATTCCTGACTGCGCCACGATATGAAGTATTTGTTGAGGCACGCAAGGCCTTTGGTATAGGCGGTTGCTGGACGAGCGATGGGAAGGTCGTTGTTGTGACTGCTAAAGGCTCGAGGAGAAAGATCACCACCATGTCGCAACTGAAATCTGTTATGGATGAGCATGCGTCACTGGCTGCCAAGCGCAGTGATGAGCCGGCGGCGCCGGCGGCGGCTGCCGGAAAAACGACCTCCTCTGGTCCAAGTTAGCCCGAGCCCCTAGCTCCCGTATGCATGCTAAGACGTTGAAAAACTGATAAACCTTGTGTCTGCCTCTGTTAATTGCATTATTTATTTGTATGTTTTTACAAATCACGGCTGAGCTTCTGAAAGCAGGTGGAACACCGGTATTAAAAGCTCTTCAGAAGCTATTCGATTCCGTCATACTCGAGGGACAAACGCCTACGGCATGGCACAGAAGTGTGGTGGTACTTTTCTTCAAAAAAGGCGACAAAACCTTATTGAAGAATTATAGGCCTATCTCACTTCTGAGCCATGTCTACAAACTGTTTTCGAGAGTCATTACGAATCGTCTCGCTCGCAGGTTCGACGACTTCCAGCCTCCCGAACAAGCCGGTTTCCGAAAAGGCTTTAGTACCGTAGACCACTTACATACGCTGCGGCAGATTATACAGAAGACTGAGGAGTATAATCAGCCCTTATGCTTGGCGTTTGTGGACTACGAGAAAGCCTTCGATTCGATCGAGACCTGGGCTGTGCTACAGTCTCTCCAACGGTGCCAAATTGACTATCGATATATCGAAGCGCTGAAGTGTTTGTACGAAAACGCCACCATGTCGGTCCGTCTCCAGGATCAAGGCTCGAAACCTATCCAGTTGAAGCGAGGGGTGAGACAGGGAGACGTTATTTCTCCGAAACTGTTCACCGCCGCCCTGGAAGATGTCTTCAAGCTTCTGGACTGGAGCGGACTCGGTATCAATATAAACGGCGAGTACCTCACTCACCTTCGATTCGCTGACGATATCGTAGTCATGGCTGAGACCTTGGAAGACCTAGGCACAATGCTCGATGGCCTCTGTAGAGCCTCTCAACAAGTGGGTCTAAAAATGAACATGGATAAGACGAAAATCATGTCTAATATCCGTGTCGCACCCACTCCTCTAAAGGTTGGAGACTCTACACTCGAAGTTGTTGACAATTACGTATACCTGGGACAAACAGTTCAGTTAGGTAAGTCCAACTTTGAGAAAGAGGTCAACCGTCGAATCCAACTCGGCTGGGCAGCGTTCGGGAAGCTTCGCGATATCTTCTCGTCCAAAATACCGCAGTGTCTCAAGACTAAGGTCTTTGACCAGTGTGTGTTGCCAGTAATGACATACGGAACAGAGACGTGGTCGCTTACTATGGGCCTCATAAGAAGGCTCAAGGTCACCCAAAGGGCGATGGAGCGCGCTATGCTCGGAGTTTCCCTGCGTGATCGAATCAGAAATGAGGAGATCCGTAGGAGAACTAAAGTAACCGATATAGCCCGCAGAATCGCCAAAATTAAGTGGCAGTGGGCGGGGCACATAGCTCGCAGAACAGATAGCCGTTGGGGCAGAAAAGTTCTCGAGTGGCGACCACGAACCGGAAAACGTAGTGTTGGCAGGCCTCCCACTCGGTGGACCGACGACCTGGTGAAGGTCGCAGGTTGCGCATGGATGCGGGCAGCGCAGGACCGGTCGTTGTGGAAATCCTTGGGGGAGGCCTTTGTCCAGCAGTGGACGTCTTTCGGCTGAGAGAAGAAGAAGAGAAGATGTTTTTACACTGCGTTGAGCCTTTTTTCTTTTCCATAACTGTTTTGTAGTCGGTATTTTTAGTTCTCGCAATAAGGTAGCAGATAATCTGCGACCGCTTTTTTTTATTTTATTTATAAGTACGGTAGGTACAGTATTCCAATTAGGTAATCCAATTCACTCCAATTCCAATATTTCCAATAACATAGAATTTTTATAACCAAAACTGTCAGTCACGTTGACATTGACATTGACGTTTCTTCTTTTTAAAGTCTTTGATGAAATGATTCACTTTGGGGTACTACCTAGTGTATTTTTTCTTTGCTCTATGGCCTTTTGTGTGTGTTGCCCTGAGGTGTTGCCCTACCAATGTACTGTTTACGATAAGTTAGTGTTGTTGTCGGTGTGGCGATTCTGCTATCTTTGTATACTATTATTTAATGCCCATAATAAAAAATTACACAACGCATATAATAATAGAATTAAGTTTTCTTTTTGTCATACTTTCTCGTTTAGCTTACTTTAAACGTAGTTTGTACCTAGTCCTTTTTTGTGAACTGTTGTAATCGTGTTTTTGTTACTTTCAAATATTTACTATTTATTTATTTTTTCTATCTGTCTTACATATTCACCTTAGGGGCCTTACGCGTTACCCATCCCTTACACGTCTACGCCCGTGTTTTGGGATGGATTAGGCGTATGCGTAGGCTTGAGACTATGTTATACGTATGCAATGCAGTTCTCTTTCTCTTTGTGTCCATTTATGTAATTAATGTTGTATAAGTTTAAAATGTCTGGCAAGTGTTTGAAAGGACCTAAGTTCGTTATCTTGCTTTTGTTTTATTTTTTTATTTTATTTTTTTTGTTATAGGTATTTTTTATTTTTTTTATTTTTTTTTAAACTAGTTAAGCATATTTTATATATATTTATCGCACTCAATGTCTGATGTACTTCGCTATAACTCTGATGATGAATTCTTTTCTCTTTCTTCCTCGTCCGGAAGCATGTTTAGTGCTGATGATGAGGTGGATCCATCTTTGTGTGACAATTTCAATATAACTTTCTCCTCTTTAGCAAAAAATTTTAATGTCGTCCATATAAACGCTCAAAGCATCCCAGATCATTTCACTGAATTACTTACCAATTTTTCTAACTCTCGCATTCATGCTATTCTCATCTCGGAGAGCTTCTTGAAACCCCTTCCTTCTACTCTATATCCTCTTCCTGGTTATAGGTTGATAAGAAACGACAGGACTTATATCACTTGTATTAATGGAGTATCTAAAATGGTGAGATGTGGTGGTGTAGCTATTTACCTCCGCAGTGATATCCCTTGCCAAATTTTATCACTGTCTCCTTCTGAATCTCAATCCCCTGAACACCTGTTTCTTGAAGTTTCTCTTAATCATATAAAAATTCTTCTTGGGGTTTATTATAGCCCTTCCCTTCGTATATTTTTTTTAAATTCCTTTGAGACATTGCTCACTGACTTTCGTAATCGTTTTGATCATCTCATCATTATGGGAGATTTCAACACCTGTCTTATCAAAAACGACTCCAGATCGCATTCGCTTCTTTCACTCCTTCACTCTCTTGACCTGCATGTTCTTCCTCTGAATGCCACTCATTTTCCTCACAACGGCCCTCCTTCGCTTCTCGATCTCATCATAACCTCCTCTCCTAACCATGTTTCTTCTCACGGTCAATTTCCTGCTCCAGGATTCTCAGGGCTACGCCCTCCTAAACATAGACATAAGATTGTTATGGTTCGTGATTACCTGTCAATCGACGAGGTACAGTTTAAAAGGGATTTCGCTGAGGTAAACTGGAATGATGTCTTGGCTATCGTTGATGTGGACTTAAAGATCCTAAAATTCAATGACATTCTTTTGTCTCTTTTTGATAAACATGCTCCTGTTCACCCAGTTCGCGTTAAGCATGCTCCTGCTCCCTGGCTCTCTGAAGAAATCAAGACCTGCATGGCCAGAAGAGACCGTGCCAAGTTGAGAATGCGCCAGTGTCCATCTGATGAAAACCGCTCCGCTTACATTTGTCTGCGCAACCTATGCAATAAAAAGTGTCGGGAGGCGAAGCGGAAGTACATTCATTCGAGCGTTCAGAACTGTCCCTCTAATAAAGTATGGAAATTTTTGAAGGGTTTAGGCTTGGGAAAACAACAATCTGGCTGTGAATTTGTAATGGATGTAAATGACTTAAACAAGCACTTCTGTGCATCACCCTCCTGTCTTTCCTCCGCGACAAAGCAAGCAACTTTAGATTTTATGTCCGCTAAACCTTCTCTTAGCTCTCCTGCCTTCTGTATAGAAGATATTTCATGTGACGACGTCATAAAATTTATCAACTCCATCAAATCTAAAGCGGTCGGAAACGATGGTATAAGTCTGGACATGATCAAGCCCATCGCTCCGCTTATTGCCCCGTTTATTGCTAATATCATTAACACGTCTATCGCGTCCGGTGTTTTCCCTTCCGCCTGGAAACTAGCACACATAGTCCCTCTCCCTAAAAAACCCAATCCTTCCTGCCCATCCGAATTTCGACCTATCTCCATCCTTCCCTTACTTTCCAAAATCCTAGAACACCATGTCCATCATCAATTGAGTGTCCATCTTTCTCGTTTCAATCTCTTGGGTTCCTTTCAATCTGGTTTCAAAAAGGGTCATAGCACCACAACTGCGCTGGTGAAGATCACAGATGATATTCGTGCTAACATTGAACTTAAAAAATTAACTGTCCTTGTCCTATTAGACTTTACCAGTGCTTTCAACACTGTTGATTTCGACGTACTTGTTGCTCTTCTTAGGAACTTGAATTTCTCCCCGATTTCCCTGAACTGGTTTAAATCTTACCTGACCGGACGTCGGCAGTGTGTTTTGTTGAATGATTGTTTTTCTGACTGGTGTGATCTCACTGCTGGTGTTCCACAAGGTGGTATCCTCTCCCCTGTTCTTTACTCCATCTTCATTAATGGCATTACGGCTTCTCTCTCCTCTAAATTTCACTTATATGCAGACGATTTGCAGATTTACACAGCTGCTCCGTTGGAAAATGTCCATGATGCTTTTAATACTATCAACGCAGATCTGGCTAAAATTGCATCCTGGGCACGCCAGTTTGGTCTTTTAGTTAATGCCAGGAAGTCTCAGGCCATTATTATTGGGAGTCCTTATTTTATTGATAAATTCAAACAAGTGGTGGTGCCCAATCTTGTTCTTGATAACAATATTATTCCTTTATCTCCTACTGTTAAGAACCTCGGCATCACCATGGACGAGACGCTTTCGTGGGCCCCGCATATTAATGAGGTCAGTCGTAAAATGTTTGCATCCCTTCATGCTCTTCGTCGATTACAGTTCTTTCTTCCCACTGTTACAAAAACTCTGCTAGCTCAGTCCCTCCTCATCCCGCTTTTGGACTACTCTGATGTTGCTTACTCAAATATCACCGAGGAGCAATATAACAAATTAGAGCGTCTTCAGAATCAGGGTATTCGCGCGCGCGCATCTGGCGGTGTCGGTCGGACGGATGCGTGCTTAGCCGATCGTAACAGCTATTATACGTTAGCAAAATGGCTACGATCATGAAGTGCAATACTTGCAATATTGTGATCAATGAGTTATTAGCATTTGTGCAAAACAAAATTTCAGTGATTGACGACGACAGCCTCGTCAAAATATGTGTATCAGCGTTCAATAGTGACCAAATTAAGCGGTCAAAGTCGTTACTGTTTGACTCACTACCCACCGATCGGCGTAAAATTACGAGAATAAATAAAGGAAAAGAAAATCGTGATATGGAGGACATCATAGCCCTGTATAAAAGTGTGAGTCGGGAAGTTATGCCCGTGTTCGTGGCCCACGACCTTGACAAACTCCCTCCTGTGACCTTTGACCATCTAGACGTCACAAAACTTCTCCGGGATCTAGTGCTGGTCAAAACCAAAATAAGTGCTGTTGAAAACAGTTATGTCTCAGTGGAGCAACTAGAGGAAGTTAAGAGGGAAGTACAAGCTCTGAAGTCGAAGTCAAGTCAATCCTCGCCCAAATATCGTGATATGAATGTAAATCTAAAAAGAGGTGCATCGGCGTACAATATGGACAGCGGTCCCATGGGTTTTTCGCACTACGATATGACAATTGCAAGCAATAGTAACATTTCGATGAGCCCACCATCATTGTTATCAAAGCAGAAGGATAGTTCTCCATTAAAAGAAGTGCATTTTGATACCCGAAAATCAAAATGTTCGTTGCGAGATTGTTTCAAATAACGTGAGTCATACGATGACGACGGAGCCGCAGCCGCAGGCGCAGGGAGGTGAGGAGCGGGGAGCGACGTCGGAGTTGTCAGCTGACACTGACAGTACTGACACTGTCAAGACGGCGGAGGAGTGCATAACACACAATGCCGAAAGAGAAAAATTCTCTATGGTTTCACAACCAAACAATCTAAAGGAGAATACCAGCCGATCGCCAGCTGTCAAAGTCACCTGTGACATGTCAAGTCAACAAACTTTTGCAGAAATAGCTAAGTCCGAGTCTGAGGATGGATGGGAGCAAGTGAAACGTAAAAAACGTAAAGTAAATTATAGATATCTGGGCAAAACGGGCGCCTGCATGGAGAATATGGGAAAGTTTAGGGCCGCCGAGGCTAAGGTACCTATGTTTATTACAAGAGTGCACAAGGAAACCACGGAACAAGATATCATGGATTATATACAGATCAAAACTCAGGAGTCTGTGAAACTTGAGAAGATTGCGGCGAAGAAGGAGAAAAACTATAATGCCTTTAAATTCTTCGTTTCTGAAATTAAACTGCCAATGTTCTTGAATGACGAACTTTGGCCGCAAGGAATTGTTTTTCGTCGCTTTGTGCATTATAAGCATAGAAACGATGACGGCCGCAATGCAGAAATTAAATGATAAATACAATAAGTATGGTAACATTTAACTGCAAAAACATAAAACGTGCGGTTGACTATGTGAGACAACTATGTAAAACATCGGCGATAATAGCATTGCAAGAAACGTGGCTGTTGCCATCAGATATGGATTTCTTAGACAGTATCCACGATGATTTCGGATGTACTGGGATGTCGGCGATCGATACGGGAGCCGGCATGCTGCGTGGGCGACCCTATGGAGGTATCGCCTTGCTGTGGAATAAACGCGTGTTTCAAAATGTCTCAATAGTGCAGTGCAATAATCCTCGTGTGTGTGCCATTAAAATAGCTTTGGAAGCGAGGTCAGTGTTTGTTTTTAATGTGTACTTGCCTTTTGAGGACCCAGAAAATTCGTCTGAGTTCACGGATACTCTGAGTATGTTGAGTGCTATTATCAGTAATGAAAATGCGGAAGCAGTGTATATATTGGGGGATTTCAATGCCCATCCAACTAAAAAATCCTATGCAGAACTGTCAGCTCTCTGTAATGAGGAACACTGGACTTGCGTAGATGTGGACAGACTAGGTCTATCATCAGGTACATATACTTTTGTGAGTGATTCGCATGGGTCGCGGACATGGCTTGACCACTGTGTGGTTTCTGCCTCAGTACTGCAGTCAATTTGTAATACTTATGTTATGTATGATGTATGTTGGTCTGATCATTACCCCTTAGTGGTGGAGTGTAATTTAAATTTTAACTTAAATATTAGTAATTTACCCACTACACATAAAACTGTTAAAAATAAAATCCTATGGGGTGAAAGAAAGTTAGATCAGATTGAGATGTTTAAGAAAATTTGTAATGAAAAACTTAGCTTAATGTGCTGTCCTGATGAACTCTCTAGTTGTTGCGAAGTTATGTGTGATAATGATAATCATAGAAATAATATTGATCATTTTTATAATGACATAATTTGTGTATTATGTGAGGCTGCATCTGCCACCTGCACGCCACACTGTGTGAATCCAAAGAGAAAGCCCGTTGCAGGATGGAAAAAACATGTAAGCGAGGCTCACAGGGAGGCTAGGTGTAAACATCACATATGGTTGCTATATAATAAACCAAATAAAGGTCGTATTTTTAATGAGATGGTTGAAAGCCGTAAAATTTTCAAGTCCCGCTTGAAGTGGTGTCAAGATCATGAAGAACAGCTTAAAATGGACATAATTGCCTCACACCACAGAAAGCATGATTTCAAAGGCTTTTGGAAAGCAACAAATAAACTCGGTTCGAAGCCAAAACTCCCTGTGAGTGTCGATGGTTTGTGTGATCCATCGCTTATAGCTGATATGTTTAGGGAGCATTTTTCTGTTAAATCTCCATTGGGAACACCACAGTCAAAATGCGGGGTCGGCCCTTGTGGTCAGGAGATTAATACTCGTTTCACTACGGAAGATGTTGATAATTTGATTAAAAGTATGTGCAGAGGCAAATCTCCTGGCCATGACGGGCTGAGTATTGAACACTTACAACATGCGGGACCGCATCTACCGAGACTGCTCAATATGCTCTTTGCGCTGTGTATGTCCCATTCTTACCTGCCCGCTGAAATGATGAGAACTGTGGTGGTTCCAATAGTTAAAAACAAAACGGGTGATACTAGCGATAGGACCAATTATAGGCCGATCTCCCTGGCCACAGTAGTGCTTGATAGTCTGCTAAATAAACAACTGGATAAGTATATTACATTACATGACAACCAGTTTGGTTTTAGACCCGGCCTATCCACTGAGACCGCAATTTTGAGTTTGAAGCAGACTGTCAAGTACTATACAGAGCGAAATACCCCGGTGTACGGCTGCTTTTTGGATCTGTCGAAGGCTTTCGACCTGGTTTCCTACGACATCTTGTGGCAGAAGCTAGGCGAAATGAAAGTGCCACCTGAACTGTGTAACTTATTCAAGTTCTGGTATCTTAACCAGGTCAATGTCGTAAGGTGGTCGAATGCTTTCTCAGAGCCATACAGGTTGGAGTGCGGAGTAAGACAGGGAGGGCTGTCCTCGCCTAAGCTATTCAACCTGTACGTGAATGCATTGATTGGGGAGCTCAGCAGCCTGCATGTCGGTTGCCATATTGATGACGTATGTCTCAATAACTTTAGCTACGCGGACGACATGGCTCTGCTGAGTGCCTCTCCCTGTGGTCTCGACAGGTTGTTGAGTGTATGTGAGCGATACGCCACTAGTCATGGCTTAATTTATAACGAGCAGAAGAGTGTATGTATGGTCTTTCAAGCTGGAGGGAAACGTCCGGATACTATTCCACCTATAAAATTAAATAAGACTCCCTTGCAAAGGGTTTACAAATTTAAATATCTTGGACACTGGTTGACCTCCGACTTGAAGGACAATACTGATGTTGAACGGGAGCGTAGGGCGCTATCAATGCGCGCAAATATGATAGCCCGTAGGTTTGCTCGTTGTTCTCGAGAAGTTAAAATAACTCTTTTTAGAGCATACTGCACATCTTTTTACACGAGCAGCCTATGGGTGCAATATACACAAACGCAATTTAGCGCCCTACGAGTCCAATATAATGATGCCTTCAGAGTGTTGTTGGGGTTGTCTCGACGTTGTAGCGCGAAGGGGATGTTCGCCGAGGCGAGGGTGGATTGTTTTTATACCACTATCCGCAAACGGTGCACATCCCTGGCAAGCAGACTTCGGGCCAGCTCCAACGGTATTCTGAAGATGTTTGCATCACGTGTCGATTTTCAGTATGTGTATCATTGTTCAATGATACACGTATTGAAGAACGAACAGGTGTGATGTCTGTATGTGTGTTGTTGTGTATGTACTAACACTAGGTTTTAAGTTATCTGTGCTACTAACAAATTATGATCCCTGTTGGTCGAAATAAAAGATTATTATTATTATTATTTATTGGTTTTTATATCTCCCAAAAACGGTTTTGGGGATTTTTAACTGTTTACGCGGGCTTGTGGCCAAACGTAAGCAGTGTAGAAGAAAAAGTAAGAATTTTATGAATCTGAAGAAAGAAATTTACGAACAGTACGGCAAGTATTTAATATAACAGCTTTTTGCATAAGTATAAAAGTTAGTGGATGTATTTCTAGCATTTTCAAACTTGTATGTAATAATTTAGGCACAACACCTGTGGAAGAAATTATAATGGGAACTGTTTTTACTGAATCTACACGCCACTGCGATTTCAGTTCTATAGCTAAGTCAGTATACTTTGTCATCTTTTCTGTATGAGTGGATGCAAGGTTGTGGGTGTTGGGGACAGCAATGTCGATTAGGTATACGGTTTTCTTCTTTTTGTCATGCAATGTTATGTCTGGTCTATTGTGATGTACTGTCCTGTCTGTCAGAATAGTCCTGTCCCAATACAGCTTATAGTCAGGAGAATCTAGGATTACTTGGGGTACGTATTTATAATAAGCAGATTTTTCGGTAATTAATTTATATTTGTTAGCAAGATATTGATGAACGATGGAAGCAACCTGGTCGTGTCTATGTTTGTAATCTGTTTGAGTTATGGATCTGCAGGCACCAGTAATGTGCTGTATTGTTTCAGGACTACTGTGACAATGGCGGCAGGAATCATTTTGTGTATTGATATCTCGTATTATGTGTTTTCTATAGTTTTTTGTTTCTATTACTTGATCCTGTATAGCTAGCATGAAACCTTCTGTTTCAGGGAACAGCTCGCCTCGCTTGAGCCATGCGTTTGACGCAGCTTTGTCAACGTTAGGATTGGTCAAGTCGAGGCGATGTCTGCCATGAAGGGATTTTTGGATCATGCTTGTAGTTTTTCTTGAGTTGTAGTGATTTCTTCTTTCTTCTGTTTACTATTGTCCTTTAAATTAAGAGGTGTGTATTTATTATCTGCTTGGGTAGTTGCTGTATGAAGAGGGGATTGCTGGGAATGTTTATGGAAAAATAATCTGAGCATTGAAATTTGTTTATTGTGCAGATTCTGAATGTCAATCAATCCTCTGCCTCCTTCATATTTTGGTAGTGTCAATCTTTGGATACATGATCGGGGATGGTGTTTTCTGTATTTTGTCATCAGGGTATTTATATTGCACTGTAGATTTTTTAGGTCAGTTTGGGACCAATTAATAATCCCAAACGAGTAGGTAAGGATTGGTATTGCAAAACTATTGATGGCTTTAATGGTATTTCGAGCGTTAAGGTGCGTATTGAGAATGCGATGTAGTCTAGTTCTAAACTCGTTGGTCAGTTTTTGCTTAATTTCTTTATGATGTATTTGTTGACTTTGATGGTATCCTAAGTATTTATATCCTATTGCTTGATCTACAGGTTCTATTATTTCTTCATTCCTGAGTATATATGTATTATTTTCTGTTTTCCCTTTATGAACTGACTGAATTTTACATTTATCTATTCCAAATTTCATGTTTATATCGGCTGAAAAAGTTTCTGTAATGTCTGCTAAGGTATTTATTTCTTCTAGAGACTGACCAAAGAGTTTAATGTCGTCCATATACATTAAATGGGATAAAATGTGACAGGTGTTTTCAGATTTAATTTTGAAACCTTTCCCACTGTTTTTTAGTAAGTTAGAAAGAGGATTAAGTGCTAAGCAAAACCAGAGTGGGCTCAGTGCATCCCCTTGAAATATGCCCCTTCGTATTTTAATGAAATCTGTTTCTACATTTGTGTTTTTATTATTAAGTATCAATTTAGTATTCCAATTGAGCATTAAATTTTTCAAAAAGTTAATTAGTGTTGGGTGTATTTTATAATGTTCTAAGATATAAATTAGCCAAGTGTGAGGAACAGAATCGTATGCTTTCTGATAATCAATGTACATAGAGTAAATATTTCTTTTTTTAATGTGTGCCTGTTTGGTTGCTACTGCGTCTATAATAAGCTGTTCTTTACAGCCTCTGCTGTTTCTACGACAGCCCTTTTGTTCCTCAGCAAGAATTTTGTGATCTACTATATGAGAATAAATAGATTCGTTGATACATGAAGTGATAATTTTGTATATTGTTTGTAGACAGGTTATGGGGCGATATTTCGCTGGGTTAGCAGTATCAGTGGCATCTTTTGGGAGCATATATGTAAGTCCTTGTGTAAAATATAATGGTACTGTTTCTGGGGATTGAATAAAGTTATTGATGTGTGTTAGTAAAAGTGTGTGTATGGATGTAAATTTCTTGTACCAAAAGTTGTGTATGTTATCTGATCCTGTTGCTTTCCAGTTATGAGTTTTGGCTATGACAGTTTGTAACATATCTATGGAGATGTTTTGAAATTGCATATTTGGTATATCTCGAGTGAGTTCTTTGTCTTGCTCAATCCAACTATTTTCCTTGTGTGTAACCGGATTCGACCAAATATCAGACCAAAATGCATGAAGTGCTTCAGTTTGTGGTGTATCAGTATTATTGCTGTTTTGTGCTTGGGCTAGGCCTCTGTCAAATACTTTCTCGTTATTATTAAACTGTTTATTTTGTCGTTTTCTCTCAGTCGTTTCTTTATATCTTCTTAGTCGATTTGCAGCCACATTTATTTTCTGTTTTATTGTATCTAGGAACTGGGTTAAATCTGTATTTTCATTTTCATGTTGAGAGTGTATTTGATACTGTTGTTTTATTATATCTACTTGTCTTTCTAATTCTCGACCTCTATTACCATTTAAGTATTCTGTCAATCTTCCTGCTTTGACCCTAAGGTCTTTAATTTTGTCTTCTAGTCGCTTTTCCCACGAAGGTTTGTATGGGGTTTTATTTCTTATACTATTTGTGTCTATGATTTTTGATCCATTCATTTTCGCTGTAGTAAGGGCTCCGCAATAAATTACTGTTTGTAAAGTTGGAAAATCGGTTTCAGTAGTCACGTATTTTGGGAATATTCGATTATTTAATTATTATTCGTTTTATTTTCGGACTTCGTAAGTTCGACCATGTTTCCGAATTCCGTCGTCAGCTTGACTGGCTGCCCATTCGCCTTCGCCACAACCTTCATATTCTTTCACTTCTATTTAATGTCCTTTTCAATCCCTCCTACCCTTGTTACCTTCGAGAAAAGTTCGCTTTCCGAGATGTTGATGAGCGCTTGCGTTCGCGCAATAATCCTCAGTTGCATATTCCTGAGTACACCTCGCGGATCTATGCTCTGTCTTTCTATGTGCGTGCTGCAAAGCTTTGGAACAAGCTTCCTCTTAACATAAAGATGGCTCCTTCGCTTTCCTCCTTCAAATCTCAACTCAAAAGTTTCTATAAAGATTCTTTAGACATTTGAGTGTGTATGTATTTATATATATGTATTGTATATATATATGTATTGTATATATATATATATATATATACTTATTTATATTTATGTATACTTTGGTGTATGTATTTTCGTGTTCTATTCTTTTTCTGATTTTTGCCTTACGCTTCCCTTCTTATTTCATTCAAATATTCCTTTCAAACACTTGGTTGACTGGAAGAAATTCCTTTTTGGGATAAGTCCGCCATTGTACGCCTCTCTTTTTGTTTCACTATGTTTTGTATTTTTCTTGTGTGTATGTGCAATAAAGAGTTTACAAACAAACAAACAAACAAACAAACAAACAAACTACTGAAAAAAATACACCACCGCCAATAAATAATCAACACTTGTTGAATAAAAGCCTCACTATGTCAGCTTCTGAAATGTTATGCCTAACAAGAAATTTTGTTTTTATAGTTGGAGATTTAGTTGATGATTATGACCCCGTTTGGAACTATTATTTAATACTGCTTGAACTAACAAATATTCTTACGTCACATGCATTTAATTCAGAACTAATAGATTACTTAAAGTACATAATTGAAGAACATCACCAGCAGTACCTTAATTTATTTCCAAGTAAATTAAAATCAAAGCATCACTTTCTCATTCATTATCCTACAATGATAAAAAAGATAGGTCCACCTATACTTATTAGTGCTTTTAAATTCGAAGCGAAACACAAAGAGTTAAAAAAGGTTTGCCAGTCAATAACGTCGCGTAAAGATCTTCCTCTATCTGTTATGAAACGTTGCCAACTAAAACAAAGTTTTCGATACGCAACTGATAAAGGCTTAAAGGATAACCTTTTGTATGGTAAATTTGAATTTGATGACAATACTCCTAATGGAAACAATTGCATTTATGTTGATTGGTGTGAATGAAATGGCATTAAATATAATGTAAATAATGTTGTACTACAAGATGTTAGGGATGATATTCCCAAATATTATATCATACAAAAAATCATTCTGAATCAGTGTACTAACGACATATTATTTGAATGTTTGTTTTTAGATATCGTTGGTTATAGTGCTCATTTTAGAGCATATAAAGTCAAACAAACAACGCGTAGTTGTACTATTACGTATGGAGATTTGTACACGAATTTTATTTCTGTAATCTATAAAGTTAATTTAGATTTATATGTTAAAGTTGATTTTTAATGTTAATTTTATTTCATAGTAATATTATGTGATGTTAAAAGAACTGAATACGTTTTAAGAGTTATTGTATTACAATTCTTTGTGTGACTAGAGCAAGGCTCTTTAATTTAAAGAAGAATCCATACTAATATTATAAATGCGAAAGTTTGGATGTGAGTTTGTGAGTTTGTGAATTTGTGAGTTTGTGAGTTTGTGAGGATGTTTGTTACTCAATCACGCAAAATCTACTGGACGGATTTCGATGAAATTTGATACAGAGGTAGATAATGACCTGGAATAGCACATAGGCTACTTTTTATCCCGGGAAAAAGCAATGTTCCCGTGGGAAATTCACGCGGGCGAAGCCGCGGGCAAAAGCTAGTAAGTATATAAAGTGAATTTAGATTTATTTTGATGTAAATTTTTTATCATAATATTATTATGTGGTGTTAAAAGAACTGAATAGGTTTAAAAGTTACAGTTAGTATTACAATTTTTTGTGTGACAAGAGCAAGGCTATTTTATTTAAAGATGAAGAAGTCTATAAACTAAATTTAGATTTATATATTAAGGCGGGCCAACCCGTCTTACTTTTCTTACATCGCTAGTACGTGTTTATGACGTTGAAACACATTCTATCTTGAAACTTTTGAATCGAAAGATATCTTGTGCACTATATCTTGGTTTATATCGCCACAAAGAATATAAATTTAGTTTTAACTTTTAAGTTTTATTTTAAAAAAATATTTCTTTGAATTTAGATTTTTTGTGTCGATAAAACCAAGATATAGTGCACAAGATACCTTTCGAAAAATAAAGGAAGAGTGTGTTTCAACGCGGTAAACATGTACAAACAATGTAAGAAAGATGGGCTGGCCTCTCTTAAGGTTGATTTTTTATGTTAATTTTGTTTCATAATATTATTATGTGATGTTAAAAGAACTGAATACGTTTTAAGGTTTTACAATTCTTTGTGTGACAAGAGCAATGCTCTTTAATTCAAAGAAGAAGAAGTCTATTAAGTGAATTTAGATTTATATGTTAAGGCGTGCCAACCTGTCTTACTTTTCTTACGTCGCTAGTACGTGTTTATGACGTTGAAATACATTCTTCCTTGAAACTTTTGAATCGAAAGGTATTTTGTGCACTATATCTTGGTTTGTATCGACACAATGAATCTTAACTTAGTTTTAACTTGTACAAAGTGATATTTCTCTAAATTTAGATTTTTTATGTCGATAAAACCAAGATATAGTGCACAAGATACCTTTCGATTCAAAAGTAAAGGAAGAGTACAAGCAATGTAAGAAAGATGGGCTGGCCCCTCTTAAGGTTGATTTATTAATGTTAATTTTGTTTCATAATATTATTATGTGATGTTAAAAGAACTGAATACGTTTTAAGAGTTATTGTATTACAATTCTTTGTGTGACAAGAGCAAGGCTCTTTAATTTAAAGAAGAATAAGTATATAAAGTGAATTTAGATTTACTTTGATGTTAATTTTATATCATAATATTATTATGTGGTATTAAAAGAACTGAATAGGTTTAAAAGTTACAGTAAGTATTACAATTTTTTGTGTGACAAGAGCAAGACTCTTTTATTTAAAGATGAAGTGTAGTGTGTATGAAGTGTAGTACGTGTTTATGAATTATGACGTTGAAACACATTCTTTCTTGAAACTTTTGAATCGAAAGGTATCTTGTGCACTATATCTTGGTTTATATCGACACAAAGAATCTAAATTTTGTTTTAACTTTTAAGTTTTAATTTAAAAAATATTTCTCTAAATTTAGATTTTTTTGTGTCGATAAAACCAAGATATACAGCACAAGATACCTTTCAAAAAATAAAGGAAGAGTGTGTTTCAACGCGGTAAACATGTACAAACAATGTAAGAAAGATGGGCTGGCCCCTCTAAAGGTTGATTTTTGATGTTAATTTTGTTTTATTATGATGTAACTGTAAGTACTTACAAGGTTTAAGAAATATTAAATTTTGGACAAAACATTTTATTTGTCATTGTATCTTTTTATTTAAGTCGTTTTGTGTTTAGCAGATTCATATTATACGAGTTAAGACTATGTCTAACAGCGGGCTCGTCGGTAGCGCGACGTCGCTTGACGCGACGCGAGGCTGGCCAGCTGTGTACTATGAAAATACACGTGAGTTGTCACACAGAACGACGGCGCGACGTTGGCTGTGTGGCGACTCACGTATATTTTCATAGTATACAGCCGGCCTGCCTCGCGTCGCACCGAGCGACGTCGCGCTATTGTCGAGCCAGCTGTTTGACATAGCCTTTACCTCTCAACAGAAAGTAACTGTATTCTTGTTTCAAACATATGAAACGACTTGAATCAAATAAACTCTATCCTTTGATGTAATATATTAAAATCTCATTTTAAAATTACAGTTTTATTAATATTAGATTAAAAAATCTTGAATTAAGATATTACCGTATAGGTATAATAAAACAGACAATATCAAGTTAAGAAATTGTAATTCAAATTAAAAATAAAAGTATCTTAAAGTTAGAGCCTTAACTTTCGAAATTAAGATAAATACATCTTCATTGAATAAATGAGATTCTTCTCTTTGTCATTGCATATTTTCAACTTAACTCATTAATTAGTCCTATCAATAAAACATTATCTTGAAACAAGAATTATATATTTCACTCTAAGTAAAGTTAATCTCTATGGAAAGAACAAAACCGTTCACTAATAAAACAGATAGCATCAAGTTAAGAAACTATGATTCAAAATGAAAAATATACTATCTAAAACTTAGACCCTCAACTATTGAAATCGACAAACAATAAACCTTCATTGAATAAATGAGATTCTTCCGTTTATCGTTGCATATTTTTAACCTAACTCATTATTAATTTCTACCAATAAAACATTTTCTTAAAACAAGAATAATATATTTTACTGTAAAAAAAGTTAATCTGTATGGAAAGAATAAAACCTTTCATTTGAAGACTAACTTTTCTTGCCTATCAAATAACTATTATTCTTAAGTTAATTTATTCGTTTACTTCATGTAATATTTTTTGTCTTGTTACAACTAAACAATTTCAAGAAATTTTATTACTATTAAGAAGTAAATATTCTCTAACGTCTATAGGGAGAGGACAGTTTTCTTGGAGTTAATAAATTTGCTTTGATGCAAAGTAATTTTTCTATTTTAGGCGGGGCATTTAAATTTTTTTTACCGACAAATTCCTACAACCATGATTTTTATACTTAACATTATTTTGATGTTTTTAGATATCCTTATATATAAAAAAAAAAGAATTTTGATGATCCGATATGAAATGGGAGGGGTAAATAAACTATACTGAATTGCTCGTAAACAAAAAAGTTTACAATAGAGATTACTGTTCACAATTAATTAATAAGACTTCATTTACGATTACTGGACCAATATAACTTATATTTCAGGGAATCTGACCCCTTTGTTGGTGGCAAAGGCAGCTTTTTAAATGTGATCAGATCCATTTTATCGCAAAAATAGTATGTACGTATGTAATTTTAGATATCTTTTTTTTTATAATAATATTCTTTAATTTTTTTCCTGTCAGCAGCACATCAACCTACTCAAATTCATTCTAATATAAACACGCAGAGTGGCTTGATTTGCAGTTGACTGTACAATGATTTAGTGCATAAGTGCGTTTCTATTTCTATTGTTGCATTGGAACATGTATTTTATTAATTTTTGATTATATTTATACACATATATATTTATGATATTAATTATGTATTTACACATATATATTTACTTACACTACCGCTATTTACTACATAACAATAAGAGTAATTAATTGTACCTATACCTGTAATTGTTAATTTAAGGCGTGTTATATGGTTTTTTCTGTGAACAACTTTTTGGCCGGAAATGTATAGTCTAAATTAAGATAATTTGTATAATATTTAAGAATGGCTGTTGTTGTTTGAATAAATAAAATAAAATAAAAAAATTTACCTGTAAATAAAAGTTGGCCGGTTTTTAATAAGGCTTTCTAGTCATAAAATGTATTTTTAACGTTATAAATGTCAATATGGTTTTTATTTAATTACAGGAAATCGGGTTCATAAACATGAGTCGTATTTTAAAATTAAGATTGAATAATTCACATTACGTACGAATATACAATTTTCTCGACTGTAGAATTAAAAAAAAATTAAAAGTTAATAAAAAAAAAACTGTGGTAGTCACCCTTATAAAAATTGAGGATATGGTTCATTACAATAGTATACGAATAATATATAAAAGTCACCATTGCTGGATTTTTGTTTTTGTACAGGATGTTTTTAAAGTATAAAAATTACAACTCATTAAAAAATCCATTTCGGATTGTTATTTATTGGTGATTTTTTAAATCAAGCTTTTATTATTCGTAAGGAAACATGTAACAAAAAATCACCCTGGTAGGATTTTTTGTTTGAGAGTTATAACAATATGAGTCTTATAATAGCGTTTAAAAAAAAACGGCGGTGGTGATTTTTTTTTTACACTTAAATTTGCATATTAATAAAACACGAAAAATATTTTGTCTGTACATATAGTATTTTTGACTGAAATGGATAGAGGGACACTTAAAGAGAATAATAGAAAGCAAAAAAAAATTTTTGGAATTTCTTGTCTGTCTGTCTCTCTGTCTGTCTGTCTGTATGTATGTACGCGTTTTACGCAAAAACTACTAGACGGGATTGAATGAAACTTTTTTTGTTGTATAGCTATTAAGCCTGGGCAACATATAGGCTATAATTGATTTTGAAAACTGGAACATCTGATGAAGAACCATAACAGAACAGCTAAACTATTAGAAATATGGAAATAGCGCCTTAGCAAAAGTCGCTTAACCTGATGAGCATTTTCTGTTGACGTATAAAAATTGAAGATTATGGAACATCTGATGAAGAACTCCAAGAGATCAGCTACTCTATCAAATAAATGGAAATGGGGCCTTAGCAAAAGTCGTTCAACCTGATGAGCATTTTCTACTGACATATAAATAGACAGGACATGGGATAGGACAAAGGGGACTTGGGGTGGGAGTGGTACGTGGTACACGGAAACTTGTAGATAACGAGCAGACGAAGATCGTTTATTGAATGAAATGTCACTTTTGATTCATTTTAATTTTAACACCGCGACTGTACTACGAGTACCTAATATATTCCCGCAGGAGACGGGATAACCAAATGACTGAAATTTTGAGTACTGGAGTTTAGGTTACTACAGTTTGGAACACAAAAAGATTTTTCATCTAAGCGAAACTCACGCGGGCAAAGCCGCGGGCAACAGCTAGTTTATAATAAAACAAATGTAAACATTTATTTTATTTTATATTGCTATGGAGGTGAGATGTATGTATCACCACTACATATATACATCTATGTTATCTATATTTAATCCGTACATCCATACTAATACTATACTAATACTAATATTATAAATGCGAAAGTTTGGATGTGAGTTTGTAAATTTTGTGAGGATGTTTGTTACTCAATCACGCAAAATCTACTGGACGGATTTCGATGAAATTTGGTACAGAGGTAGATAATGACCTGGAATAGCACATAGGCTACTTTTTATCCCGGAAAAATGGTTCCCGTGGCCATGGGATACCAATTATAGTAACGCCATCTATTATTTGACAAAATAGACGTTATGTCAAAATAACGTTAAGTCAAAGTGACGTTACGACAGCCTCCCTACTACTTCCATATAAAATGGGCCGTTGCACCGGGCGGCCGGCAGTATGCCCGGATACGTCGAGGTGTGCGGACGGACCGCTACTGAGTGCACGGACTAATGGCACTCTGCTCAAACTTCTATATATTATGTGTGTGAAGGAACATCAGTGAGTTTATTGTGATGTACATTGCGTGCGGAGGCGGGGCGCGCAACATAGCCGTATGAGGTACACTAAATTTTTTCCATTACATCTAATTTGTCATTAGATGGCGCTTTAATTAAATACTTGCCTTTAGTTCTCACGGCCTGCCACGAGATGGCACTTTACCGCGGACAATTCTTTCAATATTTTTTCGCGAAGAATGTTCTTTCGAGTAATATTTTTGAAAATGTTTATGTATACCATATAGTGCAGCGAAATCAGAAGCGCCACAGAAAAGTTATTAGTACTAACATACATATCGGTCACTCACCGCCCAGCACTCATTTCAAATACCCCACCCCGCCTAGCACTTCGCTGTAGACACCACTGACACGGTTTAGGCTCGATTGGTCCAAAGTTCCAAAAAATTTCCAATTCGAAAAATTAGATTTTGCTGATTCTATACCAAAGACTCGCAAAGTAATTTTGTCTGTTATTTAAACTAATCTCAAGAATATTCTTCTACATATACTTTTATTTAATTTACGTCTTTATTTAAATCATAGTTTTACTTTTAGTTTTTTCATCGAAATGGTCGATATACCATAAATGTTACAAGTTTAAGTGCAAGCTATGTTTATCTTTTAATAAATTGTGCAATTAGCACATAATAATGGTGATTGTTATTTTTCATGTATTGTTACAATTGTTGATAAACTTAATAAATAAAATAAAAAATAAAAAATTAGATACATATATTCCGCCAATACAGGTTATTGTAGGTCAACATATGAAACAAAAACGTGCTACAATCGGTCTAACTTACATTGTGCCTACTGATTGTACCATGCAAATTAATCCGCTGAACGAAGTCTTGACGTCATGTTTTTTTTTTCAAATACTTCTATTCTCAAAGACACTTTGGAGAACATAAACTCATTACATAACTTTACTTCAGATGCAGTTATCAACTTTATACAGAGTTCTGTTTGGTCTGAAATTACCAATCAGTCTGCCTCAAATAATGTGAATGAACTATTATTCCCTCTTCTTGTATATTACGACCCTTACCTGCATAATGGTGTAATACTACATCGGTTTACTTTTCCTTGAATATATTTTTGTCTAGCAACCCCGCATACTTACTTTAAAAAAAAGTATTGTCAAATGTCTAATCGACACGTATAAACGCACCTTATCACCATAGACAACATTTTTTCTTCCATGACATTGACGTGAAAAGTTTTTTAGCGCCAAATTGCAAAGCGCGGTTTTCGACACAGCTGCAGTGAATGTTTTTTTACCAAAAAATCTGAATTATAATAAATAAAAATAGTTCCTGGCATCACACAGGTATGTAAAAATGGGATTTTATTAGCATTTTGTAAATAGCATTGTAAATTGCTGAAAATAATGAGTTTTGTTTGTAATGTAGTACTACATCATCATGGAAATTGGCATAAAATATTATTAGTATGGAATAAGTATGATTTTTTTTCCTGGCTTTTGTTTCGGCTGTTTTGCTATAATATAACTATAATAAATGTATTATGTACGTTTAATTGTTACTTACGTTACGGGTATTCTTTCACTATCTAAACACGATTTCTATGGAATGAAATCTCTTGCGAAACGTTTCATACTTGGTGGTGGTTCTTTTTTTCATGCATGCATATTGTTTTAGCACAATGTCACGAAGACAGGTGAGAGATGATGACATTGAAAGGATACTGAGGGAGTTGGAAGACGGCAACGTCTCAGAAGATGGCCTATAAGATGAGGATGACGATGAAGAGAACTTTTATGCCAATGCGCAGCAACTCGTACAGGACTTGATCTTAGATGATGATTTGATTCCCGATTGTGAGGATCCTATTCCACATGACGAAGATGACCCTCCCTTAGTTCAAGATGCTGTTCCAGGGCCAAGTTCAGGTTCAAGTATCTTCAATAGCTTTGATAAGCGTCAGATTATATGGAAAACTGGTAGCATGATGTTCGATGAGCGAAAAATTGTACACGAGCCTACATCTACACTAGATACTGAAATAGCCAACTTAGATACACCCTACCAATGTTTTTTGCACTATTTCACACCAGATTTCCTACAAAAGATAGTAGATGAGTCTAACTTATATTCAGCGTAAGAAAATGTTGTCAATCCCATTACTATCACTGTTGCAGACCTCAAAAAGTATATTGGATCTTTGATATTCATGTCTGTGCAGCATTTTCCAAGCGTGCGATCATACTGGCACGACAAGTTTGGATACCCGCCGATAAAAGCCACGATGTCGATATGTCGATAAACAGATTTGAGGCAATTAGATCTGTCCTGCATTTCAATAAAAATGAGCATCATTTACCAAAAGAACACCCGGATCACGACCGCCTCCATAAAATACGTCCGGTAATAGACCACCTGAACAAGACTTTTTCATCCATACCTATAGACCAGCGCCTCTCCATAGACGAGCAAATGTGTTCAACAAAAATATCTCACTTCCTCAAACCATACCTTCCTAATAAACCTCACAAGTGGGGTTACAAACTATTTGTGCTATGCAGCCTGATGGGTTATGCCTACCGGTTTGAAGTTTACTCTGGACAAGACAATATCAAAGATAAGCCAGTTGACGAACCTGATTTAGGAATCACAAACAATGTGGTCTTGCGTCTGGTCAGAGTAGTACCGCGAAAGCAAAATCACGTCATATATTTTGACAACTTCTACACCTCATTGCCTTTGGCTTACTACTTGTCCAAGCAGGGTATCCACTGTGTCGGCACTGTTCAGCAAAACCGCTTACCTAACTGTCGACTTTCGGATAAAAAGACGCTCATGAAAACTTCCGTCCCCCGAGGAACCTACGAAGAAAAAGTGGCTCATTACGATGACGTGGACTTCTCAACTACTGTTTGGAAGGATAATAAAGTAGTAACTTTATTATCTACGTATGTTGGTGCAGAACCTGCAGGTAAAGTGCAACGGTTTGACAACAAACTGAAACAGAAAATTGACGTCCCATGCCCTAAAGTAGTACAAGAATATAATATGCATATGGGGGCATAGACCTTATGGACAGTTACTTGGGACGGTATCGTATAAGAGTCAAAAGTAAAAAATGGTACATGAGACTATTTTACCATTTGCTAGACCTCGCCGTCATCAACTCGTGGGTTCTCTTCAAGAAAAACATGACTGCAAAAGGTACCCTCAAAAAGCAACTGCCAAATCTAGGAGAGTTCCGAAATGAATTGGCAGATGCCCTGTGCAATGTGGGAACAAGCAACGGCAGCAAAAGGGGTCGGCCAAGCAACACCTGCTTAGAAGAACAAGCTAAAAACGAAGAGGACCAGCTCATCCGCTTCCTTGTAAGGACGTGCGTTCAGATGGCATTGCTCACTGGCCCATATTTTCAAAGCGTTTACGTTGTAAACTTCCTCAATATAAAGGTATAACCCAATGGGCATGCTCAAAATGCAATATCCCTCTATGTTTGAATGGAACTAACAACTGTTTCACAGATTTTCATACTTTTCCTTAGTAAGATAATTAAAGACGATTTTGCATGATGATGTAATTCTACACCAAAAAAAAAAGAATTGTAGTTTGATTTTTTTCATTATTTTTCCTCTAATGTACACCTTCTTAAGGAACCCTAAGATTTTTTCGGACCAAAATAAAAAATCATGCAGTTAAGGGTTACGATGATTTTGAAACTGGAAACCCTTTAGGAAGCCATGCAGGCATCCATAAACTCGGAGGCGTTTATGTTACTTGTCCTTGCCTTCCTCCTAAATACTCATCTGAGTTAACTCAAATTTTTATACTAGCACTTTTTCACTCTTCAGACAGGGTAAAGTTTGGAAATCGTTATATATTTCAAAGGGTTATTGAAGAACTCAATGTTTTAAGTAAAGAAGGAATTACTTTGAATACTGATACTTTCAAGGGTGTCATAAAATTTCGTGTAGGGGTGATAACTGGTGACAATTTAAGGCTTAATGCTATGTTAGACTTTGTCGAAAGTTTTATTGCTAATCGCCATTGCAGAATATGTCAAGCAGATCGTCGTCAAATACAATCTATGACGATGGAGGAAAGTAGTTTGTTACGAAATGATATTAACTATCAACTTTCTCTAAGAAACAGGAACATACGAAAGTGGCGTCAAGGAGAAATGTGTGTGGCACAATCTTGTAAGTTTTAATTTATTCAACAACTTAGCCGTGGATTTGTTGCATGATATGCCTGAAGGGTGTTGTAGATATGTAATGTGTTTTGTTGTTTGTTACCCATTTTATAAAGGATTTAAAGTTACTTCACATAAATACTATTCAACAAAAGATTGCTTTTGATTTTTCGTGCCGATTTGGATAGCAAGCCTACAAATGCGCTGAATTTTGAGGGAACGAAATTAAAAATTAAAATGTCAGCTTCTGAAATGCTAACATTTGTTCGCTAGTAGTTTACAGGAGTACTTCAACGAATACTCGGCATTGAAAAGTCCCACTGGATACGAACTTTTACTGGCCGATTTCCAAGTATTATATGGTGACAAAACAGATGGTTTATTTACAAAACTCATAACACTGCGAGAAAAAGTAATAGAAGTCGCAAGAAATAAACTCAACAACATTAGACATAAAGACGTTAAGCGAAGCTTAGAGCTGTATCTAACCGCAATCAGTAGTAAGTAAATAGGTATATTTGTTTTTATCTAGAAAAAAGATTTTTTTTTTGTATCCTGTCGATTGGCGCATTTTTCTTCTGAGAAAACACTATCCAGTGTTTTCTCATGTCTGTAGATATTCGTTTAATTGTAGGCTGCCATCTGTTACAAATAAATACTATTTTTCTTTTTTACTACCATTCTAGTTTAAAGGTTATAATTTAAATATTTAAATTTATTTTTTACTTAATTTGTTTTTTACTTTTTAGAAGCTGAAAGTTCTGAAGTGAAGAACAACGGAGTTTTGATGTTGTTACCTTACATCACATCAAGCGTACCACTAAAGGAGAAAAAAATGTTATTGTGGAAGCCTTAAAATAAAGGATTTAAAGTTTCACTTCACATAAATACTATTCAACAGAAGATTGCTGCTTTTGATTTTGGTCCCGATTCGGATAGCAAGCCTACAAATGCGCTGAATTTTGAGGGAAAATTAAAATGTCAGTTTCTGAAATGCTAACGTTTGTTCGCTATTTCGGTCTTCTAGTAGGCTACTACATTCCAAGGGAAAATGAAGGCTCTATATATACTATTACGAATGATATTAGACAGATTGTTATCTCATAGGGTATATCCGAAAATTCCACGGGAGCCAAGCTCCGGGATGCAGCTGGGATACATTACCAATGTATTTTTCCCGAAGATTTTTCCATGTTTAGTTTTAATGACTTCATGTAGGTACCTAGTTACTTAATAGGCATTTTTTTTCTTTTTTAGCTCCAAGACAACTTCAAACGATTTTAAACAAAATAATAATAAAAACAACGTCGAAAACAAAAAGAAATAAGAAAATAATGGCACTGGCACTCAGGCAGCTTACAGAATTTCAGAACAAGATGGACGAGGTATCGAGGGACGTCGAGAAATTAAAAAAAATATTATCAAAGTTTAGTTAAAAATATTTTTTGTATAATCCATATTAAGTTAATGAATTTAAAAAAATCAATTTTTAAATCTAATCACTTAATTAATTCAATTTTAGTATGTTTTTAATTTTTAACTTTTATTTTAAAATTAAAAATATTGTTAGGTACAATTTTTAAATCTATATATTGAATTTAAAAATATTCTATCGAAATTTTTCTATTGGAAATTATATTGATAATTCTATAATGTATACTTGTGCAGAGTGTAAACGTAGCTTCAATTCAATCAAAGCTCTTTCAAATCATCTCAGATTTTTGTGTTTTAAAGCTCAAAAAGGATCATTTAAAATCGGACTAGAAGGTTGTCTCAGACATTTTAGTAGCTTAGCTTCTCTTCAAAAAAATCTACGTAAATGTATCAATTACAAGAGCAAGGTGCACATGCACCTCATAGCAAGGAAACACCAGACATTAGTCATAATTTTGTTGAAGATGATACAACAACCAAAACACAAATAATAAACTCTCTCAAGTTTCAAGGATAAAGACATGGACGACTCCTTTCGCCTGTCCACGCCTGACAGCATGCATTCAGTCAAAGTCAAAGTTAATTATTTTTATTTATATTGGCTTAAAAATAGCACTTATAAATCGTCACATTCTTGTTTTTAGTTAGTTGACGTCATAAAATTACTTAAAGCTAAGTTTACCACCTAAGCTAAGCTAAGTTTAACTAAGTTTTGCAGTAAGGTATGTTGGGGTAAGAGCGGATCGGGGGAAGAGCGGTTAGTTTTAATAACTCCCAAACCAATTATTATTTTTTAATACTGGCAATACAGGCAATGACGCCATGTTGTTGTGTCTCATATTTTAGTCTGCAGTGTTAGTTTCACGCAATAACACGTGTACCGAAGAATCAAAATGTGAAGCTGTGCAATTCTGCGTCGATTTTGTCAAATACGCTCTTTCCCTTGGGTGTGTATCTCAGTATCTAAAAGGAGTATTGATAATCCGGTGAGTTTCTCGTGCTTATTACTCTTGTTTTAATTATAATTTTTAGGTTAGAATAATCAATAACCTATAGTTTAGGTTTTAGTTTGCAATCCGCTCTTTCCCATAAGGGAAAGAGCGGACTAAATTCATCCGCACTTTCCCGGTTTCAAAATGTATAGAAGAAAACAGTGGTACTAAAACTTTAGTATTTCACATGAAATTTCGTTATAAATCTATCGAATGTAATGTACCTACTTACTTATCCGTTAATGACGACCTCTGTGGCGTAATGGTCAACATGCAAGACCGCTGCACAAGGGTTAATTACAAATCCTATCGCCAAAATGAAAATATCAACTTTTTCTGACTGGCCCGAGTCTTGGATACATATGTATTTACTACTAGCTTTTGCCCGCGGCTTCGCCCGCGTGAATTTCCCACGGGAACAGTGCTTTTTCCCGGGATAAAAAGTAGCCTATGTGCTATTCCAGGTCATTATCTACCTCTGTACCAAATTTCATCGAAATCCGTCCAGTAGATTTTGCGTGATTGAGTAACAAACATCCTCACAAACTCACAAACTCACAAACTCACATCCAAACTTTCGCATTTATAATATTAGTATGGATGAAATATAGTATCGTTGAGTGAAACATCCTCCACACCAAGCAATTTTAACTCTAATTTGTCAACACAACATGTTGGTTTGAAAATTGCCTACCGCATACGAAAACGTATATCTATACTTCTATACTAATATTATAAAGATGAAGAGTTTGTTTGTTTGATTGTTTGCTTGAACGCGCTAATCTCAGGAACTACTGGTCCGATTTGAAAAATTATTTCAGTGTTACATAGCCCATTTATCGAGGAAGGCTATAGGCCAAATAACATGTGTATGTACCACGGGCAAAGGCGGGGCGGGCATCTAGTTAAGAATAAAAGATAAATTGGGTGTAAAATTACAGTATTGCCTTCAGTCGTAAAATGTGACTATTTGTTGGTATTCTCAAATTCTTATAAAATTAAAATATTTATTTTTAAAAATATTTATATTTTTTAGGTTCAAAATGCCACGCAACTATATCAGAAAGTCAGAAAGAGCTACTAAATATTCCCAAGAAGATTTAGAGATTGCAGTTGAAAAAGTGAAAAGTAAGGAGCTCACAAATTATGCTGCTGCAAAAATGTTCAATATACCACCTTCTACTCTGAACGACCGAGTTCTTGCTAAAAAAGGTTTGAAAAGTGATACCATGGGTAGACCACCTGCATTACCGATGGAAGCAGAAATGAGGCTGGCTAATTGCTTACGGACGTTAGAGAAATGGGGATTTGGTTTATCCAGAGAAGAAGTACTTGATATAGTTACTGAGTTCATAAAAAAGAATAAATTAAAAACTCCATTCAAAATGATACACCGGGAGCAGATTGGTTTATTGAATTTAGAAAAGTCATCGGTTGTCTATAAAAAAACCACAATCAGTTGAATATTTGCGCAAAAAAATGACAGACCCTTTTATTATTCATGAATATATTACAATTCTAGATAACACTTTGAAGGAGTTAATATTATTAACGATCCTAAGGCAATATGGAATTTGGACGAAACGTCCGTTTGCTTGGATCCGACCAAAACTAAAGTGGTTGGCGGAAAAGGGTTACCGTGCTGTCGAACAACAAACGGCACAGGTAAAGAAAATGTAACAGTGCTTACCACTGTAAATGCAAATGGAGATAAACTAAATCCTTTGATTATTTTTAAAGCAAAATCGATGTATGAAAAGTGGATGGCAACGGAAAAGGAGGAGTATGATTTTGAAATTGCATATGCGGTAACAAAGCGAGGCTGGATGGAGACGGAAGTCTTTTATAATTATATGAAAAATGTTGTTATACCTGCTCTGGGAGAAAAAAGACCTGTTCTGATAATTTACGATGGCCACTGCACACATGTTGATGATGGAGTTGTAGAGTTGGCTCTACAAAATGACATTACGATCCTGAAGTTACCGGCACACACATCACATTTGCCACCACTTGATTTGGCTGTTTTTAAGTCATTGAAATCAATTTGGGATAAAAAACTTGTAAGATGGCAACGTAAAAATGTTGGCGCAAAATTGCAAAAACAAGAGTTTTCAGAAACGTTTGCAGATGTTTGGCACAATACCAAGCCTGAAGTTATAAAAAATGGCTTCAAAAAAGCTGGTATATTTCCCTACAATGCTAATGTCATACCGATTGATAAATATGAACCGGCAGCTTATAAAAGATGGCTGCAGCATACTGCTGCAAAACAATCATCTAATTTTGTAAACCATGACCCTGCAACTCTAAAACAGTTATGTTTGAATATGATTAATGAGAAATTTGTTCTTGTTCCTACTGAGAATAATTTTGCCGCTCCTTCTTTAGAAGCCGATATTCCTACATTTGATGTGAATTCTCTGAAAATCACAACTGATTTAGGAGCGGTGCTTGAAGAAGCTCCAAAAGTCACCTTAGCACCTATAGTCAACCCAGTTTTCTTTCCCGTTTCAACTGAACTAAATTGTGCCACTGGATTAATCCCTCGACCAAAAAGTACTTCTGGAAATCAATCAAAGTGTCCTCCTGACAATGAAACTCCTTTTGGGATTAATACAGACAAAAACATCGTACCTAATACTTGTAATATTACTTCTGACAATGGATTTGATTATACTCCCATAATGAAGCCTGTTCCAAACATCAAAATAACCTCTTGTGTTTCCATCGAAAATTCAGAACATAAAGCCAATTATATACGCACCTTTGAAGAATTGTTACTTGAAAAAATGCAACAACAAAGTCGCAATGATCCAAAGAAGAATGTTGTGAAAATGAAACGTATAACTAAAGGCGCTGAAGTGATCACACGTACATTGCTAGAGAAGAAAAAAAGTTTAGAGTCTACACTTGATAAGAAAACAGTAAAGAAAAAATCTGAGGTTGCACATGATAAGAAAACAGTGAAGAAAAAAGCTGAGGTTGCGCTTGATAAGAAAACAGTAAAGAAAAAAGCTGAGGTTGCGCTTGATAAGAAAACAGTAAAGAAAAAGCTGAGGTTGCGCTTGATAAGAAAACACAAAAGATAAAATCTGGAAATCCAAAACAAATAAATAAAAATACTACAAAGACATCTGATAGTAATAAAAGTACACCTACAATAATCTCTAACAACGCAGATGATGTTCTTGCAATACCAGGCTGTTCAAATGAAAGGATAAACGGCAAGAGAAAGTCTAAAAAGTCTGTACCACCGTTCAAGTGAAGAGACGATGATCTGCATATTCTGAATGTTCAAGTGATACTGAAATTTCAGGCTCTTTAAGCATACACAGTGACTCGGATATTTTTAATATAGAAGACGACGAAATTTTCAGTGAAGCTGAATTACCAGAAGTAAATATAAATTCTAACACCTGCCCAGAAAGTGAGAATTGTCCTTATGACACAGATTATGTTAACAGAAAAATTACAAATACACAAAAAATATCAAAAAGGATTCTAAAAGAATCTGATATCGAAAATATTTTACAAGAAACTGATAGCGACGATGCTGACAATTTGCACGACAAAAACCTTTACGATATTATTTTAGATGAAAGCACAGGTGAATTGGTGTCGTTGAAAAAATTTAAACAATTAAATAAAAAGAAATATGAGAATGCATATCACGAAAAGTTAGACAAATATAATGAAGAAAAGAAAGACGAAGACCCTCAGACAGAAAATGACATAGAAAATAAAAAAAGCATATCCTTTGAAAGACTCTGTTCTTGTCAGGTACTTCAATAGAAAATGGACGCACTACATAGGATTTATTGAATCAATGAGGAGATCTGGCAAAAATACGATTTATACAATAAAATTTCTAAAGACTCAAAAAAAAACCAAAGTTAAAATTTATCATTCCAAAGAAAACGGACCAAGACGAAGTTACCGATTGCTCAATTGTCAAATCAATAAGCATAGTAAGTGATCCAGAAAATGTAAAGAACTATGTATTAAGCAACAAAGATGATGAGGTCTATTTTTACTCTTAGCTTTTTATGTTTTTTATTTATGCTGTTATAAAGCAAATTCCTATAATGATAAGTTTGAGAGGATTGCTTATTTAAGAAGTTATAAATTCTTTATTTTCTCATTAGATAAGTACTTAATTCATGATCTCGTTTTTATCATAGTTTTCGAGTCTCTTATTTTGTTATTATAGTGTATATATATATATTTTTTGTATTTTGTATAAGTTTTTTGTGATTTAAGGTGATTGTTCCTATGTACATCAAGTGCCATAAAAGTTTATTATAAGAATTTAAGAAGTAATTTATTGTTATACGAGTTAGCTCTTTTGTTACTTCGTTTATTTCTACATTATTTTGATACACTATGTACATTTCTGTACCTACTTACGTTTGTAGTGATTTACACAAATATTTTTCTTTACTTGTATAACTTAAAGTTGTTATGTGAATTAGCTTGCCGTCCAGTTTGTAGCCTATGGGTACTTCAAAATTTATTTGATTTAATTTGTTTTCTTTCTAATAATTTTTTTGTCGAAGAGCAATATAAAGTTTGAGAACTACTTTATTGTTTTATTACGTAAGGGGAAGAGCGGACGTATGAAACTTTTAAAAAAATAAAAATTTATTTCCCGGCCAAGGTACTTATCAGTCAAGACTGTTGCAAAAGTATAATTTGACTGGGGTAAGACCGCAATAAAAATCATTATGTACCTTAAAATTGAAGGCATAGGATTGATTTTAGGATATAGACCGCTCTTACCCCGATATAGTCCGCACTTTCCCTAGTAAAAAAAAACATTACCTTTTTTATCAGACCTCATTTTGATATAAATACACTCATTAATATGGATTTAATTATTTAGACAAAGCGTAGTCATTCTTTTTTGCAATAAAATATTCTAGAAGTCCGTTATCAAATCAAAATATTGAAATTAAAATATTTTTTTAAAGTCTTTCAAGAACATCAAAAAACCATCCGCTCTTACCCCACAATCCTCATTGAACGATGATTCGGATATAGAAATACCTGGACGTAAGTATTATTTTGATGTACTGCTAATCATAAAATAAAAATATATTCTTAGTTTATAATTATGGTTGGCTTTATCTTATTATATTATTTATATATGTTACCGGCCAAACCCGATTTCAGGACGAACTAGTTTTGCCTAGGCTCAACTGTTCTTCCTATACGCGATAGGATTAACTAGTATAGCCTAGTCCAAACTAATATGTCCTAATATGTCCTAATGCCCGATAGGACGGACCAGTTTAGGCTAGGCAAAACTAGTTGATCCTAATATCAATCTAAACAATAAACAAATGTAGCGGGGTCGGAAAGTAACTGAGCAAACATGTCAGGACATGTTCATGCGGGGATGCTTTTGCTGCGTATTATGGCTATGTCTCCAGTGCCAGTGTCCTATCATATGGTTTAGTATTGTGGGGTAATTCTGTATATATAGATAAAAATTTTATAGTGCAAAAAAAAATGCATTCGGGCAATATGTATCACACGCTCAATAGACAGTTGTAAACCATTATTTAAAGAATTGAAAATCCTCCCTCTTCCTTGTTTGTACATAAGAGATGCCTGCTGCTTTGTCAAACAACATCCGGAAAACTTTAAACACTATTCAGAAGTATCTAATAGAAGATTGAGGAATAATCAGATGCATCAGATATATCGACCACTCTGCACTAAATATGTATACACCAAAAATGCATTTAATATGTGTATTCAAGTATTTAATAAATTACCATTAAGCTTACGAAAACTGGATAGGAAAGAATTTAAATTTAAGACGATACGAAGATCTATCTGGAAGTTGACAATATCGAGGATTGTCGTAATATTCAGCATGATCTAAACACACTCTGCGATTATTTTTCACTCAACAGAATTAATGTTAACGTGGATAAATGCCAGTTAAACCAAAAACAGCCTTATCCACTTGCAATTTATTTTAAGTGCTATGTTTTTAAGTTACATGTTTGTATTGAATACAAGGTTTATGTTTGTATAGATAAATCGAAATAGACCATTTTGTTTTCTTTCAATCTAATCTTTAAAAGCGACTCACTGACACAGTCCAGTAGATTTTGCGTGATTGAGTAACAAACATCCTCACAAACTCACAAACTCACAAACTCACATCCAAACTTTCGCATTTATAATATTAGTATGGATGAAATATAGTATCGTTGAGTGAAACATCCTCCACACCAAGCAATTTTAACTCTAATTTGTCAACACAACATGTTGGTTTGAAAATTGCCTACCGCATACGAAAACGTATATCTATACTTCTATACTAATATTATAAAGATGAAGAGTTTGTTTGTTTGATTGTTTGCTTGAACGCGCTAATCTCAGGAACTACTGGTCCGATTTGAAAAATTATTTCAGTGTTACATAGCCCATTTATCGAGGAAGGCTATAGGCCAAATAACATGTGTATGTACCACGGGCAAAGGCGGGGCGGGCATCTAGTTAAGAATAAAAGATAAATTGGGTGTAAAATTACAGTATTGCCTTCAGTCGTAAAATGTGACTATTTGTTGGTATTCTCAAATTCTTATAAAATTAAAATATTTATTTTTAAAAATATTTATATTTTTTAGGTTCAAAATGCCACGCAACTATATCAGAAAGTCAGAAAGAGCTACTAAATATTCCCAAGAAGATTTAGAGATTGCAGTTGAAAAAGTGAAAAGTAAGGAGCTCACAAATTATGCTGCTGCAAAAATGTTCAATATACCACCTTCTACTCTGAACGACCGAGTTCTTGCTAAAAAAGGTTTGAAAAGTGATACCATGGGTAGACCACCTGCATTACCGATGGAAGCAAAAATGAGGCTGGCTAATTGCTTACGGACGTTAGAGAAATGGGGATTTGGTTTATCCAGAGAAGAAGTACTTGATATAGTTACTGAGTTCATAAAAAAGAATAAATTAAAAACTCCATTCAAAATGATACACCGGGAGCAGATTGGTTTATTGAATTTAGAAAAGTCATCGGTTGTCTATAAAAAAACCACAATCAGTTGAATATTTGCGCAAAAAAATGACAGACCCTTTTATTATTCATGAATATATTACAATTCTAGATAACACTTTGAAGGAGTTAATATTATTAACGATCCTAAGGCAATATGGAATTTGGACGAAACGTCCGTTTGCTTGGATCCGACCAAAACTAAAGTGGTTGGCGGAAAAGGGTTACCGTGCTGTCGAACAACAAACGGCACAGGTAAAGAAAATGTAACAGTGCTTACCACTGTAAATGCAAATGGAGATAAACTAAATCCTTTGATTATTTTTAAAGCAAAATCGATGTATGAAAAGTGGATGGCAACGGAAAAGGAGGAGTATGATTTTGAAATTGCATATGCGGTAACAAAGCGAGGCTGGATGGAGACGGAAGTCTTTTATAATTATATGAAAAATGTTGTTATACCTGCTCTGGGAGAAAAAAGACCTGTTCTGATAATTTACGATGGCCACTGCACACATGTTGATGATGGAGTTGTAGAGTTGGCTCTACAAAATGACATTACGATCCTGAAGTTACCGGCACACACATCACATTTGCCACCACTTGATTTGGCTGTTTTTAAGTCATTGAAATCAATTTGGGATAAAAAACTTGTAAGATGGCAACGTAAAAATGTTGGCGCAAAATTGCAAAAACAAGAGTTTTCAGAAACGTTTGCAGATGTTTGGCACAATACCAAGCCTGAAGTTATAAAAAATGGCTTCAAAAAAGCTGGTATATTTCCCTACAATGCTAATGTCATACCGATTGATAAATATGAACCGGCAGCTTATAAAGATGGCTGCAGCATACTGCTGCAAAACAATCATCTAATTTTGTAAACCATGACCCTGCAACTCTAAAACAGTTATGTTTGAATATGATTAATGAGAAATTTGTTCTTGTTCCTACTGAGAATAATTTTGCCGCTCCTTCTTTAGAAGCCGATATTCCTACATTTGATGTGAATTCTCTGAAAATCACAACTGATTTAGGAGCGGTGCTTGAAGAAGCTCCAAAAGTCACCTTAGCACCTATAGTCAACCCAGTTTTCTTTCCCGTTTCAACTGAACTAAATTGTGCCACTGGATTAATCCCTCGACCAAAAAGTACTTCTGGAAATCAATCAAAGTGTCCTCCTGACAATGAAACTCCTTTTGGGATTAATACAGACAAAAACATCGTACCTAATACTTGTAATAT
Source organism: Ephestia elutella (assembly GCA_018467065.1). NCBI lineage: Eukaryota > Metazoa > Arthropoda > Insecta > Lepidoptera > Pyralidae > Ephestia > Ephestia elutella. Next base: position 4,038,076 of record CM031578.1, read on the forward strand.
TACTTCTGACAATGGATTTGATTATACTCCCATAATGAAGCCTGTTCCAAACATCAAAATAACCTCTTGTGTTTCCATCGAAAATTCAGAACATAAAGCCAATTATATACGCACCTTTGAAGAATTGTTACTTGAAAAAAATGCAACAACAAAGTCGCAATGATCCAAAGAAGAATGTTGTGAAAATGAAACGTATAACTAAAGGCGCTGAAGTGATCACACGTACATTGCTAGAGAAGAAAAAAGTTTAGAGTCTACACTTGATAAGAAAACAGTAAAGAAAAAATCTGAGGTTGCACATGATAAGAAAACAGTGAAGAAAAAAGCTGAGGTTGCGCTTGATAAGAAAACAGTAAAGAAAAAAGCTGAGGTTGCGCTTGATAAGAAAACAGTAAAGAAAAAAGCTGAGGTTGCGCTTGATAAGAAAACACAAAAGATAAAATCTGGAAATCCAAAACAAATAAATAAAAATACTACAAAGACATCTGATAGTAATAAAAGTACACCTACAATAATCTCTAACAACGCAGATGATGTTCTTGCAATACCAGGCTGTTCAAATGAAAGGATAAACGGCAAGAGAAAGTCTAAAAAAGTCTGTACCACCGTTCAAGTGAAGAGACGATGATCTGCATATTCTGAATGTTCAAGTGATACTGAAATTTCAGGCTCTTTAAGCATACACAGTGACTCGGATATTTTTAATATAGAAGACGACGAAATTTTCAGTGAAGCTGAATTACCAGAAGTAAATATAAATTCTAACACCTGCCCAGAAAGTGAGAATTGTCCTTATGACACAGATTATGTTAACAGAAAAATTACAAATACACAAAAAATATCAAAAAGGATTCTAAAAGAATCTGATATCGAAAATATTTTACAAGAAACTGATAGCGACGATGCTGACAATTTGCACGACAAAAACCTTTACGATATTATTTTAGATGAAAGCACAGGTGAATTGGTGTCGTTGAAAAAATTTAAACAATTAAATAAAAAGAAATATGAGAATGCATATCACGAAAAGTTAGACAAATATAATGAAGAAAAGAAAGACGAAGACCCTCAGACAGAAAATGACATAGAAAATAAAAAAAAAGCATATCCTTTGAAAGACTCTGTTCTTGTCAGGTACTTCAATAGAAAATGGACGCACTACATAGGATTTATTGAATCATTGAGGAGATCTGGCAAAAATACGATTTATACAATAAAATTTCTAAAGACTCAAAAAAAACCAAAGTTAAAATTTATCATTCCAAAGAAAACGGACCAAGACGAAGTTACCGATTGCTCAATTGTCAAATCAATAAGCATAGTAAGTGATCCAGAAAATGTAAAGAACTATGTATTAAGCAACAAAGATGATGAGGTCTATTTTTACTCTTAGCTTTTTATGTTTTTTATTTATGCTGTTATAAAGCAAATTCCTATAATGATAAGTTTGAGAGGATTGCTTATTTAAGAAGTTATAAATTCTTTATTTTCTCATTAGATAAGTACTTAATTCATGATCTCGTTTTTATCATAGTTTTCGAGTCTCTTATTTTGTTATTATAGTGTATATATATATATTTTTTGTATTTTGTATAAGTTTTTTGTGATTTAAGGTGATTGTTCCTATGTACATCAAGTGCCATAAAAGTTTATTATAAGAATTTAAGAAGTAATTTATTGTTATACGAGTTAGCTCTTTTGTTACTTCGTTTATTTCTACATTATTTTGATACACTATGTACATTTCTGTACCTACTTACGTTTGTAGTGATTTACACAAATATTTTTTTCTTTACTTGTATAACTTAAAGTTGTTATGTGAATTAGCTTGCCGTCCAGTTTGTAGCCTATGGGTACTTCAAAATTTATTTGATTTAATTTGTTTTCTTTCTAATAATTTTTTTGTCGAAGAGCAATATAAAGTTTGAGAACTACTTTATTGTTTTATTACGTAAGGGGGAAGAGCGGACGTATGAAACTTTTAAAAAATAAAAATTTATTTCCCGGCCAAGGTACTTATCAGTCAAGACTGTTGCAAAAGTATAATTTGACTGGGGTAAGACCGCAATAAAAATCATTATGTACCTTAAAATTGAAGCCATAGGATTGATTTTAGGATATAGACCGCTCTTACCCCGATATAGTCCGCACTTTCCCTAGTAAAAAAAAACATTACCTTTTTTATCAGACCTCATTTTGATATAAATACACTCATTAATATGGATTTAATTATTTAGACAAAGCGTAGTCATTCTTTTTTGCAATAAAATATTCTAGAAGTCCGTTATCAAATCAAAATATTGAAATTAAAATATTTTTTAAAGTCTTTCAAGAACATCAAAAAACCATCCGCTCTTACCCCACAATCCTCATTGAACGATGATTCGGATATAGAAATACCTGGACGTAAGTATTATTTTGATGTACTGCTAATCATAAAATAAAAATATATTCTTAGTTTATAATTATGGTTGGCTTTATCTTATTATATTATTTATATATGTTACCGGCCAAACCCGATTTCAGGACGGACTAGTTTTGCCTAGGCTCAACTGTTCTTCCTATACGCGATAGGATTAACTAGTATAGCCTAGTCCAAACTAATATGTCCTAATATGTCCTAATGCCCGATAGGACGGACCAGTTTAGGCTAGGCAAAACTAGTTGATCCTAATATCAATCTAAACAATAAACAAATGTAGCGGGGTCGGAAAGTAACTGAGCAAACATGTCAGGACATGTTCATGCGGGGATGCTTTTGCTGCGTATTATGGCTATGTCTCCAGTGCCAGTGTCCTATCATATGGTTTAGTATTGTGGGGTAATTCTGTATATATAGATAAAAATTTTATAGTGCAAAAAAATGCATTCGGGCAATATGTATCACACGCTCAATAGACAGTTGTAAACCATTATTTAAAGAATTGAAAATCCTCCCTCTTCCTTGTTTGTACATAAGAGATGCCTGCTGCTTTGTCAAACAACATCCGGAAAACTTTAAACACTATTCAGAAGTATCTAATAGAAGATTGAGGAATAATCAGATGCATCAGATATATCGACCACTCTGCACTAAATATGTATACACCAAAAATGCATTTAATATGTGTATTCAAGTATTTAATAAATTACCATTAAGCTTACGAAAACTGGATAGGAAAGAATTTAAATTTAAGACGATACGAAGATCTATCTGGAAGTTGACAATATCGAGGATTGTCGTAATATTCAGCATGATCTAAACACACTCTGCGATTATTTTTCACTCAACAGAATTAATGTTAACGTGGATAAATGCCAGTTAAACCAAAAACAGCCTTATCCACTTGCAATTTATTTTAAGTGGTATGTTTTTAAGTTACATGTTTGTATTGAATACAAGGTTTATGTTTGTATAGATAAATCGAAATAGACCATTTTGTTTTCTTTTCAATCTAATCTTTAAAAGCGACTCACTGACATAGACGTTTCACGTTAAAACCAACGGCCGGGTCCACCGACACAGCCCCACCCAATTTTTTCTGCATAGTATTTATACCAAAGATTTCGATCTCAAGTATTCAACGTGGTCATTCTTTGAAGCCGGTCACGGAAAAGAAGTCGCGGACGGTATCGGTGGAACTATAAAAAGAGTTTTAGGTAGACAAGTGTGCTTTGGCAGGGATATTACAAATGCGCAAGACGCTTTCGAAATTCTGAAGGACTCTATGAAAGTTATCAAAATATTTTACATTTCAGACATCGAAATTGACAGAATTACAGCAATGCTGCATTCAAATGTTCTTCCGTTGAAAGGAACTTTTGAAGTTCATCAAACAGTAGTAGTTGCAGCAGAGAAATATATAGTAAAACATAGAAAAATCGGTTGCTTTTGTGGGGATTCCAGAGATCTATGATCGTGTTACGCTCTAAAGACTCATTTTCACTCACTCACTCTCACGTTTCACGACTCAGAAAGTAACAAAGAAAATGCATTTGAAATAGATAAAGAAGCTGCATTGATACCAGAAATGTTTCCAGTGGACTTGGCCAGTGAAGTTACTGATAGAGCCATTGAAATGGTAGGTGATACAATTGATCTTATATTAGGAAATAACTCTGAACCCCAGGATCAGATTGTTCTCAACACTGCCGAGGCTCTCGAAGATTATAGCCCTCCATCAAAAAGAATAAATATTGATTTTGAGATAAATTATTCAAATAACATGTCAATGCCCACCATGACAGATCAATCACCCATCACAAAGCCAAAAAGTTTGCCTCACAATTTCCATCAACATCCGACCAATTCAAATTCAATGTTTTTGTGCAAGAACATGATCTCAAGCGAAGCAGAAGAAGTCGTTGAAAACAGTGGTAAAACTAAATATATACGTAAATAAATATATACGGACAGTTCAAATGTGAGAAATGTAATGAACTCTTAGTACTTAACAAAATATCAAAGTGTATGGGGTGCCAAAACTGGTTCTGTTATGAGTGTATTGGTGGACAAATGTATATTGATTATATTTGTGATGTATGTCTCGGTGCTGACTCCGAGTCAGAATGATAGTGCTAACTGATCCTGATCCACCATAGGTGCATTGAAGGGGAAAATTTGAAAGATGTTATTAAATTTTAGGTCAAGTTTGCATATTCTGAATGTTTTATTTTTCTATTGTTTGTTTTTTATGTTAATGAGGAGGTCTTAGACCGAAAATTTCATTTCATTTAAAAAAATGATAAGCGTGTCCCAAACCTATGTATGTCAGAATTGTTATTTAGACGTCAGGGTTAGTAACGGTCCCAATTATTTTTAACTAAAAAAAATACTGAAACAGTCGATTTTTTTGAGCATAATTAGTAATATTTATCATTTTAGATACATATTATTACGAGTTAAAACTGGACTAGCTTAGAATAAAGTAAGAAAAATAAAAGTGAAACTAAAGTTTATCACAAACGTAACGAAACTGATTCCTATTGTAAGCTAATAATGTTGTTTGTTAGTCAAAGTAAGATTTATTTTTGTTTAATTTGTGTTATGTTATCATATCTTTATAATTAAAGCGAATTCACAACTTTAATTTGTGTATATTATTTACTACAATAACAAATATTTCGTAACGAATCTGACAGGTAAATGGTCCCTGATGACACGAAAAAGTAAATTTACGCAATAAAACGTTAAAAAACATGTGAATTTATAGACACACATTAAAATTAAATATATTTAAGACTTACTGTGCAAAAAGCTTTAAAATTATTTTTTTCCCACATCAAAATTGAAATTACAGGCAACTTTCGGTGGAACTGCTCTAAGACCTAGTCAACTCAAGCATGGTTGAAAAAAGTGAACGAAATAGCCACAATTTATAATTGGAACGAAAAGCAGAAAATATATAATAAAATATCTGGTATAGCCAAGAGGTGGTATGAAGGCCTTTCTGAAGTGGATTTGAATTGGAAGGAATAGCAAAGAAAACTTTTGAAGAATTTTCCAGATAACAAAAACTATGCTCAGAGACATACAGAAATGTTAAATAGGAAAAACCAAAGGGATAAATCCCTCGAAGAATACTTTTATAACAAGAAAAAGCTTGTAAGTCACTGCTACTCAACTAAACTCATGTAACACAAGTAGGATTTAAACCCGGGTCCTATTCGACCTTAGGCGGGTGTCATTACCACTTTGCCACAACCGCTTCAAATATATTTACATTTAACAATTAACAACACATTTTGAAAATCGGCCCTTTTTCGGAGCTAATAGCTAGGCAACGATTAGAAATAGATAAAAAGTGTGAAAGTCAAAGCTTGTAGAGAATTTTATTAGCTTTCATTATGTAGCACAACAAAATTTCGTACGACACACCGTTTTCGAGATATAAGCAAAAAACCATAAAACGGAACCTAACCTAGTTAGGTTAGGTTCCGTTTTATGGTTTTTAACAAAGTTCCTAAGTCAAAGTTTAAGTCCTAATTTAAAAGAAAGTATCCATCAGAATCGGTTTGTTTTAACATTTCATGAAACATAACGAAAATGACTGTTTGTGTCACAAGCAAACTCAAACACTTACAAACACTTCCTTTTTATAATATTAGTATGATAATGTTACTAAGGAGTATTTGCCTACTAGCTGGCTGGTGGTGGATTAAAGGTAGATTAAACATTGCTTTTTCCCGGGATGATACACTATGTCCTTCTCAGTACTTTTAACTATGTGTATGCGAAATTTCAGGAAGATTGGTTTAGTAGATAAAGCATGAAGAGGTAACAAAAAAAACAAACTTAAGACAGATTTAGATGAAATTTGATGCACGGATAGAATGAAACCTGTAATAAATGGGCTTAATATTTTTATTCCGAAAATTCCACAGGAGCCAAGCTCCGGGATGCAGCTGGTATTTACATTTCTCATGTATTTTTCCCGAAGATTTGTCCATTGTTTATTTTAATGACTTCCATGTAGGTACCTAGTTACTTAATTGGCATTTTTTTCTTTTTCAGCTCCAAGACAACTTCAAACGATTTTAAACAAAATAATAATAAAAAAACATCGAAAACAAAAAGAAATAAGAAAATCATGGCATTGGCACTCAGGAAGCTTTCAGAAGTTCAAAACAAGATGGATGAGGTATCGAGAGACGTCGAGAAATTAAAACAAAAAATATAATATCCAAGTTTAGTTAAAAATATTTTTTTATAATCCATATTAAGTTAATAATTTTTTTTAATCAATTTTTAAAACTAATTACTTAATAAATTTAATTTTAGTATGTTTTTAATTGTTAACTTTTACAATTTACATTTAACAATTAACAACACATTTTGAAAATCGGCCGTTTTTCGGAGCTCATAGCTAGGCAACGAGATAGATAAAAAGTGTGAAAGTCAAAGCTTGTAGAGAATTTTATCAGCTTTCATTATGTAGCACAACAAAATTTCGTACGACACACCGTTTTCGAGATATAAGGAAAAAACCAGAAAACGGAACCTAACCTAACTAGTCCAAACAAAGTTCCTAAGTCAAAGTTTAAGTCCTAATTTAAAAGAAAGTATCCATCAGAATCGGTTTGTTTTAACATTTCATGAAACATAACGAAAATGACTGTTTGTGTCACAAGCAAACTCAGAAACTTACAAACACTTCCATTTTATAATATTAGTATGATAATGTTACTAAGGAGTATTTGCCTACTAGCTGGCTTGTGGTGGATTAAAGGTAGATTAAACATTGCTTTTTCCCGGGATGATACACTATGTCCTTCTCAGTACTTTTAACTATGTGTATGCGAAATTTCAGGAAGATTGGTTTAGTAGATAAAGCATGAAGAGGTAACAAAAAAAAACAAACTTAAGACAGATTTAGATGAAATTTGATGCACGGATAGAATGAAACCTGTAATAAATGGGCTTAATATTTTTATTCCGAAAATTCCACAGGAGCCAAGCTCCGGGATGCAGCTGGTATTTACATTTCTAATGTATTTTTCCCGAAGATTTGTCCATTGTTTATTTTAATGACTTCATGTAGGTACCTAGTTACTTAATTGGCATTTTTTTCTTTTTCAGCTCCAAGACAACTTCAAACGATTTTAAACAAAATAATAATAAAAAAACATCGAAAACAAAAAGAAATAAGAAAATCATGGCATTGGCACTCAGGAAGCTTTCAGAAGTTCAAAACAAGATGGATGAGGTATCGAGAGACGTCGAGAAATTAAAACAAAAAATATAATATCCAAGTTTAGTTAAAAATATTTTTTTATAATCCATATTAAGTTAATAATTTTTTTTAATCAATTTTTAAAACTAATTACTTAATAAATTTAATTTTAGTATGTTTTTAATTGTTAACTTTTACAATTTACATTTAACAATTAACAACACATTTTGAAAATCGGCCGTTTTTCGGAGCTCATAGCTAGGCAACGAGATAGATAAAAAGTGTGAAAGTCAAAGCTTGTAGAGAATTTTATCAGCTTTCATTATGTAGCACAAAAAAAATTCGTACGACACACCGTTTTCGAGATATAAGCGAAAAACCAGAAAACGGAACCTAACCTAACTAGTCCAAACAAAGTTCCTAAGTCAAAGTTTAAGTCCTAATTTAAAAGAAAGTATCCATCAGAATCGGTTTGTTTTAACATTTCATGAAACATAACGAAAATGACTGTTTGTGTCACAAGCAAACTCAGAAACTTACAAACACTTCCATTTTATAATATTAGTATGATAATGTTACTAAGGAGTATTTGCCTACTAGCTGGCTGGTGGTGGATTAAAGGTAGATTAAACATTGCTTTTTCCCGGGATGATACACTATGTCCTTCTCAGTACTTTTAACTATGTGTATGCGAAATTTCAGGAAGATTGGTTTAGTAGATAAAGCATGAAGAGGTAACAAAAAAAACAAACTTAAGACAGATTTAGATGAAATTTGATGCACGGATAGAATGAAACCTGTAATAAATGGGCTTAATATTTTTATTCCGAAAATTCCACAGAAGCCAAGCTCCGGGATGCAGCTGGTATTTACATTTCTAATGTATTTTTCCCGAAGATTTGTCCATTGTTTATTTTAATGACTTCATGTAGGTACCTAGTTACTTAATTGGCATTTTTTTCTTTTTCAGCTCCAAGACAACTTCAAACGATTTTAAACAAAATAATAATAAAAAAACATCGAAAACAAAAAGAAATAAGAAAATCATGGCATTGGCACTCAGGAAGCTTTCAGAAGTTCAAAACAAGATGGATGAGGTATCGAGAGACGTCGAGAAATTAAAACAAAAAATATAATATCCAAGTTTAGTTAAAAATATTTTTTTATAATCCATATTAAGTTAATAATTTTTTTTAATCAATTTTTAAAACTAATTACTTAATAAATTTAATTTTAGTATGTTTTTAATTGTTAACTTTTACAATTTACATTTAACAATTAACAACACATTTTGAAAATCGGCCGTTTTTCGGAGCTCATAGCTAGGCAACGAGATAGATAAAAAGTGTGAAAGTCAAAGCTTGTAGAGAATTTTATCAGCTTTCATTATGTAGCACAAAAAAATTTCGTACGACACACCGTTTTCGAGATATAAGGAAAAAACCAGAAAACGGAACCTAACCTAACTAGTCCAAACAAAGTTCCTAAGTCAAAGTTTAAGTCCTAATTTAAAAGAAAGTATCCATCAGAATCGGTTTGTTTTAACATTTCATGAAACATAACGAAAATGACTGTTTGTGTCACAAGCAAACTCAAACACTTACAAACACTTCCTTTTTATAATATTAGTATGATAATGTTACTAAGGAGTATTTGCCTACTAGCTGGCTGGTGGTGGATTAAAGGTAGATTAAACATTGCTTTTTCCCGGGATGATACACTATGTCCTTCTCAGTACTTTTAACTATGTGTATGCGAAATTTCAGGAAGATTGGTTTAGTAGATAAAGCATGAAGAGGTAACAAAAAAAAAACAAACATAAGACAGATTTAGATGAAATTTGATGCACGGATAGAATGAAACCTGTAATAAATGGGCTTAATATTTTTATTCCGAAAATTCCACAGGAGCCAAGCTCCGGGATGCAGCTGGTATTTACATTTCTAATGTATTTTTCCCGAAGATTTGTCCATTGTTTATTTTAATGACTTCATGTAGGTACCTAGTTACTTAATTGGCATTTTTTTCTTTTTCAGCTCCAAGACAACTTCAAACGATTTTAAACAAAATAATAATAAAAAAAACATCGAAAAAAAAAAGAAATAAGAAAATCATGGCATTGGCACTCAGGAAGCTTTCAGAAGTTCAAAACAAGATGGATGAGGTATCGAGAGACGTCGAGAAATTAAAACAAAAAAATATATTATCCAAGTTTAGTTAAAAATATTTTTTTATAATCCATATTAAGTTAATAATTTTTTTTAATCAATTTTTAAAACTAATTACTTAATAAATTTAATTTTAGTATGTTTTTAATTGTTAACTTTTACAATTTACATTTAACAATTAACAACACATTTTGAAAATCGGCCGTTTTTCGGAGCTCATAGCTAGGCAACGAGATAGATAAAAAGTGTGAAAGTCAAAGCTTGTAGAGAATTTTATCAGCTTTCATTATGTAGCACAACAAAATTTCGTACGACACACCGTTTTCGAGATATAAGCAAAAAACCATAAAACGGAACCTAACCTAACTAGTCGAAACAAAGTTCCTAAGTCAAAGTTTAAGTCCTAATTTAAAAGAAAGTATCCATCAGAATCGGTTTGTTTTAACATTTCATGAAACATAACGAAAATGACTGTTTGTGTCACAAGCAAACTCAGAAACTTACAAACACTTCCTTTTTATAATATTAGTATGATAATGTTACTAAGGAGTATTTGCCTACTAGCTGGCTGGTGGTGGATTAAAGGTAGATTAAACATTGCTTTTTCCCGGGATGATACACTATGTCCTTCTCAGTACTTTTAACTATGTGTATGCGTAATTTCAGGAAGATTGGTTTAGTGGATAAAGCATGAAGAGGTAACAAAAAAAAAACAAACTTAAGACAGATTTAGATGAAATTTGATGCACGGATAGAATGAAACCTGTAATAAATGGGCTTAATATTTTTATTCCGAAAATTCCACAGGAGCCAAGCTCCGGGATGCAGCTGGTATTTACATTTCTAATGTATTTTTCCCGAAGATTTGTCCATTGTTTATTTTAATGACTTCATGTAGGTACCTAGTTACTTAATTGGCATTTTTTTCTTTTTTAGCTCCAAGACAACTTCAAACGATTTTAAACAAAATAATAATAAAAAAAACATCGAAAACAAAAAGAAATAAGAAAATCATGGCATTGGCACTCAGGAAGCTTTCAGAAGTTCAAAACAAGATGGATGAGGTATCGAGAGACATCGAGAAATTAAAACAAAAAATATATTATCCAAGTTTAGTTAAAAATATTTTTTTATAATCCATATTAAGTTAATAATTTTTTTAAATCAATATTTATAACTAATTACTTAATAAATTTAATTTTAGTATGTTTTTAATTGTTAACTTTTAGTTTAAAATGAAAAATATTGTTCGGTACAATTTTTAAATTTATATATTAAATAATTAAAAAAATTCTATCGAAATTTTCATAAATTTAAAAATATTTATTTATTTTTATAATTTAATGTACCTATTAAATTCAAATACATAATTTATATATTAATTTAATAATTTTGTTGTATGGTCTTTTTATTTAATTAATTAACTTAATTTTAATAAACTTTAAATTTTTCTTGATATAAAAAATATTCTTAGGTACAATTTTTCGGTTAATTTCATAGAGTAAAGTTTAATTTATTATTGGATTTTTGAGCATCTCAGATGCAATTAGTACTAAAGTACTCTCATATAGAAATTAGTACTCTCTTATAGAAATTAGATCTATGTATAGACACAGTATTCAGAGATTTATGTTTGAATTATTTTTAATTTATTTTCTTCTAAATATGCAGAATAAATAAAATGCCTGAATAAAATAGTGAAAAAGTATACGAACGAAATTCCTTTATTGTTGTTAACGCTTATAAGGAGGAGGGGGGACAAAATAGAAATGTTACTAAATCACTAAATTGTGTATGTTATGTATTAAAATCTCTTTATCAATAAATTAGCTAGATTGAGATTAAATATATCAGATAAATTGAAACATTTTTCGTCTCTATTTATCTTAGGGACGAGTTCATCGACTTTTTAAACAACTGTTTATCACTTAAACAGCTGATTGGCTCATTTTTGGTGTTCACCATATGTTAACCAATGGTTACTGCCCTTAATCGGCCGATTATCCTAACCGATCTCGACACCACCGGTTAACCGTCGGTTATACCTTATTCTGACAATTTGCTGTGGCGTGTGTGTTGTGATTGTGACATATTTTTAGGTTAGTTTGATTTTTATTTGTGTTGAGTTGTGTGTGCGTACAACATCTAAAGTAAAAGATGCAGTCGGTTTTTAATGTTATAGTTGACAATTATCAAGACCACTTCCTCGATCTTCTAGAAAATCTAGAAGATATGGAACGGAGAACAAAAAGATCCAAAGTTTTTCAAGTGCGTCGAAACTATTATGAAGAATATGATGAAGATGCATTTAAGACTAGATTCCATCTATCCAAATCATCTGCATTGGATGTACAGCAATTAATAGAGAATAAATCAGAATTCCCCAATGACAAGTGAGTTTCTCCTTCTATGTTATTATGTCTTCAAAATATATTCGCATTTGGTATAAAATACGGTACATACATCGAGTAAATAGTATTTAACGCACTTATTTATTTTGTTTCAGGAATTATTCTGTATCACCCATTAATCAATTGCTTATGACGTTACGGTTCTATGCGACGGGATGCTATCAGTTGACCATGTGTGATTTTTGTGGTGTGAGTCGACCAACAGCTCTTAGAGTTATTCACCGTGTCACTACCGCGATAGCCTCTCTATTAGGCTCTTACTTCTTTTTCTATATCCCCCGTCGGGGCAAAGGGCAGACACAAAGTTTTTCCATCGCGATCTGTCCGACGCGGCACTTTTATTTCACTCCAGGTAAGACAGACATACAGAGTTCTTACGTTTCATAAACCTAATCGAGTCCGTTTTTTCATGTCTAGAGTCGTTGTAGTAAAATCAGTCCGGGTATTTTCTATGTCTGTTTCTTTAATCAAGTGGATTCGGGTGTACAGGTGAATAACCCATAGCACCCTAGCACGATGGTGGGGCTGCCACCTTGGAGCCTACATGCTGGCTAGGTTAAATATCGGGTATCCTCCCTGGTGACATTGAACCTGTTTTGAGGCGCAGATTACTCGCCTTCGCCCTGTTCCGTTAGCAGCTGCAGCTCGAGATGGCGTAAGCGCGACGGCGCGGCTGCAGCAGGTCCCGGGGTGTACGGGGGCCGAGGCCTGCTTTGTGGATGTGTTTCGCCATAAACACACAGCAGAAGAAAACTTTATAGCATTTTATAGAGGACTGAAAGGTCACCACCTTCCGTCCTCACTAAGACCTGACCTCGGCTTCACACCCCTAGGCTCTAATTACATTAAATTCCCTCAAACAGAAGCAGAAATTAGGCAAACCCAAGTGGACTTCTACAACATAGCTAAGTTTCCAAAAGTTATTGGTGCGCTGGATTGCACTCATATAAAAATTATATCACCAGGAGGAAGATATGCAGAAACATTTAGGAATAGAAAAGGCTATATGTCAATAAATGTGCAAGCAATTTGTAATGCTCGATTATTACTAACAGACCTAGTAGTGAGGTGGCCAGGAAGTTCCCATGATGAAATAATTTTTAATGCCCCAAGAAGGCATGCTATGTTTGATTTGGGTACATATGGCGACTTAGTACTTGTTGCAGACAGTGGGTACATGAAAAGGGACTATATGATGATGCCATTGGACAGAACTTCTTGGTCAGCAGAAACTTTATATAATGAATCTCAAATTAGGACACGCAACCCAATCGAAAGATTATTTGGGGTTTGGAAAAGGCGTTTTCCAGTTTTAGCACTGGGAATTCGGGTTCATTTAAAAAATGCACTACCAATTTTAGTTGCAACAGGTGGATTACACAACATACTGCAACTGAGAGGAGACAATATGCCATCTGATGACCCGAACTAGACTTGCCAGCACCATGGGAGTAAATATTACAGCGGGGAAGAATAAGGCAACAGCGATCATTAGATAACAACCTAGTAAGATATTTAAATCCCAAAAGGACAGCATTAATTTCAAATTATTGATATCCAGGTACTTTGTGCATCACCTTTCTTTTCATAATAAATATTCATGTAATTAATTTAGTTCTCCTACTATACATAACCAATATGATTCTAGATGTGAAAACTTTTAACTGTTGTTAATATAGTCATTACATTGTTTTTGATTGGAAAGTCCTAGTTTTCCAAATAAATAAAATAAAGAATAAAATAAAACAAGGCGGCCAGATCTTCAATTTTTATACGTCAGCAGAAAATGCTCATCAGGTTGAACGACTTTTGTAGGGGCACTGTTGTGTAAATGAGACGCCATTTGGATGACAACTGACAACTGCTTTATTCATCATGAATGTTACCCGCTACAAAACAGTGTTACAAGTATAAGTACACCACATCTTTCCCTTTATAAAACATAAGTATTAAACAATAACAAGCCTTAAAGTAAACCATATCTTTCTGTTTATAAAAATAAGTATTAAACAATAAAAAGTTTGAAAGTACACCCCATGTTTTCTTTTTTTAATATAAGTATTAAACAATAAAAAAGTTTGAAAGTAAACTACATATTCCCTCTATAATATGAGTATTAAACAATAACACATCTTCTCCTTTAAAAAAAAACAAATGTTAAAGAATAACAACAAATAAACCTAGATATTCAATCATCCCTTAACATCTTGGCCTTTCGCCGAGTAAGAGGAGGCGAGCAATGCTCCTTATTTCCATTACCCTCATTCTCTTTTTTATAAATTGACACATGAGTGTCAACATTGCTGTGATCAGTATTAGTTTTAATTAAATGCCGGCGGTTGCGGCGAAATATGCCCTTTTTATTTTTTAACACATAAGAGCGTGGATAAGGCGTTTTTCCCACAACCTTACCACGAATTCGTTCGTTATTGTTCTCTATCATTATAACATCATCACCAACACTTAACTTGGGCAATGGTTTCGCATGGTGATCATAATACAATTTCGTTTTTAACTGCTTACTAATTAAATTTTTGTGTTGCTTTTTATCATTACAATTACTTCTCATCAATAATTCTGGATGCACTGGTAATCTACAATTTAATCTGCGACCCATCAAAAGTAAGGCAGGAGAATTTAATTTTTCACGTGGCGTGTTTCTATAACTTAATAAGTTCAAATAAAAATCAGTTTGGCTATCCAAAGATTTTTTTAACATTCTTTTAATGGTTTGTACTGCTCTTTCACTTTTTCCATTTGACTGGGCATAGTATGGAGACGAAGTAATATGATTAAAACCCCATTCACAAGCAAATTTTTTAAACTGATGACTACTGTACTGTGGTCCATTATCACTAATTACTGTATCTGGTATACCATAACGAGCAAAATTTTCCTTCATTATATTAATAATAGAATTTGATGATGTATCTCTCAATCCAGCCACTTCAACAAAACCTGAATAATAATCTATTAAAATCAAATAACACTTTTTCCTATATTCAAATATATCAGTACCAATCTTATTCCAAGGCAAAGTTGGAACAGATACTGGAATCAGTGGCTCCCTGCTTGGTTTATTTAAACTTTCCTGACACATTTCACATCTTTTCACAAATGTTTCAATATCTCTTGATATACCAGGCCAAAATAAAACCTCACGTGCGCGTCTTTTACAACGGTCTATTCCTAAGTGCCCATCATGGATCAATTTTAACATTTCACTTTGCAAAGAATTTGGAATCAATACCTGCTTATTTTTAAAAATCACACCATCTACTGAATATAATTCATCTCTAATAGACCAAAAATATTTTAAATTATTTTGCATCACATACTTATGATCAGGCCAACCTTCTTTAATATATAACAATAGTTGACATAACATTTTGTCTTTTGCAGTTTCTCTTTTTACAATAGTAAGCTTACTTTGAGACATAGGCACATTTTCAACAACCATCCTTAATTGATACAATACTGCTTTACTAACATTATCATTATATAAATCTGGAAGTGGCGCACGCGACAATGTGTCAGGTATATACATAAATTTTCCTGGTTTGTAAGTAATTGTAAAATCATATCCCTGTAATTTTAACAACATACGCTGTAACCTAGCTGGTACTGAATTCAAAGGTTTTTTAAAAATGCTTTCAAGCGGCTTATGATCTGACTCAATGACAAAGAATTTTTTACCTTATATATATTGATGAAACTTTTCACATGCAAAAACAATGGCAAGCATTTCTTTTTCTATTTGAGCATATCGCTGCTGCGTCTCAGTGAGCGTCCGCGATGCATACTCAACAGGGCGCCCCCTTGCATTAACACTGCACCAAGAGCCACACTGCTTGCGTCAACCGATAGAAGTACTTCACCACTAACATTATAAAGAGCTAATACAGGTGCATTACTTATCAAGTTTTTAAGCCGATCAAAAGCATTCTTGTGCCCAGTTTCCCAGCTCCAAGTGACATCTCTTTTTAACAATCTTGTTAATGGAAATATGTTATCAGAATAATCCGGTATAAATTTAGACAAATAATTAATTGCTCCCAGAAACCTCTCTAAGCTTTTTCTGTCAGTCGGCTCTGGCATGTCCAGAATAGCCCTCACCTTCTCATCATCCACTTTCATCCCATCTTTGTTAAACACATGGCCTAAGTATCTGACTTCTTTGACCCCAAAATGACACTTACTTTTATTAAATCTTAAATTTATTTCCCGAGCTCTTTTAAATAGTTCCATTAATCTATTGTCATGTTCCTGCTTAGATGATCCCCAACATATAATATCGTCGATGAAAGAGTCAACCCCATCCAGGCCTTCCAGCAGTTGTTTTATCTTAGCATGAAAGACCTCCGGAGCACAATTAAGTCCAAAGGGTAATCTTAAATATTGATACCGCCCAAATGGCGTATTAAAGGTACACAAATCAGAACTCTCACTATCTAACTTAACAGACCAAAAACCAGAAAAAGCATCTAAGACTGAAAAGTATTGAGCACCTTTAAGCTTTGTGGCAACTTCATTAATCGTAGGTAATTGAAAATGAGCACGTTGAATGGCTACATTTAGTGGTCTGGGGTCTAGACATACCCGTAAAGAACCATTTTTCTTAGCCACTACTACTAATGCATTGACCCATGGAGTAGGGTGAGTAACCTTCCTAATAACGCCTAATTTTATCATTCTGTTTAGTTCATCCTGTAATTTATCACGTAACCCTAATGGTACTTTTCTTGAGGCACACACTACCGGTGACACATTTTTGTTTACCACAATGTGATATTCCCCAGGCAAACAACCTAACCCATTGAATAAATCTTCATTTTTCGACAAGTGTATATCATGAATTCTTTTAATCAAACCTAAAGTTAAACATGCTTGTAATCCCAACACGCTTTGACAATCTATAGTGGCAATTGCAAATTTTAATTCATATGGAGTATCCTTGTACCACCATTTCAAGTAACAAACACCTTTGATGGGAATACATTCACCACTATATGATTGCAATTTTATCATTATCTTAGTATTAATAATATTTATATTGTAACCCAACAATAAAAATTTTTTGTAAGATAAAACATTAATGTCTGCACCCGAATCTAATTTAAATTTCTCTGTTCCAAACTCCCCACTTAATGTTTCAAACCATTCCTCAGATGAACTATTTATTTCCGAAATATTGTATAAAACAGATATGTAAAACGACTCACAGTCTTCTTCTGAGTCCGAATTTTCTTCTTGTACACCAATATCATATAACTTTTTAACACTCTTCTTTACCTTACACATCCTAGCAAAATGACCATAATTTTCACAATTATAACACTGCACAGAAATAGCGGGACACTCAGTGGGGTCTGAACATTCTCCTCCACACTTGAAACAGGAATTCTGACCAGACATAGCGCGCCTGGTGCTGCCCCCGGCCGCACCAGCTACACGCGAGGCTGCAGGCAGCGCGCGTCCTCCACGGCGCCCGCGCCATCCGCGTGCTCGACCTCGACCGCCACCGCGCATTCCTACCGCATCCACTTGTGCTGTCCCTTGGCCCGCCGTGCGATTTTCTAACAGGCGACCACTATCATGTGACATCTCATTGGCCTGAACAATTTTTATCGCTTTATCTAATGTTAACTCTTCCGTTCTTAGCAGTCGATCTCGAACAATCGTACTGCCAATTCCACAAACAATGCGGTCTCGAATCAATTCGTCCTCCAACGTTTTGAATTCGCAATTTTTACTTAACAACTTCAGCGCTGTGACATATTGATTAATTGATTCCCCTTTTTCTTGGTTTCTGCTAAAGAAATTATACCTTGCCAATGTTATGTTTGGCTTCACACCAAAATAGGCATCGAATTTTTTAAACAAAATGGCGATGTCATCTTTTTCTTTTTCGCCATCTTGAAACACAAAAGTTTGGTAGACATCAAAGCCTTCGGGCCCAATTAAATTTATAAGCAGACTAGCTTGAACACCGGCTTCCTCTTTAGCGACTCCCGATGCTTTCAGAAATAAATTGAACTGCGTTTTCCAACGCTTCCATGCGTCAGCCCGGCTGACGGGGCTGCCATCCAGGCTTAATTCGGGCGGCGGTCGCGCGTGTTCCATTATCACTCACTACACGTAGACAGTCTCCGAAATTTATAAAACGATATTTACGACCCATAAACAGCAAAATAGAAAATCAATATGTTTTTTTCGTTTACCGCTGTCACCATGTTGTGTAAATGAGACGCCATTTGGATGACAACTGACAACTGCTTTATTCATCATGAATGTTACCCGCTACAAAACAGTGTTACAAGTATAAGTACACCACAGGCACCATTTCCATATTTCTTATAGTTTAACTGTTCTGTTTTGGTTCTTCATCAGGTGTTCCAGTTTTCAAAATCAATTATAGTCTAATAATAATAATATCTTTATTTCAGAAATAATTCCATAGAAAATTAAATTACATTTTACATTTATAACAATTATTAATATTTTTTATATAGTCTAAATGTTACCTAGGCTTAATAGCTACACAACAAAAAAAGTTTCATTCAAATCGGTTCAGTACTTTCGGAGATTAGCGTGATCATACATACAGACAGACAGACGGACAGACAGAAAGACAGACAGACAAGAAATTCCAAAAAAAATTTTTTGCTTTCCATTATTATTTTTAGGTGTCCCTCTATCCATTTCAGTCAAAAATACTAAATGTACAGACAAAATATTTTTACTGTTTTATTATATGTATAGATTACTCCATATGATAAAGATCAACAGTCAAAAGTTTGCTTGTAGATTTAGGTATTTAAATTTTATCATACATGGAACATAGTGCATTTGTTAGTATATTAACTGACTTCTAAAATGTCGCGAGTGTGTGTTAACAGTCCTGATTTATTTTGCTATATTTGTAGCGAGTTTACGCCGAAATCGAAAAAAAAACCACTTTCTGACTTAATTAAACAGTGCTATCAAGCTTATTTTAACCGTGTCGTAAGGAATCAAGACAAGTCATGGGTTCCTAAAGTGTGCTGCTTAAGATGTTATACATATCTCAATGGTTGGTATAAGGGAACAACTAAAAAAATGCCATTTGGTACGCCAATGGTGTGGATGGAGCCAACGAATCATGCCGTCGATTGTTATTTTTGTTTAACGCAATTAAAGGGGTTTTCTGAAAAATCAAAACGAAGTATACTTAATACTTAATGCCAACGTGCCATCGGTAATAAAACCTCAGCCACATTCTGACGAGTTACCTGTTCCTGAGTGCCCAGTGAATTTAATTCAGACAGTTGAAGTCGACTCCGAGTTCGACGGATAGTGAAAATAGCGAGGACCCCCAATATGTCCCAAAATGTGCATCTGAGCCACTTTTATTGAATCAAACTAGGCTTAATGACTTAATAAGAGAATTAAATTTACCCACTGATAAGGCAGAATTATTGACATCCAGATTACAGCAATGGAATCTATGTGAATCAGATGTGAAGGTATCTTTTTATCGTAAACGACATAGCTCACTGGTTCCGTACTATTCTAAAGAAGATGGCTTAGTTTTTTGCAATGATGTAAATGCTGGTTCCGTACTATTCTAAAGAAGATGGCTTAGTTTTTTGCAATGATGTAAATGGATTAATGGCACAGCTTGGGCAAAATCATGTAGCTGCTGAATGGCGTTTATTTATTGATTCCTCAAAAAGTACCTTGAAAGCAGTATTGTTGCATAATGGAAATGAGTTACCGTTCTTGCCCCTCGCTTATAGTGCTAATTTGAAAGAAACTTATGACGTTATGAAACTTTTATTAGAAAAATTAAATACAGAGATCATAAATAGCCAGTTTGTGCAGATCTTAAAGTGGTTGCTTTGTTAATAGGCTTGCAGTCAGGCTATACAAAATATTGTTGTTTTCTTTGCGAGTGGGATAGCCGAGCTCGAGCTCAACATTTTATTAAAAAATATTGGCCATTACGTCACTCTCTAGTAGTGGGCCAGAAAAACGTAAAATTTGAACCATTGGATGAGCAAGATAAAATTATTTTGCCGGCATTGCACATCAAACTGGGGCTCATAAAAAAAATTGTGAAAAAAATAAGCAAAAGGTGCGGCTTTCCAGTTTTTCAAGCAAAAGTTTCCCAAGCTTAGTGACGCGATAATTAAAGAGGGTGTTTTCGTAGGTCCAGACATAAAAAAGCTGATTCAAGATCCATCTTTTATATTTGCTCTCAATAATATTGAAAAACAAGCATGGAACGCTTTTGTCGATGTCACTAACAATTTTCTTGGTAACAAGAAATCTGAAGATTTTCGCGAAAAAATAAAAGTTTTATTGGACTGCTACTATAAAATGGGATGCAATATGTCACTTAAGTTGCATTTTCTTCACTCGCATTTGGACTTTTTCCTGAAAATATGGGATCAGTCAGTGACGAACATGGCGAACGCTTTCACCAAGATGTTGTTGCATTTGAAAAGCGATTTCAAGGCAGATGGGAGCCTGCTATGCTCGCGGATTACTGTTGGAGCCTTATTAGAGAGACCCCTGCTACTGAGTACAATAGAAAAGCCAGCCACTCCAAAAAAACTACGCCATTTCAATTAAAATTAGAATAAAATTATGGAAAATTAGTGATTTCGGACATGGATGTTTATCTGGATATTGAGATGTGATGGTGTGTGTATATTTGCATATTTTTATTACTTTAGTGGCAAGAAATAGTAATCACATAATGCGACCTCAGATAAAATCAAAAGTTGAAAATTTGTTGAGTAGAATCTGACTTGTGCAGAATGTAAACGTAGCTTCAATTCAATCAAAGCTCTTTCAAATCATCTCAGATTTTTGTGTTTTAAAGCTCAAACAGGATCATTTAAACGCGGACTAGAAGGTTGTCTCAGACATTTTAGTAGCTTAGCTTCTCTTCAAAAACATCTACGTAAATGCCAGATATATCAATTACAAGTACAAGGTGCACTTGCACCTGATAGCGAGGAAACACCAGACATTAGTCATAATTTTGTTGAAGATAATACAACAACCAAAACACAAATAAAAAATTCTCTCGGTAAAATCAATCTCTTTCAGCAAATCAATCTCTTTCTGCATTATTTGTTTCAAGTTTATATGGCAACTCATTAGTTCCGCGGTCAAATGTGCAAGTAGTTTTGAAGTCTGTTCAACTTTTAACTAATTCTTTAGTAAGCTCCTTGCAATCAGAGATAACTGCGTTGTTAAGCAAAACCATAGACATTAATGTTGATTTGATAACACCACTTGATAACATTTTTGGTAATGTAAACAATATTTTCGAAAATCTAAGAACTGAACATAAAAAGAGTACAATACTTTGAGAATTTAGGTACATACGAGTATATTCCGCCAATACAAGTTATTGTAGGTCAACATATGGAACAAAAACGTACTAGAATTGGTCTTACTTACATTTCTACTGATGCATGATGATGATACTGTACCATGCACATTATTCCGCTGAACAAAGTCTTGACATGTTTTTTTTTCAAATATCTCAAAGACACTTCGGAGTACATAAACTCATTACATAACTCTACTTCAGATGCAGTTATCAACTTTATACAGAGTTCTGTTTGGTCTGAAATTACCAATCAGTCTGCCTCAAATAATGTGAATGAACTATTATTCCCTCTTCTTGTATATTACGATGATTTTGAAACTGGAAACCCTTTAGGAAGCCATGCAGGCATCCATAAACTCGGAGGCGTTTATGTTATTGCCTTTCTCCTAAATACTCATCTCAGTTAACTCAAATTTTTATACTAGCACTTTTTCACTCTTCAGACAGGGTAAAGTTTGGGAATCGTTATATATTTCAAAGGGTTATTGAAGAACTCAATGTTTTAAGTAAAGAAGGAATTACTTTGAATACTGATACTTTCAATGTGTGTCATAAAATTTCGTGTAGGGGCGATAACTGGTGACAATTTAAGGCTTAATGCTATGTTAGGCTTTGTGGAAAGTTTTATTGCTAATCGCCATTGCAGAATATGTCAAGCAGATCGTCGTCAAATACAAACTATGACGATGGGTTGTTCAAATACAAAATATGAGGTGGAGATAGTTTGTTACGAAATGATATTAACTATCAACTTTCTCTAGAAGCAACAGGAACATACGAAAGTGGCGTCAAGAAGAAATGTGTGTGGCACAATCTTGTAAGTTTTAATTTATTAATAATAATAATAATAAAAAACAAAAACATAGAGAATATAATAATAATAAACTATATCACAAACCGATTATAAGCATCGTCATGATCAGGTTGCTGCTATTATTCACCAATACATTGCAATTAAACTAAAACTAATAAATAAGAAAACAGCATATTATAAATACTCACCCCAGACTGTAATAGACACGCCCGAATATAGGTTGTATTGGGACAGGACTATCATAACCGACAAGACGATTCATCACAATAGACCCGATGTGACCCTACATGACAAAATAAATAAAACTGTTTATTTAATTGATATAGCCATCCCAAATACCCATAACCTCAACTCGACCCACACAGAGAAAATAGCTAAATATACAGACCTTGCAATTGAGCTAAAAACACAATGGCGCGTAGATTCAGTTAAAACAGTCCCTATAGTTATATCCTCAACCGGTGTCATCCCGAAAACCTTACATGACAGTTTGAAAACCCTACAAATACATCCCCTTACATTTATTTTAATGCAGAAAGCTGTGATCCTGAATACATGCCGTCTAGTTCGTAAGTTTCTATCTCCAAACTCTTAAATCTTCTTTCATTGATTGCGCTTGGCCACAAGCCCGCGTAATCAATCAGTAACCCCAAATTGGGAGAAAAATGGAACAAAACTATAAATAATAATAATAATATTCTTTATTTGCATAAAACATAGTTAAGAAGGTCTTACACATCAAAAAGTACACATGTTTTACCACATATATGGCATGCAAATAGGAGATACAATCTTCCGATATTCTTTAATATAATTAAATCTAAAATAATAATGTCAAATGTAATTTCAATTCGTTATAATAAATCTTTAATGTCATATAAGTCTTTTCCAATTAACCATTCTTTTAATTTCTTTTTAAATAAATTTTCTCTTAAATCTTTTATATCATTGGGTATTTCATTATAAATTCTAACACACATATTATATGGACTATTTGAACATTTTCGTGATCTAGAAACATCTTGTAATACAAGCCTGTGCGGATTTCTTTGTACTCTGCCACTCAAGTCATAAGCAGTTTTAAATAAGTGGTTGTGTTTATGTACAAACACACCCACTTCATAAATGTATAGCGCTGGCAATGGCAACAAATCCATCTTTCTGAATAGAGGTCTACATGAGGTATCGGGGGAAACCCCACTGTTTGTAATATATTGGGTAAAACTAAACGCAGGCGTTTCCTGTTATCGCCGCCAGGCGTTTTGGGGTTCTCACATTGCTCGTGTAAGATGGCTCGCGGACGGTCGCCATTGTCCCATGCGATATCGGTTTGATTTTTAATACGCGAGAGGTCCCGCGTTCTTTGATTGCTAATTATCTTGAGTTGTATTGGTGAATTTCCTGTTTGTTAAATAACTATTGAACTTTGTGTTTGTGTGCCCGTCATTGTGACTTTCTCCTGTGGGATGTGACGCGTGGCTGCTCGCTCACATCTATCTGTTGCCGAGCCGATTTCGGGAAGAAATCTATTTATGTGTTCTGGGGAATTGAGATCTCATGGGTTAGGTAGGGTGATTAGGAATTCCCCCTTCCCGAAGACACTCAAGTTTGGATCCGAAGAGAAAGAAGATTTAGCTTGGTAAGTGGTTTTCCATTGTAATTAATTTATAGGTTAGGTTATCATATAGGGCCCTGTAGCTCCCTTCATAAGCTACGGTGGTAGCAGACTGCGTTAAGTTAGTTAGGTTTTAGTCGGGCAAACGTGGTGCCGCGTGGAGATTTTTTCCCGGTACTTATTTTTACCGGTGGTTTTTTCCCGGTGAAGTTCCGGTACAGAATTCTTCCCGCCGCTTCGTTTGTCCGGATTCTCTCTGCCACATTTTCTGGCAGCAGACCGTAGTTGCTCTGCACACTTTCTGGTAGCAGAGCGTAGTTTATCTACCCTCTATTTGTTCGTTTGTAAAAAATAATTAGTTGTTTGTAAAAATTATTAGATTTTTCTTAGTTTGTTTGTATAAGAATATTTGTAACCTTTTTGTATTTGTTTGCGGTTTGTACCGTGCGTTCCGGGTTTGTGCCATTCTCATACCTACCGCGGTTTTTCGTGTTGTTGCTTGATTTTGTTCTTTATTTACCTTTTTTATCTTTTCTTATTTGTTTGTTTGTTTGTGACTTGACGCGATGGCGAAGGTCCCCAATGCTAAGGCGACACTCGCCAACGAATTGAGATGGTTTGTGACGGCCGGTGGACTCCTGTCCCGGAAGGACAGGGAGGCCGCTATACTGGAAAAGAGCGGATCAGCTCCGCTCACGATTGAACAACGCGGAAGCGGCCATGGCGGCGCTTACCGAAGCCGACCTTACCCCGGAGGTCTACGCAGGTCACGTGGCGGACCTGGACCAGATCCTGAGTCTGCACGATGACATCGTGGAGGCGGCGGCCGCAATAAGAGCGAGACAGGCTGGCGGACCAGCCCCTCGCACACCTGTTAGACAGGAAGGACCAGCGGTTACTGGTCGGCTCCCCACCCTTCAGCTGTCCCACTTTGGGGGTAGGATGGAGGAGTGGGTAGCATATAAAAATATGTTTGAGTCCCTGGTCGTAGCACGACAGGATTTGTCGAAGGCCCAGAAGATGGCCTACCTCCTCTCCACTCTTGAGGATGAAGCGCGGTCGCTCATCCAGCACCTCCG
Organism: Ephestia elutella; assembly: GCA_018467065.1. NCBI lineage: Eukaryota > Metazoa > Arthropoda > Insecta > Lepidoptera > Pyralidae > Ephestia > Ephestia elutella. Next base: position 4,063,203 of record CM031578.1, read on the forward strand.
AGTGGAGGACGACCAGTACGATACGGCTTGGGAGTTATTGAACTCCCGCTACCAAAACTTACGTTTGTTAGCGGATGCGCACGCCGCACAGTTGATGGCCCTGCCCAAGGTGGCCAACAGGGCACAGTTGCGCCTGCAGTTGCTCACGCCCGTTACAGTGGCCTGTAACGCGCTCCGCACACTGGGGCTGCCGGTGGACCAATGGTCCTTTTTGCTGGTGCACATTGTATTGGGCAAATTGCCCAATGACATCCGCTCGCGGTTTGAGCGCGAGAATGCGGAACGGGACAGCACCACCCTACCAACATTCACTGACTTGGTGAAGTTTTTGGAGTTTGAGGCACGGGCGGCTGAGAATACCATGACGGACTCAGCGCCATCCAGAGCGCCTGAACGTAGGCCCTTGGAACCCTCATGGCGAGGGAGGCCCCAACAGGGACGGCAACCGCCACCGCGTGGAGCTGGTGCGCGGGTTGCACACACGGCAGCAGTCGCGAGGGACGCGGACTGCCTGCAATGTGGTCGGATGGGCCACAGCCTGCTGCAATGCAGGGACTGGCAGGGACTGCCAGTACAAGATCGGCGCCGCATGGCAAAGCGGCATGAACTTTGCTTTTATTGTTTGGGCGGTCACTATGCACGTGACTGTCCCAGAGCCATACCATGCAGTGCATGCCGTGGGCTGCACCACGTGATGCTCTGCATGAACCGGAACGGGGATGGCCCCCGGTTCTTGAGGCAGGGGTCCCCTATGGGCGGGGGCGCTCCTGCGCGAAGCCCTCCACCATCGGACGGAGGACGCGGCTTCGCTCGTCGCACCCCCCCTCGGGAGGGTCGCGTACCTGCGCGGGTCTTGGCGGACCGGGACCACGCGCCCCAAGGTCATGGCCAGTATGTAGCTGGCCAGGCCCCGGATAGGGCCCCCATGGGCGGGGGCCCTAGATCGGACGTGAGAGTGGGGACACCCCCTCCACGCGGGTTACCAATGCCCAACACATGCAGCCGCAGCGGTTTTCTCCGCCGCTGCACGAGTACCCACGGCTGGAGTACCACCCGCCGTACCATAGGTATGGCCGGGCCGCGGGTTATGCCCCCCTCAGATGGGGATGTGCACTCGCCCGACATATTATCCGGGTCAGTGGCGCCCCCTGGTTTGGAGAGAGTGGGGAGCCCGTAACTAGCTTGCTCCCTTGCTGGGACAGAGCCGCGGACGGTTCTGCTCCCTACCGCGGTGGTCCGCGTATGGGGTCGTGGGGGGAAGCCATTAATTTGAGAGCTCTGTTGGACTCAGGGGCTCAAAGCAGTTTGGTTACCACTCGAGTGGCACGCCAGTTAGGTTTAGTCGTGGAAGACTCGCCTGTGCCACTTCTTGGAGTTGGTGGCATACAAGTGAAGTGTCTGACGGGCCAGACACTTGTCACCTTTTTCTTCGCTGAAGTCCTCCACAATGAGGATCACGACTTCGGCTATGGTAATGGATACCATTGCGGGTTGGCACCCCTCGACAGACATACCGCCGGGTGTGTTGTCTTTGGTTTCGGGTCTGGATTTGGCCGACCCCTTTGGCTTTCATCCCGGCCCAGTGGACTTGCTCCTGGGCTCGGACGTATTGGGTTGGATTTTGTTGGGTACACAGAAGGCTCTGGGTTCGTCTTCACTGATGGCAGTGTCTACGATTTTTGGTTTTGCCCTGATGGGCCCTGTGTTTGATAATGGCACCGCGGAGGAGCCACCGGTTGTCGCATCTGCGTCCTTGGCCAAGACCATGCAAAGGTTTTGGGAGGTGGAGGAGCCACCTATGAGTTCCAGGATGGATCCGGAACACGCTGAGTGCGAAGCCCTTTTTCGATCGACCACGGAGAGGTTGCCCTCCGGTCGGTTTGTAACTAGGTTACCCTTTGTTGCCTCTCGTCCTAGCCTAGGGGCAAAGTAGGGCGCTTGCGGAGAAACGACTGCTGTCCATGGAGCGACGCATGCAGCGTGACCACGTACTTCGCGATAAATATATTGAATTTATGCGCGAGTACGAGGATTTGGGTCACATGTCTCCGGCTCGAGTTGATTGGAGCTCAACTGAGCATTATTTTTTGCCCCACCACGCGGTGGTGAAGGCCTCAACAGGCAAGTTGCGGACTGTCTTTGATGGGTCCGCACCCACTTCGAACGGAGTTTCGTTGAATCTATGTTTGCATTCAGGTCCCAAATTGCATAGGGACATAATTGACATCATCTTGAACTTTAGAAGACATCAAGTGGTTTTTGGCGCGGACATCCGGATGATGTTCCGCCAGACAGTCATACATCCTGAGGACAGGCGATTCCAGTTGATACTCTGGCGTGAGCGCCCTGAGGATCCTGTGACGGTGTATGAACTCAACACAAACACGTATGGTTTGAAATCTAGTCCCTATATCGCCATCAGATCATTGCTTGAATTGGCAGAGCGGGAACGGATCCGCTTTCCCCGTGGGGCTTCCGTGCTGTCACGTGACTTGTATGTAGATGACGTGTGCACCGGAGCCCAAAGTATTGAGGAGGCCCTCCTACTGCGGGACGAATTGATTGAAATATTGAAGACGGGTGGCTATGAGCTACGTAAGTGGTTGTCTAATGAGCCTAAAGTTCTAGAAGGGATCCCGGAGGATCACCAACAGAACCCTCACCTGTTTGAGGATGTGGATGATCCCAACAGGATAGCGGTGCTGGGCATGCAGTACCAGCCGCTAACCGATATTTTTACCTTCCAAGTGGACTTGGAAATACCAAAGGTCTGAACTAAGAGAACGGTGTTGTCCGTAATAGCTCGTATGTTTGATCCAAGCGGTTGGATCAGTCCAGTAATATTCTCTGCGAAGTGTCTTCTTCAGAGACTTTGGACTTTGGGCGTCTCGTGGGACGAGCCGCTGTTTGGCTCTCCATTGGATGATTGGCTCGAGTTGTTTTCATCGATTAAGGAAGTCAATCGGATTGCCTTGCCTCGTCGAATATTGCCCCCGGGAAATATCGAGCCAGCCTGCATGGCTTTTTGTGACGCGTCGGAGCGAGGCTACGCCGCGTCAGTCTATATGCGGACAGTTGACGCCGATGGCCGGGTCAATGTCTCGCTTTTGTTAGGGAAGAGCAAGGTCGCCCCCATCAGGACTAGGCTGACTATTCCCAAGCTTGAGTTGAGTGGAGCTCACCTTCTCTCTAAATTGTTGCATCACGTTGCATGTGAGCTGGCGGCCACGGTCGAGATACGGGACATCTTCGCCTGGTCGGATAGCCAGGTCGCGCTTGCATGGTTGCGCGCGGCCCCACATACCTTGGAGGTTTTTGTGGGAAATCGGGTTTCCCAAATCCAGAATATCGGAATTGATATAACATGGAGACATGTGCCGGGAGAGCTTAACCCAGCGGACTGTGCTTCCCGAGGTTGTACGGCACCAGAATTGGTGTCACACCCGCTCTGGTGGGGTCCAGAGTGGCTGATGGGATCAGAAACATCTTGGCCTGTCTGTCAGACAGATGTTACTTCTTTGAGTTTGACTGGGCTTCGTGTACATGCTGTAGTCGCTGAGACGACGTCGGAGCCGGATTGGCTACTTGCTCGGTATAGCAGCTTGGATAAGCTTCTGGGTGTCACCAGTTGGATTAAGCGTTTCATACATAATTGTAGAAACCCACAGGCAAAGCGGTTGGAGCCGATTGCAGGTGCAGAAGAGCGCCGGAGCGCATTGTTGCATTGGGTCCGTGTCGTGCAGACCGGACGGTTTGAGTCAGAGCTTCATATTTTGCGCGAAGCACGCGCTAAGTTGAAGGGCGCGGTCGCTCGTTTGAACCCGTACATCGACTCGGATGGGCTTCTTCGGGTTGGAGGCAGGCTCCGGAAGGCGGATCTTCCATATGAGACTCGCCATCCTCTGTTGTTGCCCAAGGGCGGACCCTTGGTGCAGCTTTTGGTGTCTGATCGACACATTCGTAACGCCCATGCTGGGTGCAATGCTTTGCTGGCTATTTTGCAACGCGAATTTTGGATTTTGTCTGCCCGAAGAGCAATCCGTAGTGTTCTGTTTCGATGTATTGCATGTTATAGGTTGAAGGCATCCACGATGCAACCACAGATGGGTGATTTGCCCGCTGATCGAATCCGACCTTCGAGACCGTTTGACGGCGTTGGAACCGATTTTGCCGGTCCCTTTTCGATCAAGGCTTCTCCCTTTCGTAATGCCCGTATTGTGAAGGGCTATTTGTGTGTATTTGTTTGTTTGGCCACCAAGGCTGTCCATTTGGAGGTGGTATCGGCTCTGACTACGGAGGCCTTCGTCGCCGCGTTGGATCGCTTTGTTTCGCGTCGAGGTCTACCTTCCCTTATTAGGTCTGATAATGGCACAAACTATAAGGGAACTGTAAATTATCTTAAGGATGTTTCTGTGTTTATTGATAAAAATTGTACTAGTTTAAGTCAAATTGCTGCCCAAAGGGGAATAACCTGGAAGTTTAGTCCCCCAAGTTGCCCCCATTGGGGAGGGATTTTTGAAGCGGCTGTGAAATCCGCAAAGACCCACCTCCGCCGCATTATCGGAGAAACGGCTCTAACTTTTGAAGAGCTGGCCACAGTGTTTTGTAAAGTTGAGGCGGTCCTCAACTCTCGTCCTCTCTGTCCGCTATCTCCAGATCCAAATGACTTGGAAGCTCTCACCCCTGGTCATTTTTTGGTGGGAGGGCCGTTGAATGCCCTGCCCGAATACCCGTGGAAGGATGAACGCGTATATCGGTTGTCGCGTTTTCAAATGTTGCAGCAAATGAGCCAGGACTTTTGGCGTCGCTGGTCGCTTGAATATTTGCATTTGCTGCAGCAAAGAGTGAAGTGGACAGACAGGACTGAGCCTCCCAGGGAGGGTGATTTAGTATTGTTAAAAGAGGCAAATTTGCCCTCATTGCTTTGGCGACGAGCTCGCATATTACGTTTGATTCTTGGCGGAGATGGCACTCCGCGTGTGGCTGAGGTGTTGGTCGACGGTTCGATTTTAAGGAGAGGTGTGACCTCTCTCGCCCGCCTTCCCGTAGAGTAAGCTGGCGGTCTGCTTCTCAGACCGGGACGGGGGGATGTTTGTAATATATTGGGTAAAACTAAACGCAGGCGTTTCCTGTTATCGCCGCCAGGCGTTTTGGGGTTCTCACATTGCTCGTGTAAGATGGCTCGCGGACGGTCGCCATTGTCCCATGCGATATCGGTTTGATTTTTAATACGCGAGAGGTCCCGCGTTCTTTGATTGCTAATTATCTTGAGTTGTATTGGTGAATTTCCTGTTTGTTAAATAACTATTGAACTTTGTGTTTGTGTGCCCGTCATTGTGACTTTCTCCTGTGGGATGTGACGCGTGGCTGCTCGCTCACATCTATCTGTTGCCGAGCCGATTTCGGGAAGAAATCTATTTATGTGTTCTGGGGAATTGAGATCTCATGGGTTAGGTAGGGTGATTAGGAATTCCCCCTTCCCGAAGACACTCAAGTTTGGATCCGAAGAGAAAGAAGATTTAGCTTGGTAAGTGGTTTTCCATTGTAATTAATTTATAGGTTAGGTTATCATATAGGGCCCTGTAGCTCCCTTCATAAGCTACGGTGGTAGCAGACTGCGTTAAGTTAGTTAGGTTTTAGTCGGGCAAACGTGGTGCCGCGTGGAGATTTTTTCCCGGTACTTATTTTTACCGGTGGTTTTTTCCCGGTGAAGTTCCGGTACAGAATTCTTCCCGCCGCTTCGTTTGTCCGGATTCTCTCTGCCACATTTTCTGGCAGCAGACCGTAGTTGCTCTGCACACCCACATATTGCTCTTATACATTTTTTGCGATCTGAATGCCTTAATGAATTCAGTGCTATTACCCCACATTACTATACCATATCGCAGAACTGACTCAACATACGCTTGGTAGGATGTTATAGCTGTTTTGAGATTTTTAACTTTTTTTATTTGACGTAAAGCATAAACAAATTGATTTACTTTCTTACTAATCTTATCTACTTGATTCTTCCAATTTAAATCTTGATCTATTATAACCCCTAAGAATTTAGTGCTTGTAACTTCATTAATCTTTTCAATGTCCAAGGTAAAGTTACAATGTGGATGTTTAGATTTATTAAACTGAATGAAATTGGATTTGTTAAGATTAATTTTTAGGTTATTGTCCTTGAGCCATTGAATTATTTTATCAATTGTTTCATTTATGTCATTTTGATGTCTAATTATTGAGTCTTTATCGCGATTGTTAGAATTAGTTGTTACAATTATGGAAATGTCATCAGCATATAAGATACAGTTATGATTGGTTAAATTAATTATGTCATTTATATAAAGCAAAAATAATAACGGTCCAAGTACACTCCCTTGCGGAACTCCATGAGTGGTCTTTTTGTATGAAGACGTGAAGGTAGTCATTTCACTATTCGTCATTTTATTAACTATAACTCCCTGTTGCCGGTCTTTCAAGTAAGATGATATCCATTGTAATGCCACCCCTCGTATGCCAATATTTTCCAATTTACATAGAAGACGTTCATGTGATACGTGGTCAAATGCTTTCGATAAATCGAAGAATAGTCCTGTTGTCAAGAGGTTTTTATTCAGATTTAGTAATACTGTATTAATTCGGGAACAACCAGCAGGAAGCGAGGCCGAAGGCCGAGCTTCCTGCGGTTGGGCCTATATATATAAAGCTACAATACCACTCACTGACTCACTGACTGACATAATTAGTTTGTTCTACGGAATTCAGAACTGGGAAAAAGTAATGATGGGGAAGTGTAGAGGGGGGTGAGGAGGCACCGGGAAAAATACGAAAGTGGAACTTGGAGCAGTTCCGGACTGATAGGGGGTACTGCCCGCGGAAACTGTAATAGATAGGTGGGGGTGCTCGACCAAATGTCATAAAGGACCCTGGGCGACGACCACAGCCGGCGGTAGTCTATGGTTTTTTTGACTTTTTTTTTTTTTCATACTAAGTTCTATTTTTCCATACAAACTTGACTGGGGGTTTTGGGGGGAAAACGGACCCGTAGAGTTTTACCGTCATAGACAATGTTGTTCGGGGTGACCGTGGGACCCCCAACAGACAGGTTTTTTTTCTTTTTCGAAATTTTTTCGACGAGTTTTGTATGGGGCTGCCATGTCACCAGCCGGGGAGCCGAGGCCGAAGGCCGAGGCTCCGCGGCAAGCGAGGCCGGAGGCCGAGCTGCGTCCAGGCGAGGCCGAAGGCCGAGCTCCGTCTTGTGAGCAAAGTACTGGGCGAGGCCGCAGGCCGAGCCCCTCCCCCCTTCCTTTTTTTTTATAAAATAAGGGATGTGAGGCCGTAGGCTGAACTGTGTGGCGAGGCCGCAGGCCAAGCCCTTCCCCCTTACCATTTTTTTATAAAAATGAGGATGTGAGGCCGTAGGCCGAGCCCTTCCCCCTTCCCATTTATTTATAAAAATGTGGGTGTGAGGCCGATGGCCGAACTAAATGGCGAGGCCGTAGGCCGAGCCCTTCTCTCCTTCCTTTTTTAAAAATAAAATAAGGGATGTGAGGCCGCAGGCCGAGCTGAGCGGCGAGGCCGCAGGCCGAGCCTTTCACCCCTTCCCTTTTTTATTAAAATGGGGGTGTGAGGCCGAAGGCCGAACTAAATGGCGAGGCCGTAGGCCGAGCCCTTCGCCCCTTCCTTTTTTAAAAATAAAATAAGTGATGTGAGGCCGCAGGCCGAGCTGAGCGGCGAGGCCGCAGGCCGAGCCTTTCACCCTTCCCTTTTTTTATTAAAATGGGGGTGTGAGGCCGAAGGCCGAACTAAATGGCGAGGCCGGAGGCCGAGCTGCGTTTAAATCGAGGGCTGGGGGGCAGGAGCGAGGCCGAAGGCCGAGCTTCCCCCCCCAGCCGCGCAAGCGAGGCCGGAGGCCGAAGTTTGCGCCCGCGAGGCCGCAGGCCGAGCTGCATCCAGGCGAGGCCGAAGGCCGAGCTCCGTCTCGTGCGACAAGAATTGGGCGAGGCCGAAGGCCGAGCCATTCATGGATGACGTGATGATGACAACTCATACCTCAAGTCACCAGCCGGGGAGCAGAGGCCGAAGGCCGAGGCTCCCGCGGCAAGCGAGGCCGCAGGCCGAGCTGCGTATATGAATCCGAGAGGCGAGGCGAGGCCGGAGGCCGAGCCCCTCCTCCAGCCGGGGCAAGCGAGGCCGTAGGCCGAGCTGCGTTTTAACAGCAGAGAGCAAAAGCCAGAGCAGCCTTTCGGCTCTTCACCTAATCCCAACCGACAACATTTCTTTGTAGATGACTTTTTCATAATTTCCCTAAAGATTTTCAACCATTTCGGAACTGCTTTTCTATAATTGCCCTGCACAGCACGCGAGGTGCTTGCACCTCGCGCAGCACGCGACATCTAGTTAATGTATATATAGCTTGAGAAGTTGACTTACGTTTCTGAAAGCCGAATTGGTTTTTATTTATAATGTTGTACTTGTTACAAAAATCCATTAATCGCTTAAGCATACACTTTTCAAAGATTTTTGAAAAAATTGGTATGAGTGTTATCGGTCTGAAGTTGTTGATATCATCTTTCTTGCCATTCTTAAATAAAGGTTTAACTAAGGAAAGTTTAAGAGCATTGGGGAAGATTCCTGTAGAAAACGATAAGTTTATTAAGTGTGTTAGCACTGCCAGTATTTCAGCACTACATGCTTTTATTATTTTTGTATTTACCCCGTCATATCCTTCCGCATTGGTGGTTCTTAAAGAGTTTATTTCATTAAGGACCTCAGCTTATGACATGGGCATAACAAAGAATGAATTGGGTAATATTCTATTAGGCAAAGTAGTTTGTTTATTATTTGGTGTAAAATTACTATTATTAGTCAAATCGATAAAATAATTATTGAATGCATTGGCAATGTCGACTGGTTCTTTTAAAATATTATCATTAAATTTAATTTCTGTTGTTACGTCATGGGATTTTTGATTTGAAAGTTCTTTCTTTATTACTGACCATGTTGCTTTACACTTATTTTCACTGTTATTTATAAATGTAATATTTGAATGTTTTTTTGAATGACTTATGCATTTTTTAAATAATTGAGAGTATTTCAGATATTTGTCTTTGTTAGCGTCTGTTTTGTTTTTATAATATTTAAATCTTAAAAATCTCTTTTGTTTACAACTAGTTCGTAACCCTTGAGTTATCCATTTTCTATTGTTATTACTAGTATTGTTAACTTTTATTTTTATTGTAGGAAAGCATAAATCGTAAAACATGCAGAACATTTCATGGAACTTATTAAATGCAGAATCTAAGTCCTCGTCCTCATATATCTCTGACCATGTAATACTGCTGAGACATTCTTTAAATTTATAGATATTTTCGGGACTGTAGTCTTTCCTATATGTAGTGTATGGTTTAATTTTAGCAAAAGTTTCTTTAATTTGAAAATTCAAAAAGCTGTGCTGTGTCGTGATCTGAAAGACAAAGTGGCAAAACTTCTGCTGTCGCATTTTCGATATTACTTAATATATGATCCAAACAGGCATCTTTGCGCGTGGGGACGTTTATATGTATTTTTAAGGAATAAGTGTTGCACAAGTTCTTTAAATAGTCACTTTCTTTGCTTTGTTTCAAGGTGTCAATATTTATATCACCTATAACAACTAATTTGGAATTAAGTTTGCCTTTTTTAGAAAGATCATGCAATAGACAGTCAAGTTTATTTAATAATATCATTGCATCAGAGTTAGGGATCCTATATACACAAATTATTATTAGTTTAATATTAGGAATTTCAATTCCACAGACTTCGAATGTTTTTTCAGATGCGTATTTTGTAGGCAGCTGTAATTCATTATACAATATCCCTTTTTTCACTAAGATACATGATCCTCCTCTACGTTTCGAAACCCTATTGAACGACGTAGCTAACTCGTAGTTGTGTATATTTAAATATCGCATGTAATCGTCTTTCAAGAATGTTTCAGAGAAGCACATAATATCAGGATATTTGTCTTGTTTCTTTAATTCATCGAGCGTTAACTCTAAAATTTCTTGCTTAGATAGAATGCTAGCAATGTTTTGGTGAAAGATTTTAAATACATTTTGTCTATTCGAGCAGTTAGGAACGAAAAAATTTTGATTTGTCAATTTTTGGAAAATAGTTCAGTATAGTCCCCTTCTTGATTCCTGTACAATTTTTCTCGCTATTCAGTTTCGGGAAATAGTCTAAAAGTGTAGTTTTTTTAATCTCATTGTTTGTTTGGACTGGGAAATAATCTGTTATTTTTTTGCAATTTGTATTCGATTTCATTTGATTTGTTTTATGTAATTTAAAAATATTCTTAATAAACTTCTCATTATACAGCTCAAAGTCAATCTCAACATTTATTTTAGTACAAATATAATCTAATATATCTTTGGATATGGTATAGTCTACATTCAGAAATGTACAGTTTGCATAGTTTTTTGTCAACATTTCTAATTCATAATTTAATTTTTTAATATTTAAGACGTCATTATTAAATACATTCAATACAATGATTTTATTATCCTTAAGACTATTTAGTACGTTGCATAACTGTGAGATCGTATGGTATGGATTCCTATCATTGGAACCGACAGACAGAATAACTATATCATTTTTTGACACAGATAAACAACAGCTGCTCAGTATTTGCTCTGTTGTCCCATACGGTTTCACATAAGCATCTACATCATAAACGTCATTCCATTTTCCGCATCTTGATCTTATCATTTCTTATATTCAACAACTTAAACGTGGATTTGTTGCATGATATGCTTAAAGGGTGTTGTAGATATGTAATGTGTTTTGGTGTTACCCATTTTATAAAGGATTTAAACTTACTTCACATAAATACTATTCAACAAAATATTGCAGCTTTTGATTTTGGTGCCGATTTGGATAGCAAGCCTACAAATGCGCTGAATTTTGAGGGAACGAAATTAAAAATTAAAATGTCAGCTTCTGAAATGCTAACGTTTGTTCGCTAGTAGTTTACAGGAGTAAACGAAAACCCGGCATTGAAAAGTCCCACTGGATACGAACTTTTACTGGCCGATTTCCAAGTATTATATGGTGACAAAACAGATGGTTTATTTACAAAACTCATAACACTGCGAGAAAAAGTAATAGAAGTCGCAAGAAATAAACTTAACAACATTTGACATAAAGACGTTAAGCAAAGCTTAGAGCTGTATTTAACCGCAATCAGTGGTAAGTAAATAGGTATATTTGTTTTTATCTACAAAAAAGAATTTTTTTGTATCCTGTCGATTAGTGGCGCATTTTTCTTTCTTTCTTTCATTTTATGATTAGTGGTGGTGGTGAATAGTGTTTTCTCGTGTCTGTAGATATTCGTTTAATTGTAGGCTGCTATCTTTTACAAATAAATACTATTTTTATTTTTTACTACCATTCTAGTTTAAAGGTTATAATTTAAATATTTAAATGTGTTTTTTCCTTTTTAGAAGCTGAAAGTTCTGAAGTGAAGAACAACGGAGTTTTGATATTGTTACCTTATATCACATCAAGCGTACTACTCAAGGAGAAAAAAGTTATTGTGGAAGCCTTAAAATAAAGGATTTGTTAAAGTAGTCTGCGCCAGCGCGACGCAAGTGGCGCGGGGCGGGCCGCCTGGGCACAGGCCGCAGCCGCCGCGACACTCCTCGAAGGCCGCGTTTCTCCTGTCTTGCGCTTTCTTTGTTGTCTAAATTCGAATCAGTATATGTATTTTACAGTCCATTAGTCATTTCATTTACCACCACATACATTAGGGAAAGTTCCCCTATTATTTATGGTCCTTAAACGCCTAAGTAAGGACGAACAAAGAAGAAATTCCGCTGAGCAGATCAACGGTCGTTTCCAAGATTTCAAATTTGAAGCCGTCACCGTTCACCATCTACGGGAATCGTCGCCGCAACTTTGTCCAGATCAAGAGGAAGCCGTAGTCAAGTTATTCAGGGAGTAAACAGCGTTTGAGTGTGATCGTTCCAATTAGTTATTTTTATTCTGCCTTTCATTTTGTCGAAAAATAATCGTTATTTTTCAAATTTTGAGTACAGTGCTTCCCATTTGAGTGCAATCCAGCTTCCCCTGTTTAGTTTGTTTTGTGCTATAGTGCAGTGCATATTAATTTGTGAAATTCATTTCGCATTAAATATTATTTTACTGTGAGCGCGTCGACGTGTTGATGTTACGTAAGTAACCGTCTGGTCCTCGACCTTCAGACGAGCGCCTGCGCATAGATGTAAACAACAACTGATTGCACACTCATATTCATTTTGCACATTATTATTTATTATTTTTGCATATCATCGTTGTAGAATTTCCTCACATTTTAAAGTTTTTGCCCACGTAACATTTTCATTTGCATTACAAAATGGCTGACAATCTTAAGTCGTTAATTAAAAAGCGAAGTTCATTCAAATCAAAAGTCACAATCTTTGCTAATCATTTAAATCCTTCAAAGGATTGTCCAATCTTATCTCAATTACAGCAATTGGACCTACAAGAACGGTTGGCTAAGTTTGAGTGCTTTTATTCTGAATTTGATGCATTACAGACAGACATCGAAGTGCTCGCTGACGAGTCTGGTGCGGTCTTCAACGAGCGTGAGAATTTCGATGACATCAACAAGTTTCATTACTTGCGAGCTTCACTTCAAGGAAATGCCGCTTCTATCATTAAAAATATTGATTTTAAGAGTGAGTTTGTTGTGTGAAAGATACAACAAAAATCAATTGTTGATCAATAACCGTTTACAAACTTTGTTTGATGTCAAGTCTAATTCAGAGGAATCTAGTGCTTCTTTAAGGAGCCTGGTTGACACCATTAACAAGAACGTAAGGGCACTAACGTCATTAAAGCAGCCAACAAATCATTGGGACACTATTCTTATATTTATAATGACAAAAAATTAGATAATCGTACAAACCGATCATGGGAAGAGTTTCGTGACAAAATGACGGAAGATCCCGCTTTACAAAAATTTTGTACATTTTTAAGTAGAAAAGCAGATTTATTGGAGTCGGTTGAATCTAATAATACAAACAAAAACACAACAGATAATAATAATAATAGTTCCATTGTTGCATTAAATAATAGTCATAATTCTACAAACACTAATAATAACATGAACACAAAAAACACTCAGCACAAAAAAACAAATAATAACAAAAATAAAAACAAATTTCGCAAATGTCCGCTTTGCTCCTCTGCACATACGTTATATTCTTGTGAGTTGTTTAGGAATTTATCTATAGAAAACAGAGTACAAAAGTCTAATGAATTAAAAGTGTGTTTAAACTGCTTAAATTCCGGGCATAGTACAAAGCAATGCAAAATGGCTCACTGTCGATATTGTTCTCTTAAGCACAACACTCTTTTGCAGTTAGAATCTCAATCACAAGAATTAATAAAAAATCCTTTGCCTTCCACTTCGCATTCTTCTTTGCCAGTTACTTCTGATAACACAGCCTTATCAGCTAGTTCTATGCAGCTTGCTTTCTTCGCATGTTTTACTGTCCACAGCAATGGTGAACGTGACCGGAGCTTTGGGCCAGAAGCACACTGCGCGCCTACTGCTGGTCAACGGCAGCACGGCGAACTTTGTAACTGAGCAACTTTCGGTTTTATTGGGTTTGTAACGACGCGGTACAAGCACCAAGGTAACGGGTATTAATAATCACATATCTCATAGTACACAGTCTTGCAACCTCACCATAAAGTCTTTATGCTGTGCATACGCAGTAAATATTGATTGTCATATTTTGCAAGAAATCACAAAGGTCTTACCGTCATCGTTCGTGAATATTACTCACGTCCCTATTCCTTCAGGAATTCAATTAGCTGACCCGAACCTGAATATTCCGTCGGTACTAATAGTATAACTTTAGGGAAAAATTTACCTAGATTGTGTGAAACTAAATTTGGATGGCTAGTTTCTGGTAGTATATTACTCAGCATAACAAATCAGATTTTACAGTTTCTCATTTTTGCCATCAAACTAATGTCACTCCTGATCTTACACAGTTTTTGGGAGCTTGACAATGTGTCTTCAAAATACACTTTCTCCTCGGAGGAGAGAAAGTGTGAACAACATTTTCATGAAACCACTCTTAAATAAATAATAAATAAATAAACGTTTATTTCTCCCACAAAAGTAACACATTACATAAAAACTTATCTCTAAGAAAGTACTCTAATAAATTTTGTTACACAATATTCAAGAAGCAATGAACTGTTTTTACAATCAGTATGTGGGAGACTGGTGCCTAAGCTAGGCAAAGCCTGTATTTCAGGTCACCAGGTCTCCACCCCAGGGAAAGTTTTCATACAGCTTACTACCACTACAACTTGATATGTATTAATTGTATTTGTAGGATGATAAAAGATCTCAAAAAACTATACAATATTACTTAAGAAATATTAATGTAAATAATCTAAGAGATTTTCAGTGTCCTCATAATTTAAATTCAGTAGCCAATTTTTCACTGTCTTTTTACAAGCAATTTTAACCATACTATATAGATATAAGTGTTTATTCAATTTATCATACAGAAAACTTCCTAAAAAGCAAAAGAATCGTTGGGCAAAACAAGTGGATACTTTTTTATGAGTACAAACCAAATCAATGCGTCTCTTATGTAAAATTTTAGGGTCATATGCAATCGCAGCATGTTGCTTTAAAACAATAGACATAATAAAAAGTTGGCGCACTGTAAGAACATGTGCTTTGCGATATAGTTCGAGTGTAGGAAACCTAAACGGCAGAGCGAACATGACTTTTAAAATACATCTTTGAGTTCTCTCCAATTTGATGAGTGTCGATTTAGGTGCTCCACCGTATATATTGATGCAATATGAAATTAAAGATTGACCTAAAGCAAAGTAAACCGACATCAATACCTTCTCAGAAGCTACAGTTCTGAGGTTTTTAAAAACATAAATTAATTTTCTAAGTCTGTCGGAAAGTTTGTCTATATGTAGGTTAAAGTTTAAATTTGAATCTAAAATAACGCCCAAATATTTTATTGACTTTACTTGTTCCAAAACCGGGCAGGAACAGTCAGGACAATGGGTATTACAAGAATGTACTTTAATTGAAAGAGAAGCATTATTGGGATTTTGTCGAGTAGAGCTTGAAGTTGAAATATTATAAATTGAAAATGACATAAATTTAGTCTTGTCTGAATTTAGACTTAGGCAGTTATCCTGCAACCAAGAAGTGACACTGTTAAATCCAGCCTGAGCAGTATCCATGACCTCTTTCCAGGTATCACCACTAAATAAAAGAGCGGTATCATCCGCAAAAGTGATAATTTTCCCGTCTGTCAATTTAAGATTACATAAATCGTTTATATAGACGAGAAAAAGGGTGGGGCCGAGGATACTGCCCTGTGGAACTCCATATTCGACAGACAACTCCTGACTAACTTGGTTACCCAACTTGACGCACTGTTTACGGTCTCTTAAGTAATCTCGGAAGAGTTCCAACTGAGTTCCTCTGATTCCGATGCGTTCCAGTTTATTCAATAGAATAGGAACAGAGATCGTATCAAACGCTTTGGCCAAATCCAAAAAAAATACCCATTACCTTTCCTCGTCCGTCCAAATTCTCAACGATATAGTTTGTAAGCTCATGTACAGCTTCTGCTGTCGATTTTCCAGACCGAAACCCAAATTGGGCTTTAGAAAGAATATTATATTTTTCTAGAAACTTTGTCAGCCTATTATTTATTATACGTTCAAGAATTTTGGAGAGCGAAGGCAGGATAGAAATGGGGCGGTAATTGTTGATTAGATCTCTGTCCCCACCCTTATAAACTGGAATGATGACCGATTTTTTGAAAACCTTTGGAAACGTTCCACTAGTCAAAGCCAAATTACAAATATGGGTTATGGGGCCGGCTAGAAGCTTGCTATGAGTTTTGAGAATTAAATTTGATATTCCGTCCCATCCCATTGCGCAATTAGATTTTAGGGCTAAGATTAAATCAATAACTTCAGACTCATCTGTCGGTAGCAAAACAAATGAGTGTGGAGAGGCAGTATCGTTAGTAAGTCTAGTTACAGATGCCGGATTTTTTGGAATACTTTCTGCTAGTGATTTTCCTACACTTACAAAGAAGGAATTAATCTCATCTACAGGTTGTGAAAGCTGAACTGACGAGTCCTTGGCTTTGTTCCTGTTAGCCACTTTGTTTATAGCTTGCCAGAGAAGTCTGCTATTAGAGCCAGCTTCACTCAATTCCTTTGTATCGTGCTGTTGTTTTAGTTTTTTTAGTAAATCATTACAAAAATTTCTGTATCTGATGTATGTTAATTTTAAATCGGAATTTTCAGGTTCTTTTGATACCTTTTTATGAAGTCTATCACGATGTCGCATGCAACGCAATAAGCCCGGGGTAATCCATGGCTTTAATATTTTTTTTCGTCTTGAAGGTGTATATGTCCTAGTATTTTCTTTGATTATATTTATTAAACTGTTTACAAGGAAATCTGCAGCTGAGTCGGCATCTTTTAAGTTATATATTTTAGAAAAATCAAAAGTATTTAAGGCTTTTGCAACGCCAGCATAGTCTATTTTAGTAAGTTGTAGTTTTTGCCTTATTTTAGGCTTACCCGTTATCAGATGGAAAAGTACAGTTGAATGATCAGTAAGAGCTATATGACCAACATAGGTAGATGCTAGAAGTGTCGTTTTAATCAAAAAGTGATCCAGGCAGTTCCCTTCTCTGGTTGGGAATGTATGGCCTGGAAACAGCCCATGTGACGCTGTCAAAGCTAAATAATGACCCTTGTTATTGTCAGAGTTATTATCTCCTATATTAATATTTATGTCACCCGTTAGAATAATATTTTTAAAAGATTTTAGTTCAGAAAGTATGGTGTCTAATGACGTTAAAAGTTAGAGATATTATCGTAAGAAGGTGAACGATAAATAGCAATTATAGCCGTCGAACTATTTAACTTTTAATATTAAACAGTTTGCATCATGGATTTGAGGTTCAATTATAGTATAATTAAAACCATTTTTTAAATACAAAACCACTCCGTCATTTTGTAAGCGATTATTTTTTGTATCATAAGATTGATAGCCTTTCAGCAAAGGAATACTATGAGTTTGCGGTAGTCTACATTCGGTAAACACGAGCACATCCCATTCCATTTTAGTGCGAGCAAGTACCGTTAAGAAAGCTGGAAAGTTTTTGGAAATACTTCTAATATTTTGTTGAATTACCTTCAAAGAATCCAGTTGTATTCTGGGACAGTCCTCAATTTCACCTGCGGCACAATCAGATATAGAAACACTATCAATTCCATCTAAGTTATCTTTTAGACTATCGAATTTTAAATCTAGTATATACCAATAACCAAACCAGATCAACTAACGAAACACATTTATCACCATAATAATTTGTCTGCACTTTAAAAACAACACTCGTATAACGATTACATCCAACTACTCGCAATACACAAAATAATCTACTAACACACCAGCAACAAATAATAGATACACAATTCTGGAAAAACGAAAAAATAAAGAAGAACAATTCTGTGATCTTATTTTTAGTTAAAACATTTGACTTTTGAGACGCAAACATAATAATTTTACAAATAGCATAAAAATAAATGGAAGGTAGTCTGACATGGGTAACTCGTGCATAAGAATAAAGGCCTGAGGTACACTGAGCTATGTAAGACTTAACACTATTATAATTTAATATTCCAATATATATAGTGAAAGAATCTAAAGTTAGTCACGCTCTCCTTAGTGCCGCCAGATCCGCCTCAGCCTGGATCTGAAGTCTAGGACCGCCTTCAGCCTGCCGCATATAGATGCGGCCCCAATTGGTCCAACAGAATTTGTATCCCAATGATTTGGCTGTTTCCCGAGCCTGCCCGAAAAGTCTGCGATCTTTATTCGTCAAGCTTTCAGTAATGTAGATCGGCACTCTAGGACCCGGGAGCCCAATTGATTGTGACGAAAGTTTACTATTGGGATTTATTTTATTATATTCCTTCACTCCATCCAGTATTCTATTTTTCGATAAAACTGATATAAGTTCAGTCACCACTATTGAGGATCCAGTTTTATTTTTAATCCTGTATATATCTTTTATATCTGATTTTGTGGCCTGTGGTGTGGCCCTAGAATAGCACCAACCCATCTCTTCCCGTAGGTGTCGTAAGAGGCGACTAAGGGATTTAAAACACCGGAGGATGGGCAGCAGCATCTTTCCGCGTACTGTGATATCACACTGCGATCGCCAAGCCGCCTGCCAAGCATGGCGATTACGGCAAAACCCCCTATGGTTGATACACCCATAACACGGCCCCTAGTCCCCGGCGGCCCCGCTATCCCGGACTCTGGTAGCGGTCACGGTAACGGCGGGGCAGGGGTGCTAAGAATCCCCGGCAGATGCCAGGCTACCAACCCCGACGACCTTTGGCCCTGGCAACTTATAACACGTGCACACTGCGGACCGACGAGAAGCTCGCTGAACTGGAGGAAGAATTGAGCAGGTTACGATGGGATATTGTAGGATTATGTGAAGTCCGAAGAGAGGGGGAGGACACCATGATCCTCAAGTCCGGAAACCTGCTTTATTTCCGGGAGGGCGACCAACTGTCCCAGGGTGGTGTCGGGTTTATCGTCCACAGGTCCCTCGTCAACAACGTGGTCCAGGTCGAGAGTGTTTCGGCGAGGGTAGCGTACCTTGTACTCAGAATTACCAAACGGTATTCGTTGTAGGTAATACAAGTATACGCACCGCCCTCATATCGCTCCGACGACGAGGTAGAGACTATGTATGAGGATATTTCTAGAGCCATACATAGCTCCCAGGCCCACTATACCGTTGTGATGGGGGACTTTAACGCGAAACTGGGCAAACGAAGCGATGATGAGCTGAGGGTGGGGAATTTTGGATATGGAAGGAGGAATGCACGTGGTCATCTGCTGGCCGGCTTTATGGAGAAGGAGGGCCTCTTTATGATGAACTCCTTCTTCAAAAGCCAAAACAGCGAAAGTGGACATGGTTGCATCCTAATGGCGTTACAAAAAATGAGATTGACTTCATCTTGTCGACGAAGAGGCACATATTCAATGATGTCTCTGTGATCAATGCCGTAAAAACAGGAAGCGATCACCGATTGGTAAGAGGCACATTGAATCTTAGAATAAAACTCGAAAGGTGTCGACTGATGAAGTCTACGCTCCGACCAGCGCCTATCCAGCTCCAAAACCCCGAGAGCTTTCAGCTCGAATTGCAGAATCGCTTCGAATGCCTGGGAGACTGCGAAAATCTGGACGATTATAATGACAGGTTTGTGCAAATTGTCCAAACAGCTGGGTCTAAGGCTTTCAAAACCCGCCGTTCAAAAGGAACCAAAAAGATCTCGGACCTCACCAACAAACTCATGGAAGAAAGACGAAACTTGGTTCTGCAGTCCTCTGACGATGCTGCTCAGTATCGCCGTCTAAACAGACAGATCTCCAAGTCCTTAACTCGTGATTTACGCCAATTCAATACTGACCGTATTGAAGAGGCGATCAAGCGAAATAAGGGCTCAAAAGTGTTTGCAAGGGATCTGTCTGTTGGTCAAAGCCAACTGACCAAGCTGAAGACAGAGGATGGCAGAATCATTTCGTCGAAGCCAGAGCTGTTGGAAGAGGTTGAGAAGTTCTACGGACAATTATACACCAGCGTACGCACACCTGTCAGTAATCTGGCTAAAGATCCAAGAGCCAGATTGACCCGACACTACACCGAAGATATCCCGGACGTCAGCCTATATGAGATTAGAATGGCTCTCAAACAGTTAAAAAACAATAAGGCACCGGGTGATGATGGAATCACGGCTGAGCTTCTGAAAGCAGGTGGAACGCCGGTATTAAAAGCTCTTCAGAAGCTATTTGATTCCGTCATACTCGAGGGACAAACGCCTACGGCATGGCACAGAAGTGTGGTGGTACTTTTCTTCAAAAAAGGTGACAAAACCCTATTGAAGAATTATAGGCCTATCTCACTTCTGAGCCATGTCTACAAACTGTTTTCGAGAGTCATTACGAATCGTCTCGCTCGCAGGTTTGACGACTTCCAGCCTCCCGAACAAGCCGGTTTCCGAAAAGGCTTTAGTACCGTAGACCACATACATACGCTGCGGCAGATTATACAGAAGACTGAGGAGTATAATCAGCCATTATGCTTGGCGTTTGTGGACTACGAGAAAGCCTTCGATTCGATCGAGACCTGGGCTGTGCTACAGTCTCTCCAACGGTGCCAAATTGACTATCGATATATCGAAGCGCTGAAGTGTTTGTACGAAAACGCCACCATGTCGGTCCGTCTCCAGGATCAAGGCTCCAAACCTTATCCAGTTGCAGCGAGGGTGAGACAGGGAGACGTGATATCTCCGAAACTGTTCACCGCCGCCCTGGAAGATGTTTTCAAGCTTCTGGACTGGAGTGGACTCGGCATCAATATCAACGGCGAGTACCTCACTCACCTTCGATTCGCTGACGATATCGTAGTCATGGCTGAGACCTTGGAAGACCTAGGCACAATGCTCGATGACCTCTGTAGAGCCTCTCAACAAGTGGGTCTAAAAATGAACATGGACAAGACGAAAATTATGTTTAATATCCGTGTCGCACCCACTCCTCTGAAGGTTGGAGACTCTACACTCGAAGTTGTTGACAATTATGTATACCTGGGACAAACAGTTCAGTTAGGTAAGTCCAACTTTGAGAAAGAGGTCAACCGTCGAATCCAACTCGGCTGGGCAGCGTTCGGGAAGCTTCGCGATATCTTCTCGTCCAAAATACCGCAGTGTCTCAAGACTAAGGTCTTTGACCAGTGTGTGTTGCCAGTAATGACATACGGAACAGAGACGTGGTCGCTTACTATGGGCCTCATAAGAAGGCTCAAGGTCACCCAAAGGGCGATGGAGCGCGCTATGCTCGGAGTTTCTCTGCGTGATCGAATCAGAAATGAGGAGATCCGTAGGAGAACTAAAGTAACCGACATAGCCCGCAGAATCGCGAAACTTAAGTGGCAGTGGGCGGGGCACATAGCTCGTAGAACAGATAGCCGTTGGGGCAGAAAAGTTCTCGAGTGGCGACCACGAACCGGAAAACGTAGTGTTGGCAGGCCTCCCACTCGGTGGACCGACGACCTGGTGAAGGTCGCGGGATGCGCATGGATGCGGGCAGCGCAGGACCGGTCGTTATGGAAATCCTTGGGGAGGCCTTTGTCCAGCAGTGGACGTCTTTCGGCTGAGAGAGAGAGAGAGATATCTGATTTTGAAATGTCAACATTTAATGTCCCGCATGTCTTTTGAATTAGATTGCATAGGTCTTGTTGTGTCTCCGACCTATTTTGTTGCTCGCCACCAGGTAAATTGCGGACCTCAATAACTGCGAACTTCGACCTTTTTTGCAAGTCATCGACTTGATTTTCTAATGAAGCTATATATGCCAAGTTTTCTGCACGCTCCTTTTCCATACCAAGTAGTTTACTCTTCATCTCCTCATATTGTTTGGACATAAATTGAATAGACTTTTCAACTTCCATGCTTGATGACTTGATACTAGAATTTTGTTCTTTCAGTTCCGCTATATCCGCACAGAGTCTATTTAACACTACTTCTTGGTCCATTTTCCATTGAGACAGTACATTTAGTAATTCTTCTTTCGTCAATTGACTATCATTTCTTTCGACCTGGTCTTCTTTACGAGGTCTCTTCGTTCTTCTACCTCTCAACGGTATTTCCGGATCCAGGTTGCAAATATCATTTTCCGAGGAAACTTGAGGTACACCGCTTTCAGGTGGCGACCTGGTGAGTAGTTTGGACATGTTTGTTCTTAAGTTCGCAGTTTATGCGTTTGCACTTTGCAGTATAACCATAAAACGTTGACCTCCGCAGACACTGCGCTTGTATGCTAATGACGGTCTTGTTAAACCGGATAGTTGAACAAAAGGATGCCTGCGCAGTTTGTGTAGATCAAACAATGCGAAATATATCTATCCTTTCGTTCTGTCTTCTTCACACTTAGATAAACTTCACTGGTTTATGAACGCCTGGTACTACACTTGAATTTTAGAATGAATTTAAATTAGGTATTTAAAGAGATATAAAAAATATGACTACAAAAATCGTGGTGGACACGTCTAAACGCTTCCGCGGTCCGAGGGGAGAGAGCAAGACTCTTCGTGGAGAAGATGGTCGTTTATTGTTAAGATGCCTTTTAAACAGGATCCTAGCGTATTAGGTCATTCTTATAATAATGCCACAAATAGATTCTTATCACTGGAGCGACGATTTCAGCGTGATTCTAATTTCAAGGATCAATACATGGACGTCATGCGTGATTACATAGAATTAGGTCACATGTCTCTTGATAAAAGTCCTGCGTCTGATATCTCTGTGAAATATTATATTCCACGTCATGGAGTCCTACGGGAGTCTAGTACAACAACTCGGTTGCGCACTGTCTTTGATGCATCTTGCCCTACCAATTCGGGTATCTCCCTCAACAATATTCAGATGGTAGGTTCCGTAGTACAGGACGATCTTTTATCGATTCTATTGCGTTTCGTCAACACAGATATGTCGTCTCTAGTGACATTAAATAAATGTATAGAGCAGTAGAGCTTCACCCATCTCAATGGTCACTACAAAAAATAATTTTTCGGTTCAATCCTAATGAGCCTCTCAGTATTTATACTTTAAATACCGTGACGTTCGGCATGGTTCGGGGCTGACCCCGTATATTGCCACTAAATGCCTTGTTAATTTAGCAGATGGTGTGCAGGACGAGTTTTTAAGCGGTGCAAGTACTATTGCAAAGACAGTACAAATTTCAAAATCTGTACATTCGGTACTATCTTCTGCCCAATTTGACCTTCGAAAATGGCGGTCTAATCATCCAGACATTTTAGCCCAACTTCCTACCAACAGCTCGGATGTGAGCTTACCTTTAGATTTTTCCGAACATGGACAAAGATCTGTCCCATCCAAAACTCTGGGCTTAAATTGGTCTTGTGAATCTGATTCACTTACCTATAACCTATACAATTTCAATTTCTAAAAATTTCACAATCACAAAACGCCATATCCTTTCAGTCATTAGTCAGATATTCGATCCCCTCGGCTTAGCCGGTGCGTGTTTAGTTAAAGCCAAAATTATAATGCAGCGTCTTTGGCTAGAAAAATATGACTGGGACGATAAGGACGATAAGGACCTGAGATATATAACTTGTGGTCTGCATTTGAAAGAACAAATCCTGCACTTAATAATTTGAAAATTCCTCGTTGGGTTTTGTGTGAAGACTCTATCAGTCACGAAATTCACGTCTTTACCAACGCATCTGAAAAGGCATACAGTGCCAATGTGTACATTCGGTCATGCAATAGGGATGGAGTTTGGAGCGCACACCTCCTAGTGTCTAGGAATCGTGTGGCGCCTCTCAAACCAACGACAATACCGAGACTTGAACTTTGTGGAGCCTTGTTAGGTGCAAGACTGTATGCAAAGTTCTGGAATCACTTAATTTAAAGTTCGACAAATGTAGATTCTGGTGCGACTCCATGGTTGTTCTAGGTTGGCTAGCCACTCCGACTAGTCGACTCAAATCATTTGTGAAAAATAGAGTTCACGAAATTTTGGAAATTACCTGCGGTTACCCTTGGAGCTATGTACCGTCGAAGGACAACCCGGCAGATTTTGTTTCGCGCGGTCTCAGGGCTGACGTAATAAGCAGCACCGCCATCTGGTGGTCAGGTCCTGCATTTTTATTGCATAACGAAAGCGAATGGCCAAAAATGCCAAATGAAATGAAGCACGATCTGCCGGAAGTAGTAAATAATTGCAGTAGTACCATTACAAATTCATTTAATATCAATCATTCATCTAACATTCAATCATCCGTAGTAAATACGCTTTTAGAAAAAATCTCTAGCCTAACTAAAATATAAAGAATAATCACTTACATACTAAGGTTCATTCATAATACAAAAAATAAAATAATCAATTGTGTGGTAATCTTTCAGTTAACGAATTAAATAATTCATTAAATCATATTTTACAGATTTCTCAATGCGAAATGTTTCCGGAAGAGTTTGAAATTCTCAAATCGGGAAAAACATTACCACGCAAAAGTAAATTGATTTCATTAAGTCCGTTTTTGGATGAAAACGAACTTATTCGCGTGGGGGGAAGGCTTGATCACTCCCCCTATGATTATAATTCTAAGCATCCAATTATTATTCGTGCTAAACATAAATTAACAAAATTAATATTTCATGTGCACTATTATCTTTTACTTAATGGCAGCGTTCATAATCCATTAGCGCTGTCTAGAATAAGTTTTTATGTTCCTAAAGTAAGGCCAATTTAATAGGCCATATTTGACAATATGGTTATAGCTGATCTCTCTTTCTAAGTCAGAAAGTGAAAAAGAGATAGCATATAATGTCAAATGTGACCTATTATAATGGCCCCACGTAGTGTGTACAGGCAGTTGCGTTATCGTCCGCTGTTCTCGGCGGCGGAGACATACTCTCTCTCACAGCCCGGTACGCACCCACTAATCTAGCTGTATCTCTACTTAACGCCCTGGTTGCTCGATTACCATATGTTGATATTTTTAATATTAATTTAAGACAATTGGTAGATGTTTGTGTACATTATCTATCAATTTATTAATGTAACTATAGCTCACTGCACGCCTTGGGCAACTGTCAGTGCAGTGAATTTCTGTTTTTAAAGAAATAAAGATTTGAAATAAAGATATGCAACATCTTAAATTAATACATGCCGGTCCTCAACTACTTTTGTTGCATATTCGGCAATCCTACCGGCCTATTGGTGGTAGGAACTTATCTAAATCCGTGGTAAAACATTGTG
The DNA here is from genome assembly GCA_018467065.1 of Ephestia elutella. Taxonomy (NCBI): domain Eukaryota; kingdom Metazoa; phylum Arthropoda; class Insecta; order Lepidoptera; family Pyralidae; genus Ephestia; species Ephestia elutella. The sequence goes on from CM031578.1 coordinate 4,088,122, forward strand.
TTAAATGTTTCAGACATAAAGCTCAAAACGTACAGCCTATTATGGGTCAACTACCTCCTTCCAGGACGCATCTGGAATTTTCCCTTTAAAAATTGGTACGTGGACTATTGTAGGCCAGTTTTGATAGCAAACCGAAAAGGTCGCGGATGCAAACTAATAAAGTCTTGTTTGTGTATTTTTGTTTGCGCCGCAGTGAAGCTGTACATTTGGAGCTCGTCACAGACCTCATAACTGAGGCTTACAAGGCTGCGTTAAATCGGTTCGTGGCGCGTCGTGGCAAGCCACGAAGCATTACGTCCGAAAACGGGACCAATTTCGTAGGTGCATCAAACGAAATGTCCAGGTTTTTGTTAGGTTCAAATGTTGCATCTGAGGTAGCACAGGAGGGCATAGAATTTCACTTTGTTCCTCCCTACAGCCCTCATCTTAATTCTTTAGCTGAAGCTGCAGTAAATCAGCAAAATTTCATTTGAAAAGACTGCTTCAGCTTACACATCTCATATATGAAGAGATGACCACTTGTTTATACCAAATTGAGGCCATTCTCAATTCTCGCCCACTCACTCCCCTTTCTTCAGACATAACGATTTTTCGGCTTTAACACCGTCACATTTCCTAATTGGACGATCACTCTTGACTGTGCCTGCACCCGGAGTGACTGACTCGACTATTTCACGGCTGGACCGGTGGCAAAGAGTTCAGCATATAGCACAACATTTCTGGCGACGATTTCAAACAGAGTACCTTTTGCAACTTCAGGCGAAATCGAAGTGGCGAGTGGCATCCGGTGGCGAGCTGAAACCAGGCTTGCTCGTCCTGGTCAAAGACAAGATGGCGCCTCCACTGCTGTGGTGCCTCGGTTGGGTCGTCCACGTCTACCATGGCGTTGATGAAATAGCGCGAGTGGCCGATGTGAAGACGAAGAAGGGGACTATGCGGAGAGATATCATTTCAATCTGCCCTCTTCCCATTGAAGAGTGACCAAGTGACTCTTCATGGCGGGGAGTATGTCGCTGCGCGAGCGCGACGCAAGTGGCGGGGCGCGGGGCGGGCCGCCTGGGCACAGGCCGCAGCCGCCGCGACACTCGGCGAAACTCATTTACAGGCGAAGGCCGCGTTTCTCCTGCCTTGCGCTTTCTTTGTTGTCTAAATTCGAATCAGGATATGTATTTTACAGTCCATTAGTCATTTCATTTACCACCACATACATTTGGGAAAGTTCCCCTATTATTCATTTAACATAAATACTATTCAACAGAAGATTGCAGCTTTTGATTTTGGTCCCGATTTGGATAGCAAACCTACAAATGCGCTAAATTTTGAGGGAAAATTAAAATGTCAGCTTCTGAAATGCTAACGTTTGTTCGCTATTTCGGTCTTCTGGTAGGCTACTACATTCCAAGGGAGAATGAAGTATGGGCTCTATTATACTATAACGAATGATATTAGACAGATTGTTATCTCATAGGGTATATCCGAAAATTCCACGGGAGCTAAGCTCCGGAATGCAGCTGGGATTTACATTTCCAATGTATTTTTCCCGAAGATTTTTTCATTTTTAGTTTTAATGACTTCATGTAGGTACCTAGTTACTTAATTGGCATTTACTCCTTTTTCAGCTCCAAGATACAACTTCAAACGATTTTAAACAAAATAATAATAAAAAAACGTCGAAAACAAAAAGATATAAGAAAATAATGGCACTGGCACTTAGGCAGCTTACAGAAGTCCAGAACAAGATGGACGAGGTATCGAGCAGGGCTTGAAACCGGTTAATAAAAAACCTAAAAATAAGTGTTTTTACCAGGTTACGCAGTAACACTCGGTCCATTACGATCGGAGTGAAAACCCTTTTAAATCGGTTTCGCGAGCGGAAATTACTTGGTTAATCCCGCGCGGGCGAGTGACAAAGACGGGTATATTGCTCAGCGTTTTATCTCACTTACGCATTTGCAAGTCTCAACGTGTAGTTTAGATTGAAATCTTCAATTTGTGGAGCGGACAACTTTAATTATTTAAAATAGCTGTTACACTGATTGACTTTTTTATCATTATTAGCATATTTGAAATCTTATTTGCGGATTAAGATGGGAAAAATAAAAACGAATAATATTTATACATATTTCAACTACGACGTCACAAGCAAAATATCAACATGCAATATATGTAACATGCCGTTAAAACTAAGTTGATGATTATATATATTATGGGTCAATCAACTTTTCTTGCCCTTGGACAACTGCCCTATGTCCCAGATGATTTATAAAAGTACTAATAAGCAATTGATTATTATTTTCATTTATCTACGAAATATCCATATAAATCAACATATTAGCTTAAAAAGATTTAATTAAATATTTTTTTAACCTTTTTATAATGGTGGTCCAAGTGACAAATTGATCATTTCTATGTGTCCCTGGACAACTTTTATTTATTGAACTCGTTACCACCAAAAAAAAGTCCTCTAAGGGTCGATTTCACCAAACAAGAGTAAATTTTACTCGAGAGTATACGAGCAGTTATCCCTAGGATAACATATTTTTACGTTTCACCATAGACTTATACCAAGATTAAACGTTTATGCTGGAGTAAATCTTTACTCCGCCGATTTTCAAGGAGCAACGAGCTTATACCAAGGATAAGAGTTCAATATGGCGTACGAGTGTCGTTGCTTTGACAGCTGATTCTCCGTCAACAAACAAAACACTAGTGACAACTAGAGATAAACCTGAAGATAGTAGATATTAAATTTGTTTTGTATTAACTTCTTCGTGAAAAGTGAAAATAGTTTAACTGAGCCTGTGTATTGTCGGAAAATGGCAGAACGTTTGAGAGCATTAATTGAGGACTCTGACAGTGACGACGAATATTTACCAAGACGTCCAAGATGGATAAAAGAAAGAAACAATTATTTTGTCGACTACGATGATATAGATTTCGTTAAAAGATTCTGTTTATCCAAGCGAGCGGCGTTATGTTCGCTTATGAAAATTGAACATAAATTAGAATATGACTCTGATAGGTAAGTTCTTTATACCTACCTACTCTGCATAATACTACCATACACATTAAAATCAAATATTACTTTATCTAGCTATCTAACATCTTTATCTACAAAACCTATAAGTACATCTTTAACTAAGTTGTTATTTTGTTTCAGAAATTTCTGTATATCACCAATAAATCAGCTATTAGGAACATTAAGATTTTATGCAACCAATAATACACAGATGAGTATTGGTGATTATTGTGGTCTGAGTATATCAACTTCCCACAGGATTATTCATAGGGTTAGGAGTGCAATAGCCAGTTTACATAAAGATTTCATAAAATTTCCTGAGACAAGTGATGAAATAAAAAGAGAACAAGACAAATTCTTTTATATAGCTTGTTTCCCCAGAGTAGTTGGCGCTATGGATTGTACGCATGTACGCATCTGCTCACCAGGTGGAGACCAAGCAGAACTGTTTAGGAACAGAAAAGGCTACTATTCTATAAATGTTCAAACTATTTGCAATGCTGATCTAGAAATAATCGACATAGTGGCAAGGTGGCCCGGAGGAGCTCATGATAGTCATTATATTCAATAACTGCTATAGAAAAGCAAAATTTGAAATGGGAAGTTACGGTAATGCCTTATTATTGGTTGATGGTGGTTATGCATCAAACACATATATGATGCCTCCTTTAGAGAATCCTAGGACAGCCACAGAACAGCTATACAATGAATACATGAATTCGAACTCGTAACCCAGTGGAAAGGTCTTATGGTGTCATTAAGAATCGAAGTGTCACCATACGAAATCGGCCAAATTTATAGTTTTAACGCCATCTATTGTTTCGCGCTAAAACGAATGTAATGTAAAAACTCTCATTGCTACAACACTAGCGAATCGGTAGATGTAGTTAGTGTCGTTATGTTATTTGACCGGAGGGGTTGTCGCCGTTGCGAGTAACATCGGCATGTTTTCATTAAGAACGCGGTCGGCATGGTGTTAACATCAACTCTGTGTTGAGAAGTGTCATTTTTTGTTTAAGGACTCATTTCGCCAAATTATAAGGTAACTTACGACTATATTTTATACGAATAATGTATTTAAATATAATATGACAGTTTGCTTGTTATTTTTGGAAGCATTGTAAGACCATTGTTTTGAGCAATAGTGTACTTAAACGTAAAGTATCATTTTTCCGTTAGTTCTTGAAGGTTGTCCCAAGAAATATTTTGTGGAATAATGTAGTTAAACAGAAAATGACGTTTTTCACTTTATTATTTGGTGCAAAACTAACACATTTGTTCAATGGTAAACGTACTTTTACGGATAGTGACAGTATTTTGTGTAGATTTTGAATTGATGTCGTATATAAAATTAAATCTTAAATGTGTCTATATGTTTAATGACGTTTTTTTCTAAATCCAAGATTCAATCTACATTTTTTTGAGTGGCACTATCCGCAATGTGCCACTGTTATCAATATTATTTGCCTGATTTTATCACAAGATAGTAAAAGCTTCGACAATGGTTTTTTTTTTGTTATTATGACATAATTTTATTAACCCCTGACGCAAAAAGGGGAGGAGTGTTGATTAGTTTGACGTGTCTGTCTGTCTGTCTGTGGCATCATAACTCCCGAACGGATGAATCGATTTAAATTTATAAATTATGTTTAGTATCATCAGATTAATATTATTTAGTATGGTTTGTTTCAGTAAAATATTAATCATGCCCATAAACCTGAGAACTCTTAAATTAAAGGGAATTATTAAAGAAATTAATTCAAAAACTTCTCAAGCGTCAACCTCCACTGCCACAAGAGTATCACAACACTTTAAGAATAGGAAATCTTCATGCTCCTCTTGTAGCAGTCATGAATCGACAAAAGATTTTTCACCTGCTTCTGATGACGATCATGAATACAATCCTAGTTCTCACGATGATTCATCATCAGAATGTCAGGAAAAAGACAAGAAAAAAAAGGAAAGACCACAAAATATAGCCAAAATCTATGGATCTCAGCCACAATCAAGCCTTAATAACTCCAATTCTTTAATGACATCCCAGCATATGTCCACATCATCAGAATTAAGCACTTCATCGGAATCTTCAAGTTCGTCTAGTTCTTCTTCTAGTACAAGTTCCGATTCTAGCGATGTTGACTCTACACAAAATTTGGACATACCATCGAAACGTAAATGTATTACCCTAAAACAACATTTAGAGAACGTACCCCATGCTATGAACAAACCAAAAGAATTAACGTCACTACAGCAAATAGCTTCTGACTATAATATGTATAGTTCTTCTTCTAAAGATGATACTATCCTAAACGAAAATTTAGATATGCCCGACCTACCTAAAATGAAAATACATAATTCTAATAATCATAATTTTGAATTTAAAGGAAGAGAAGAACATCAGACATACCATATGGATTCCATTTCACCCCAATCATTTCAAGATACAATTGCAGAGCAGAACTTTTATCAAATTAATCAGCAAGAAAATGTAACTTTTAATAACCCTCTATCCTTAAAATGTATTGCCCTAGAACGAGTCAATAAAATCATATCTCAAAAAAATATTTTATCTGACCATTGTCCAGACTATTCTAACGAACAACCACGAAAAAGAAAACGTGGAAGTAAAAAAAATATAGCTAAAACGTTACGAAATATGGGATTACAATATACATCGTCATCTAAAAAACATAAAGTGATAGCTGCAAGGAAAATGGGCAATTCTTGCAATAGTACTTGCCGATTGAAGTGTTCAGATAATATTTCAGAAGAAAAACGGAAGATAATTTTTAAAAAATATTGGGAAATAGGTTCACTCGAAAAACACAGATGTTTTATTGCTTCCCATATGAGTGAGGTTAAGCCCAAATATCAATATAAAAAAGAATTTAAGAATAGGAAACCTAAACACGCATTTTACTTTACAATAGATAGTCATAGATAGAAAAAAGGTATGTAAAATATTTTTCAAAAGAACATTAGGTATTAATGATAGGCCAATTCGGACCGTTATTGAAAAGTTAAATACAAGTGGCATTGTCGACCCAGATCTACGTGGAAAACACGATAACCACGGAACGAAAATTAAGGCAGATCTATTAGAAGCAGTGAAAAGACACATCAATAGCATACCAAGAATTTACGACAACAGACTAGTAGAGAATATATAGAGGGAGGTAAAACGTTAACAGATTTATATAGAGATTATAAAAAAGACTGCCAAGAAAACGGATTAGATTACGTTAAAATTAATATTTATCGTCAAGTATTCAAAGATTTTAATATAAGTTTCTTTATACCCAAAAACGACACATGTGAAGACTGTGTTGCTTATGAAAATGCAATACCGGAAGACAAAGAAAAATTAGAAGAATTTTATAGGTCACACTTAAAAGAAAAAGAATTTAGCCGAGAAGCTACGAGACAAGGAATTAATAAATGATAAAAATATAGTAGCATGTTATGATTTACAAGCCATGTTACAAGTGCCTAAAGGAGATGTATCTTCTTTTTACTATAAGTCAAGATTAAATTGTATGAATTTTACAATTTGTGAACTTAAAACCGATTATACTGAATGTTACTTTTGGACCGAAGTTGAAGGGCATAAAGGTGCCAACGAAATAGGTTCATGTGTTTTTAAATTTTTAGAAAAGAAATCCGAAACTGCCTCTTGTAATATAAACATAACATTTTATTCTGATAATGCCTTTAGTCAAAACAAAAATCAATTTATATTCTCTATGTACATTTATGCTGTTAAAAATTTGCCAAATATTAACTCAATCACCCATAAGTTTTTAGTAAAGGGTCACACACAGAATGAGGGTGACTCTGTGCACTCCACAATAGAGCGGCAAATTAAAAAAAATGCTTCGATCAGGGCCTATTTATGTACCAGATCAGTACATAAACGCTATAAGAGAAGCTAAAAAGAAAGGCAATAAATACAACGTAATTGAGATGTCTCACAGTGAATTTTATAATATAAAGAAACTTCAAGAGTACAAATTAACTAAAAACATAGAAGCACAAGTTATTAAAATAAGCGACATAAGAATTATAAAAATTGATAGAGTCGACTCAAGTGATGTCGTGAGAGTTTTTTATAAATCTTCTTATATGGAACAAAACTACTGAATAATTTGATAAATTACTGCTGAATTTGAGTTTATGTCCGGTTCTGAGGATTCTACTAGTTCGAGACGTTCAAGAACTAGGGAATCACGATCAAGTAAACGTAGTAAGAAGACTCCTCCAGGTGTAAGATCACAGTCTTTATTGTTCAAAATAAAGAAGTTCTTTGGGTCTAATACTGAATTAGATAGTCCAGAGATGAGTGAAGAGGATCCATCTGGTAGTGAACATCGGATAAGGAACATTAGTGAAGTTTTCATTAATTCCAATGAATCAGCTTCTTATGAAAATGCGAGGTCTAAATTAGAGCAGATTCTGAGGGATGTCAAGGAGGGTTTGGTTGACTGGGTGAATGCTCATGTAGCGTTCACTGGCTTTGATGCTGTGGAGATGAGAAAAAAGATAATCAGCAAGGCAAAAGTTGGTGACATCTTTCTTCTCATTGTGATTGGACTGACTAGAGGGAATAATGTAGCTAGGATTGCAACATCAATGAGGAGTGCTGATACCAAGAAGAAGTTTGAATCTTGTGTCAAAATCCTTAAGATTCAGAAGAATGTAGCTGGAGATTACGGAGCAGTTACACTGTCTAGAATGGTTGCTTGCTTCCCTGACATTGTTTCACAATTACTATATGACCATGAGTTGCCAATGGCAATTGACTACTCCATGCTCACCAAGTTGTTCGCCGAATACCCTAGAGTGGCAAGGCACCAGGTTTGTGCATCCGTCTTGCCAGAGACTCTATCAGCGGAGGCCATGGCTGGAGCTTTATCAGTTATCATGGTTCCATATATGATGACCTCTGAGGTGATAAATTCCAAAAATCGAACTTGGAAATCAACAATGGTGCCACAGAGAGCTGCTGACTCTGAAAGATATCTGCTCAACTCATATAACTCTAAAGTGTTAACTAGAGAAGAAAGAAAAGAGCTGTCAAGAAAGCTTGGTATAACCACTGATGGAGTTCATTTATCAACTGTTTGGACTACAGCTTCCAATAAGGCTATGACTTGGCTGCAAGGTCACTATAATCATAGTATTGAATTTGAATAATCACTGCATTTCTCCGAATGCAATTTATTTTATACTAGCTTGTGCCCGCGGCTTCGCCCGCGTGAATTTCCCACGGGAACAATGCTTTTTCCCGGGATAAAAAGTAGCCTATGTGCTATTCCAGGTCATTATCTACCTCTGTACCAAATTTCATCGAAATCCGTCTAGTAGATTTTGCGTGATTGAGTAACAAACATCCTCACAAACTCACATCCAAACATTCGCATTTATAATATTAGTATGGATTAATTTAGTATATAACTATGTTCACTTTCTTTTCTTTTATTATGTTAATTATTATCATATCATATTATAAATTTATAACTTACTAGCTTTTGCCCGCGGCTTCGCCCGCGTGAATTTCCCACGGGAACAGTGATTTTTCCCGGGATAAAAAGTAGCCTATGTGCTATTCCAGGTCATTATCTACCTCTGTACCAAATTTCATCGAAATCCGTCCAGTAGATTTTGCGTGATTGAGTAACAAACATCCTCACAAACTCACAAATTCACAAACTCACAAACTCACATCCAAACTTTCGCATTTATAATATTAGTATGGATATAGGTCAATATTTATGTGTGTATTATTTTATCTTATTTCATTAACTTACATATGTACATCTTTATATATTTATTTATTTATATGAAAATACCTCGAGTTCGGCCACAGTTACTGCCACTTTTTACCTCAAAGTTACCATTAGCTGATAATAAAAAGAAGGATCTCAAGGACCTTATTAAAAAAAAACGCTATACTGCCTTATTATGTGTCCTAATTGTAATTTTTTTTCGAAATACATGCTTTTTGTTACTATAGTAATTGTTCAATAAGACTGATTATTGTGATTTGTAATTATTCTAGGTAGTGAGAAAAACACTATTTTTGTTAATTACTTAAGAAAAAGTGCCATTATAATTAAAATACTTTTGTACTAATTGTTTATTAAGGTCAAAATGTATATGACTTTATTAAATTACTGCTTTGTAACTTGTAGTTTTATTACAAAGTATTTTTTTTTTCATATTCTTAATAATTATAAGGCGTTAGTGTCACTTTGCCAATATTTTTAAAACATTACACATGAAAAGCTAGTTGAATAATGACATTTTGTCAAATGACGTGGAAAAGTGACACTAAAATTATAGAAAAAAAAAATATTTTATTAATAATAACATGTCTACTATAACAAAAGTGCATATATTAAAATTAATCCTTGCATTAACATATTGAGTAAAAAACCACAGCTATTTAACGTTATTTAATACGGTTTTGCAACAAATATTTTTTTATGAACTTTAGATGCGATTTCTGAAAATTTGCTTTTTTTGTTTAGTGACGGTTTGATTATCAATGTGCGGTATGGAAGCGGCGTTTTCCAGTGTTAGCTCTAGGCATGCGAATAAAATTAGATAAAGCCTTAGTGGTAATTGTTGCCACTGCAGTACTGCATGATATTGCTCCTCCGGATGATCTGTTTTATAATAGAATAAGGTAAATTAAAAACAATTTAAAAAATCGACATCTTTTTTTTTTCTTCAAATTATTCAGCTTTTTTTTATTTCTTAATTCTAATAAAAGTAATCTGGTTTTAATTTTACTCTGCTTTGCCTCTTCTTTTTTTATAATTAATTCCCGCTTCTTAATTTGCATCATGATATTAAACATACTGTTTGCTTCTCTTCTCTCGGCATCAGCATGCTCTCTTTGAGCAATGATAGCCTAAATCTTTTTATTATTGAGAAGATCCACCGATGATGCTGGTAGAATAGGGCGTCTCTTCGAAATCCCCCTTTTTATGTTATTAGTTTCTCTTAAATTTTTAGAGACTGGAGCTTTTAATAAAATGGGTGTGTAGTTACCCCAGTCAGGTTCTTTGACAGCGGCTGGGACTGGGACGGGGGTGTGAAGTGGGACTGCAGGCTCAACTTCTACTAAATTGTCCGAAACTGGTGTTTTCAATAAAACCGTTGTGCTGCTGCCCCAGTCAGGTTCAGGGACAGGGGCTGGAACTGGTATGCAAACTGGCACATGAGGTGGTACAGCAGGCTCAACTTCAATTACTTCCACATGTGCTATTTCAGAATACTGTGCTTCTTGTACTTCTGATGTCTGTGATACCGAGGTATCACTATCAAATATGTTGTTCAAACCAACAACACTTGGTTGTATAAGGCTCAGAATCCTATTATAAAATGGATCTTCTGTTTTTGGTTTTGGAGGTCCTCCACCTGTGAAAAATAAATCATTGTATTGGGTATGTTGCCTTTAGGGTAATTATTTAAGTAGGCTAGCCATACTGATGTATACACAAGTCTGTCACGACTTAATCTTCTGATTTTTATGAAATTTGCTATAAGTATATTCAAAGAACCGAGCTAAAATTATTTATTATAATAGGGATCCTTTTATTTCTCGTAAGGTTAATAATCATAATATGGTTTGTCATAAAGCCTTACTCATAATTTTTTTATCATAATATTTTATTGAAATAATGTTTCTTGTAATAATATTTGTGTAGGCATAATCATAGATTGTAATACTGAATTTTCTTATAAAATGGTTTATCATAATGGATTTGTCATAATTGCTGTGGTCATAAACATAGTTTATTTTTTATTTTGTTCATCTTTTATTTTGTTGATGGTTTCCTGAATCTGAAAATGTGATATTTGATTATACCTATTTCACATTAAGTTGACAAAAACACTAGTATAGGTTTGGGTGCGGCGGGGGTGGCCCTTGGGCCACCCCTAAGCCGCGAACATAAACAACAAAAAATCAAAAACTTAACAAATCTTACCTTTTCTCTTAGTGTATCCGTACAATATGAGTTATCTTTTCTCTGTACTTTATGAGTATTAATATTATGATTAAATTATATTATGATTATTTATGTTTATGACAATTTGTATTTATTACAAAACAATTATGTTAAAAAACTTATGTAAAAAAAAATATTTTATATTTAATTTATATTAATTATGATTTTGTGAAAAAACATTATTTCGAACTATATTATAACAAATATTTTTATGAGAATCATTAGAGACCCATTATAATACATATATAGTATAGTTAAATATGGGCTACTTCTATTTTCAAATATCACACAACACAATATACAGTTAAGTAGTAAAAAATATTTTGATTAAAACATTGCAATGATGTAGCACATATACATATATATAATATAAATAAACACATGTGTGACGCAGAAAAGTAAACATATTAGATACTAGCTGTCGCCCGCGGCTTCGCCCGCGTGAGTTTCGCTTAGATGAAAAATCTCTCTTGGAGCTTTTCATCAGATATTCCAGATCTTCAATTTTTATACGTCAGCAGAAAATGCTAATCAGGTTGAACAACTTTTAATAAGGCGCCATTTCCATATATATTATAGTGTAGCTAGTCTCTTGCAGTTCTTCATCAGATGTTCCAGATCTTCAATTTTTATACGTCATCAGAAAATGCTCATCAGGTTGAACGACTTTTGTTAAGGCATCATTTCCATATTTCTTATAGTTTAGCTGTTCTGTTAAGGTTCTTCATCAGGTGTTCCAGTTTTCAAAATAAATTATAGCCTATATGTTGCCCAGGCTTAACAGCTATACAACAAAAAAAATTTCATTCAAATCCGTCCAGTAGTTTTTGCGTGAAACGCGTACATACATACAGACAGACAGACAGACAGACAGACGGACAGACAGACAGACAAGAAATTCCAAAAAAATTTTTTTGCTTTCTATTATTCTTTTTAAGTGTCCCTCTATCCATTTCAGTCAAAAATACTAAATGTACAGACAAAATATTTTTACTGTTTTATTATATGTATAAGATTACATACCTGTTTGAATCATATGCATTCTTATATTTGTCAACTGACAAAAAACGTTGACTCAATAACCAGTCAATTGTAGGCTTGTATAATGCCACTAACGTATAAAGAATGTTCAACGGCCAAGTCACACAGCATTAAATATAATAATAAAGAAATCGCAGTAAGGAACCTTAGACTTGGAACGACTTTGTCTAGATTTCATTACTTTTTAGAGATAAACAAGCAGCTCCATCGAGACTTGGCTAGTTTTTCACAGAATGTTTTTGGTGGGATATTATAAACGGCAATTATCCTTTTATTTGTTTAATATACATAAACTATCAACTCGTTCGTCATATTTTTATGTCTATGATGAAACGAGGGGTAAAAAAGGCTCTGATGATGTGGTCCCTCTGCTAGATAACTTTATTACACACTTTGTTTCTAAAGAAGTAGTAGAAATACATTTTTTTTATGACAGTTGCAGTGGACAGAACTAAAACTATACCATGTTTCGCTACTTATATTATTTAGTTCATGTTCAAAAAAGATTTGATAAAATTTCTATAATATTTCCTGTACGAGGCCACTCTTACATGGGATGCGATAAAAATATGGGGCTTATAAATCAAAAAATTCCATGTGAATTGCCTTCTAATTGGGTTTCAGTTATTTCTGAAGCACGCAAATTTCCAGAACCATTTCATGTTATTGACTGTCAAACAGATATGTTTATAAACTTTAGTAAGCTTGTTAACAATTATTTTCTTAATAAATGTCTATTTGCCTCTCGACCTGTGAGACAACTTTTAGTTACGAAGACAGCAACTAATCAAATTCTTATCAAATCTGACCAATACAGTGGTAGATATGACTCCTATATTTGTGTGAAACGTAACCAGACCCTCATACCGTCAGGTGTGAGTGTATAGAAAGTCTACAGCAATCTCATTCCTATTTCTAAGAAAAAATATGTCGATTTGCAATGCTTAAAAAAGTTTTGTAAGCCTGATGCACAACACTTTTTCACACAATTATTACATAAGTAATAAAATTAATAACTTTGTAGTCTTTCATTTAAAACAAAGAGTGTGTTATGTTTGATTTGTACTAAGTAAACTTACATTCTGTACAGAAAGATCAAAGTAACTGGACTATGATCTTTTTTATCTGTTTCATTTTGGTACAAACTTGAAAAGTTACGAGTACATATAACAGTAAGCTATTTTGTAAAGTATAAATAAGATCTAAATAATTAATTCAATTTACTTTCAATTATATACAAAGTAAAAATACATACAAATTTTAAAAAGATCATAGTCCAGTGACTTTGATCTTTCTTTTTTGCAGTTTTTCTAGAAGGTGAAATTATTTTTTTATTTAATTCTGATATAACATTATAAAAGAAAAATAATGTTAGTATATTTTTTAATACATTTAATATAGTATTAAAATATGCTTCTAATTTCTTTAAAATAAATAATTTCTTAAAATTAAATAAGTTTTATTTGTTTTGTCAAGACAATCTTCATGTGACAAAGATCTTCCTTTCCCTGTGTTTACCCGGTATGAAATATAAACAACCTAAGAGGTGTAGGTTGTTAAAAGTGAAAGGACAGCCATTGTTATTGTGTATTTTCAGTTTAGTGGTGTTACTATGGGTCTGTCCCTTGCGAGTGACATCTCTATGGGATTCTTCCTTTAACCCTTAACCACCTACCATACGTCTCACAGATCTTGACGAAATCATTTTTGTTAATATTTTTGCGTCGGAGTGTTGTATCGACTCGTTCGATCTTATACCTTTCCCCCGTGCCCCTCAGTACTGCGTGACAGCTTGTCGGGGTTAGACGTGCGTGCGTTTGCTTCAGGTAAGTAAATTAATACCAGCGTGACAGCGTGGGTCTACGAGACCCCTGTTAGGAGGTTACGTAATTATTTTTAATTATTATTTTTTTATTGTTTTAGTTATAATGGCTCTTAGTGAAGCTATTATTGAGCGTTGGTTGGAACAAGACCTGACAGACGATGAAAATATACTAAACGACGAGTGCAGTGATGTGGAGCCAGTCGAAATTAATCACGTTTTGGAAGAAAGTGAGGCGTCTGATTCCGAATGCGAAGAGCCAACCGTAATGCACATAAATTCTCCATCACAAAGTGATATTCCTTCAGTTAGTGACCATGAGTTTTCATCTGAGGATGATGTGCCATTGGCGGAAGTTCGGTTTAGACCTAGAAAGAAGAATTATTTTGGGAAAAACCGTTTTCGTTGGTCATCTGCTCCGCCGACGTCTCGATCGCGGACTTTGCAGCATAATATAGTCGAGGAAAGAGAAGGAGTAAAACAAGAATACCGGAATATGCTGAATGGTACGTCTTCTCCCTTGGATATCTAGCAGCAATTGTTCACTGACGATATGCTTCAAAAAATTGTTAATTACACGAATGAGAAAATAAGAGAACTTAGACCAAATTATAAGAACGCCACTTGTGTTCAAGATTTAGATCTCATAGAATTGAAGGCATTTATCGGTTTTCTGTTTTACACTGCAATTTTTAAGGAAAATCATGAGGATTATACTTCATGGTATAGTACTGACGGAACTGGAAGAGAAATATATCGCTGTATCATGAGCAAAAACAGGTTGGAAGTACTATTGAACGCTTTACGTTTTGACGATGCAACGACTCGTGCAGAACGTCGGGAAACTGATGCATCTGCTCCTATTGCTGAGCTCTTTAAATCTTTTATCAATCGCTGTCAGGCTATTTATGCTATAGGCAGCTACACTTGTATAGATGAGATGCTGGTACCATTTCGTGGAAGATGCAAATTTAAAATGTATATGCCAAAGAAACCAGCAAAATATGGGATAAAAATCCAATGCCTTACAGATGCAAGGACAGGGTATCTCCTCAATGCCTACATATATTTGGGCAAAGATTCGGACGGACTAAATTTATCACCTGAATTTCAGCGACTGAAGAAACCCACCCAAGCTGTCATGCGACTTAGGTATTCCTTCGATAGAAAATTCTAAAAGAAATGTTACCACCGACAATTGGTATACTTCTATTGAGCTACTTGAGGGTTTAAAAAAGAAACAGCTCACAGGTGTTGGAACCATGAGGAAAAATCAAAAAGAAATTCCCCCTGAATTCTTGGCATCTCGATATCGTAAGGTTGATTCAGTCATTTTTGGCTTTACCAAAGATTTTACTATGTCATCGTATGTGCCAAAACAAAATAAAGCAGTCATCACTGTTTCAAGCATGCACCATTCTCCAGTAGTAGATGAAATTTCTAAGAAACCGGAGATAGTTTTATTTTATAACCAGACTAAAATTGGAGTGGATCTATTGGACCAAAGATGCGCGAATTACTCCACAAGTCGTCGCACTCGGAGGTGGCCATTGGCAATGTTCTACAGATTGCTTAATATTTCTGCCTCAAATTGTTATGTAGTGTACCTATCTGTACAGCCACATGGGCAAAAGATTGAAAGCAGGTTCATGTTTATGAAGAAACTGGCCGAACATTTGACAAGACCACATATGACACGTCGTGCAAGCAATGTAAAATTGCAACGTGATATACGAATCAGTATTCAACGAAACCTCCAGATCAACGCGAACCCTCCAGAAGATGTTTCATGCAGCAGCACTGGTGAAGAGCTTTTGGCAATTCGTAAAAACTGTTCCACTTGCGATTATAAAAAAAAACGCAAAACTCAATACATATGTTTTGAATGCAAAGCACCTATTTGCCTCGAATGTTCTAACAAGATGTGTCTTCACTGCCGTGAAAAGCTCTAAGTTTAGACCCTGCAATTTTATATAATTAGTAACTATAATGAGTATTATTATTTTTTTCAAAGTTCTTTGTTGATTTAATTATATAAAAAAACAAACGAGTAAGTTCCTATTACATGGGTGAAATGCAGAATAGATGTACACAGTTATAATTTAAGTTGTCCCATAAGTTTCATACAAGATATCGTCTTTAATCTCTACGTAATTTATATTATTTCTACAATAATCCGTAGTATATTTATTTCTCCAAATTCCTGTTGTTTTTATTTCTGTGTGGCATGTTATTTAAAAAAAAAAACAATATTTTTAAATTTGGTGAAAAATAACTTTCATACAAATTTTAAATGTCTCCCTATACTTGGCAATTTTAAATGATCAGTAGAAAAAAAATTGTGGTTTATTTTAGTCTTATGTATGTTTAAATTAAAACTTTATATCTCAATTATAAAATCGAATTGATGTAGTTAAAAAAAAAATGAAGCTTATAAGAATATGCTTGTTTAATGTCTGTCTCCATTTTCTTTAATTTCGTAACTCAGGGTTAGTAACGACATGTTGAGCACATTTCCTACCAATAAATAGTATTTTTATAAAATGGCAACACTTTCGTACGTTAAGTCAAAGTACTGACAGTAAGACAGCCGCCATTTGCATCGAAATTCGGTGAAGATTGTTGCCAGTGAAAACGTAACACATTTTTGTTAAAAAATATATCAGGGTTAATAACGCGATTTTCCTGTTTACGGTAAGTGTAATTTGTAAGTTATTTCTTGATTTTACTTATGTAAGAGATATAATGTCCATGTGATACGAATTATGTTCAAATCAATAGCGATTTCTTTAGGATATATTTTTGAGGTTATGATTTCTCAGTTTATTTCCTCAGTTTCATAACGTTTCGTAACGATTCGTTACGTAATGAAACTGAGCTCTCAGTTTCGTTACTCTAAGGTTTCGTTCACAATGAGTTATTGATATGATAAGAACCTAAATTTTTTAAATTAATAAACATTATAAATGCGATAGTGAGTTTGTTTGTTTATTTGTTTGTTACGCTTTCACGCTGTCATATATGGCATAGTACTTGCTCAGTTTATATAGGATAAAGTGAAGTATAGTCAATGTCAATGTGACAGTTGTTTGTTCGGCCATTACACAGCTCATGCTACCTAGCGTGTTTTATTTACTTAATTACCTAACTCGAACATAATAGTGGCGACGTAAGCGAAAATGGAAAATACGAAAGCAGTGAAATTCGAAGAATTTAATCCCCAAGTGGACAATTGGGATATTTACATAAATAGACTAAAATTTTGTTTTGAGGCAAATGGCGTCATATTGGATTCTGTGAAGCGTGCTAATTTTTATACTGTGTGTGGCGCGCGAGTGTTTGAGACTTTGTTGGCGTTGATTACGCCTAAAAGTGCAAAAGATGTGACTTTTAGTGAAATTGAAACAGTTCTAACCAAACACTATAGCCCTAAACCCAATGAAATATCTATGTCGTTTCAGTTTTACAAACGTGATCAAAAACGCGGGGAAAAAGTATCAGACTATATTGCGGAGTTAAGAAAACTTAGTGCATATTGTAATTTTGCGGATTTGGAGCGCACGCTGCGCGACCGGCTTGTTTGTGGCACGTGTGATCAAAAGTTACAATACGATTTGCTGAAACGGGACAATTTGCGTTACCAGGACGTTATAGATGCGATGTTTGCGGCGGAAAGTGCGGGGCAGGATGTACGCATGATCCAGACCGCTGTGGCTACCGAGCCAGGGCCTTCCTTCGCGACGCCGCCGGCGACTTCGTCCGCGGTTGAGCCAATGGACATTAATGTGGTTCATTTTAAATCGAAAGTTCGGTTTTGCTATCGTTGTGGCGATAAACATTCAGGAGAGTGTCGGTTTCTAAATACTATTTGTAATTTTTGCAAGAAAAAAGGACATATTGAGAAGATTTGTATTAGCAAGAAGAAAAATACAACCAAACAGGTTAACTTTACAGATGGATTTGGTGATTTAAATGGAATTTATTGCATACAAAGCGTAAATCGGGTCCCACCCTATGAAATCACAGTGTTGATTGGCAATGAATCCATTCAGATGCAAGTTGACACAGGGGCCAGTTTCTCCATACTAAATGAAAGATCATGGTATAAAATCCGTAACCTGTTGCCACGCACTGCCCTTCAACCAGCCTCGCTTTCTTTACATACATGGACAGAGACACCAGTCAAAATCATAGGACAGGCAACATTACCTGTGACATACAATGAACAAACACAAAAGTTACCAGTTGTTATTGCTAAGGGCTATGGACCTAATTTATTGGGTCGTGATTGGTTCAAACCTTTAAATATTACAATGAATATTAATTTTATATCTTTAGAGGATGGCACAATAGACAATTTATTTTCCAAATATAAAGAAGTCTTTAAAGATGGCCTTGGTACATACCGTGGACACCCAGTTACAATACATTTGAAGCCAGGAGCGACACCAAAGTTTCTTAAAGCACGCCCTGTGCCATTTGCCATAAAAGAAAGGGTAGAAAAGGAAATAGATAGATTAGAAAAGGAAGGAGTATTACATCCAACATCTTTTGCTGACTGGGCAACACCAGTGGTGCCGATTGTAAAAAAATCTGGTGAAATCAGATTATGTGGAGACTATCGTAGTACTGTGAATGAGGCGACTGAATCTGATACTTATCCCATGCCTACAGCAAATGAAGTCTTTGCTACTATAGCCGGAGGTAAATTTTTCACAACTTTAGACTTGGACCGGGCGTACACGCAGGTCATTGTAGATGAAAGCACTGCAAAGCTATTAACCTTGAACACATGCAAGGGTCTTTATACTGTACATCGATTGGCATTTGGAGTCAAGGCATGCCCAGGTATTTTCCAACGTTTGATGACCTCTCTGTTAGCCGGCTTACCAGGAGTAGCAGTACTGATTGACGATATTATCGTATGTGGGCATAAAAAAATAAATAAAATAAAAAAATAAAAAAGCCTTTTATTTCTTGCATTTTTACAAGATGAAAAAGAAAATTAATAAAAATTATGATTAGCACATGCATTTTTAAATTTAAATTACTCTTTAGACATTACTTTTTAATACAAAAATAAGTTTAAAAAAAAAAAAAAAAAAAACATTAATAAAAATAAATTAATAGATCATTGTATTACATTGTTTTATGATATTCATATTAAGTATATATTTTTTTTTTTTTTTTTTTTATCTTCCTACTATCATGCAACCCCTCGTGTGAGGGTGAAGGCCTCCTCCAGACGATTCCAGCGTTCTCTGTCTTTGGCTATAGTCATCCAGTTCTTGCCTACTGTTTTAAGAATGTCCTCATTCCACCGGGTGACAGGTTTACCTATTTTTCTAATTCCCACTGGACCAGTCCATGACGTTAATCGTTTTGTCCATCGGCTTCCATCCATTCTGGCCACATGACCTGCCCAGCGCCATTTTAGTTTTAGTGAGTAAGTGAGTGCATCTGTTACCTTAGTCGTTTTTCTTATGGTGGTATGAGGTATTTTCTGAATTTTTCTTATATTCATAATGCTTCTCTCCATACTGCGTTGGCAAGATCTAATTTTTGTTTTTGTTTTATAAGTGAATTTCCACGTTTGGCAAGCATAGGTGATGAACGGCAGCAAACAAGTGTCTAAGACCTTTTTCTTTATTTTTATAGGCAATGAGCTTTTCAGAATTTCTTTTTGACTCCAAAACTTTCTCCATGCAGCCGAAATTCTTCTTTCCACCTCTAATTCATTGGAGTTGTTTTCAAAAAGAAATCCTTTTACCAAGGTAAATATAATGGTCGACGTATTCCAGCGGTTCATTTTCAAGACATATTGGGACTTTCACGTGATTTGTCAAAATTTTTGTTTTGCTCAAGTTAATTTCTAGGCCAACTTTTCTGCTACCTTCTTGTAGTGATCTGACCATTTTGTTCATATCAGTTGGATTTTCTGACATCAACACAATGTCATCGGCGAACCTCAGATGGCTGATATATTTACCGTTGACCCTAATTCCGACCTCAGTCCAATTTAGTCTACCAATGACCATTTCTAAGACAGCAATGAAAATTTTAGGAGAGAGTGGGTCTCCTTGTCTTACTCCTCTTTTTATGGGTATATATGGACCTGTAGTCTCAAGTTTTACTTGGCTTTTGCATTGGCTATATAAATACTTCAAAACATTTATGTATGTGGGCATACTATGCTGGAAATGCAGAATAGACTAGACACAGTATTAGGACGCATAGAAAAAGCTGGTTTACGTCTCAACAAAAACAAATGTAAATTCGCAAGAGAGAAAGTTGAATTTCTAGGATTTGTTATTGATGCTGAAGGCATACACCCTTCACCGAGTAAAGTAGAATCTATTGTGAATACACCAGCACCCAGAAATAAGCAAGAACTACAAGCTTTCCTTGGATTATACAATTTTTATGAAAGGTTCATACCACAAAAGGCGACATCACAAGAACAAAATGCATTTGTTACAGCCAAGAGTCAAATCACCTTTGATTTGACACTTGTATACTATGATTTGGAAAAGCCTCTAATTCTAACATGTGACAGTTCAGAATATGGAGTCGGCGCAGTTTTAGCACACAAATTTGAAGACGGTCAGGAAAGACCAATAGCCATGGCATCGAGAACATTACATATACATGAAAGACGTTATTCACAACTGGATAAAGAAGCCACCGCTATCATGTTTGGCATTACTAAATTCCATAATTACCTTGTGGGCAGGCATTTCACTATAATAACCGATCACAAACCATTGCTTGGCATATTTGATCCTAAAAAGCCCATGTCCAATATGATATCACCAAGATTGACAAGAATTGCCATTACCCTAACTATGCATGATTATGAAATACTTTACAAACCGGGACCACATATTGGCAGCGCTGATAGTCTGAGTCGATGGCCCCGGCCAGTTCCGGAGGAACCAGAAGCACAGTTATGTGATGTTTTGCTAATGGCTGAGACACCCAGGGACTTCCCATACCAGCCAGAAGATATAGCCAAAGCAACTAGATTAGATAAGACATTACATCAAGTGATTTACTACATACAGCGTGGTTGGCCTGCCAAAGAAACAAGAGCAGACCTTCACCCCTACTGGTTACAGCGTGCTGAACTCTCAGTACAAGAAGATTGCATACTGTTAGGCTGCCGAGTGGTAATACCTGAAACACTACGTCAAACAACATTACAAATGTTACATAAGACACACAGTGGAATAGTCCAAACCAAAGCCTTAGCCAGAAGCTATGTTTGGTGGCCTCATCTCAATAATGAAATTGAGTCAATGGTAGGCAGTTGTAAAATCTGTCTAGAACATCGGCACATGTCCCCGAAAACTACACATGAGTGGATAACACCGGTCAGGCCATGGTCAAGAGTCCATATTGATTTTGCGGGACCTTTTCAAAATAAATATTTTTTGATTCTCGTTGACGCCTATTCTCGTTGGCCAGAAATATTCATGGTTAATAATACAACTTCTGCTACAGTGATTCGCCTTCTAAGATCAACATTTGCCACGCACGGACTGTGTGAGATATTAGTTTCTGACAATGGAACATCTTTTGTATCTATGGAAATGAAAGAATTTTTACAAGCAAACAATATCCGTCATATCACAACAGCTCCCTACCATCCAGCTACGAACGGTCTGGCAGAACGGATGGTACAGACTGTCAAAGATAAACTTAAAAAATTGGAACCTTCAACATGGGATATTAAAATTCCTAATTTACTATTGGGACTACGGATGACACCATGTACTTCGACAAATAAGACTCCAGCAGAGCTTTTGATGAGGAGACGCTTACGGACCATTCTGGACACAGTACACCCAGAAAATTTACTATCAAAGAAAAGAGATTACCAAATAGAGAATAATTCTACACAAAAACACAGAGAAACAGAAGTGGGACAGAAAATTATGTACAGAAATTACAGAAGCGAAGGACCAAGATGGTCACCAGGAGTAGTCATCAGTAAAAGTGGGCCTTCGAGTTATCAAGTCAAAAGTGACAATGATGGAGGAATTTTTAATAGACATGTCGATCAAATAATTTCTCTAAGGAAGCCAGAAACAGAAAAGATAAATTTGGAAGAGCGGGAGATAAGGGTAACAGAACAGACAGAAGAAAAAGGGAATACCACAGACACAGAGGACATGGAAATGATAGAGATTCCAGATACGGACAAGTGGCCAGACATTCTGGGAATCCCACCACCCATGACAGAACCTCCGGCATCCACCTCTAGCACAGGAAAGATCAGAAATAAGTTACATGACCATTCCAAAACACCGTATCAGAGGCCTAATACCTTTATAGACGTTGATTACATTTTCTAATTTATAGTTAGAGAAGACTAAAGATATTTATATTTTGTTATTAGTTATGCTTAATAAAAGGGGAAGGTATGTCATATATGGCATAGTACTTGCTCAGTTTATATAGGATAAAGTGAAGTATAGTCAATGTCAATGTGACAGTTGTTTGTTCGGCCATTACACAGCTCATGCTACCTAGCGTGTTTTATTTACTTAATTACCTAACTCGAACATAACACACGCAAAAAATCTTGTATCGCGGAAAAAAAATACAGTTCCCGAGGGATCAACACTAACGCGGGCGGAGTCGCGGGCGATAAATAGTCCTAAGATTATTGTTACATAAAAATATTTCTTATACCTATATGTAATATTAACTCTCACCCCCGGCTTTACCCACGTTTTTGTTGATCCAAAGTCAAAGTCAAAGTCAAAATTTTTTATTGAAACTTGGCCTTCAAAGAAGGCTCTTTTTCACGTCGATAACTAATTATTTAATCATAATATATTATGTCTCAAAGCTACAAACTACTAGCATTTCGGAACGACCACTGTTGAGAAGAAATGCCGAAAGAAACTCATGAAACAGTCTTGGTCGCCTAATATGCCAGAGGGGCTATTTATTAACTTTATACATACACTAGATTGTGTACAGTCAAAAATAAAATATAAGAAAATAAATAAAATAATATAATAAAACATGTTATGTTTGTGATCAAGTAACCACAATAAATTGGTTAAAAACAAAAAATAAAAATACAATTCGAATCAGGATCGAAGCAGGATCCCCCTGGCAACACCCGTTCACGAGTTGACGCGAGGGTCAGCCATCGCAAAGCTCAACCATAATAGAGGGAACCTTACGACCCGGCCCACGACGCCGTCAACAGTTTGAACATTTTAGAAAAATAAATACTTTCAGTCACTTGAAGATCACAATACACGTACATGTTTAACAATTAAATGTCTATGTTATTAAATTTAAAAAAGAAAGGAAAGGTTATTATTCACAATAACAAAAGAATGCAATCAAGTGTGGAGTGGCGAAGTTGTAGGGAGAGACCAAGCTTTTTTATCGTTCAAATAATCACTTATTGTGTAATACGCTTTATTCATCCTTTAAAGATCCTTCAGGAACCGTACTTTTTTCAGGATGAAAGGTTATGTAGTTTTTGCGTGATAACGTCACAAACAAAGAAATAAATAAACAAACGAACTCTCTTTCGTATTTATAATATTAGTTAGGAAGTTACGACGTACCTAGGTCATTTTTTTAAATTTGATAAAATTACCTAGGTACGTTGTAACTTCCTAACTACTACAGACAAAATATAATAATTACAGTATCAAATTATTGCTATTTATTATACTATATTATATTTCTTATATTATTATTGTTGTCAGGTATGGCACCGATGACAAATGCGGAGAGGCAGAAAAAATATAGGCAAAAATTTAAAGAAAATAATCCGGAAAAGTATAATGAGAAAAGAATAGCTCATTTTGAAAAAGTAAAAGAGAATAAAAGAAAGATTTCAGAACTCACTGATGGTGAAAAAGAAAAGGGAAGAAAAAAGTGGAGGGAATATTCTTCTAAGTACTATGAAAATCAAAAAAAATACGATAATAATAAAGACGAAGTACAAGAAGAGGATATAAAAATAAAAAAGAAGCAAAAGAAATGCAGGCAAAACACACGAAAATTAAAAAAAGAAATATCAGACTTAACAAATAGGCTACAAATTCAAATTAAGAAAAACAGAAGCTTACAGAAACAAATATTGAGGCTGAAGAAAAAAGCGGAATCCATACGGCCAGATGATTCCTGTTGTTTAATTACCGAGAATTGCAAACATAAACAGGAGATTGTTGATCTCCAATTACTCACAAAAGAAGAATTGACTCCTATGAAGAAAACTACAGACTTTATTGAAAATTTAAGCTCTGTCAGTAAAGATGATAGGGAAAAACTAAAAGAATTTTTTTTAGAGTTGAACGTTTTGTCAAATTCCTTAAATTCAAGCTACAAATCGGCAACAAACACTGAAAAACAAATTCTCAAGAAAATTGTGAATAACCCAATAACCCAAAGATATAATTTGGTTAAAAAACTTACAAAAAATACTATTGGACTTGGAAGAATCCGAAAAAGTTCAAAGATTCCTCAAAAAAGGCGAGAAGCACGAATACAAGAAATTCAAATTTTTTTTAATCGAGACGACGTTACTAGATGTACAGCTGGCAAAAAAGAAACAAAAACAAAAAATAAATGCAAAGCACAGAGAAAATACTTGACAGATTCAATAAAAAATCTTTATAAAAAATATAAAGAAGAAGGAGGAAAAGCCTCTTATTCGAGTTTGCTTCGACACCGTCCGTTCTATGTGTTAAATCCAAAATTGGCAAACTGCGAATCTTGTGCATGTGTCAAACATGAAAATTTTAGTTTCATTGTCTCTAAGTTGCATAAAATTGGCGTCCTTAAAACTGCATATATAAAGGAAATTTTGACAGAGTTATGTTGTGATCTGAACTCAAAGGCCTGTATGTATGGAGATTGCAGTGAGTGCTTTAAAAAAGTCGATGCAATTGAAGCTAACAAAGACATTATTGAGACTAGTAAAGTAACTTATTGGCAGTGGGTCTTCAAAAAATTCAGTATCAAAAAAAGAAACAAGATGGAACTCTGCAGAACTTAGAAACAAAAAGTATAAAAAAGAAATAATAGAAAGCAGCATAAAGGAGTTAATTTTAAAATATCAAGATGAGGCGAAAAAGTTCAAAAGACACTATTTTAACATTGTTCATCAGCAGAAAAAAATTAAGGAAAGCAAATCAAAAATCAAAAGCGATGAGGCTGTAATAATATGCGACTTTTCAGAAAACTACAATTGTAGATATAGCAATGAAATACAAGGAATGCACTTTGGATCATCACGAAACCAAATTACTCTCCATACTGGAGTTTTATATGTAAAAGATCAAGAACCTATTTCATTTTGCACATTATCACCTTGTAACGAACATAATCCCTATAGTATTTGGGCCCATCTCACTCCAGTAATCAATGCATTAAAAATGCATTTTCCAACAATCAATAAAATTCATTTCTTTTCAGACGGACCTAGTACACAATACAGACAAAAACTTAACTTTTTTCTGTTTTCGAAGCTTACAAAAGAATTTGGTTTCTGTCACTGTACCTGGAATTATTTTGAAGCTGCTCACGGCAAGAATGCTGCGGATGGTATAGGGGGTGCAATAAAACGGATTCTAGACTCTCATGTGGCATACGGAACGGATATTCCTGACGCTGAAAAGGCTTATGAAATATTAAAAATGTCTTCAAAAATATGCCTACATTTTGTAACAGAGTCCGACGTTTGTACCATCCAAGAATTTTTTGCTAATACTACAACTAAGCCTTTAAAAGGAACAATGTCTGTTCACCAGATTTTAACTACGGAAGATGAATCAGTGATTAAATACAGAGATGTAAGCTGTCTTTGTGGAGAAATAAGGGGCTTTTGTGCATGTTTTGACATAAAAGATCATAGACTGATCACTGAAACTAAAAAAAGTAGCAAAGCAAACGAAAACAGAAAAGTAACTGTGTTGTCTGATATTAAACTTACCGAACAAAATAGAATATGTTTTGAAAACTTACCATTGTCTCTTACCGAAGTAAATCTCGATACTCATTTAATGTCAGGAAATTCTGTAACTCAAAGTCGCAATCGCAAATGTAAAGACATGAGCAAAAAGTGCCATAGCTCATCAAATTTCCCTAAGATCGATATAAATGAATATGGATGTTTAAGTAGTGATGAACAAACAGAAACTTCGAGAAGCACTGAGAAAACCGGTACATCTAAAAATAAGAGAAAGAGGCGCTTCAAGAACAGCGCTTATAATGGGAAAAATAAAAATATCAAACGAATAAGAAGATCATCGAATACTTCTGAAAGCGTTGAAATAAGGATACATAGTTATTCTGATATACAAAATGCATTAAAAGATAAAGAAAATAAGGATACTAATACTGAACATATAAGGAGAAATAATTTAATAGAATATGATGAGACAAATTTAATTAATGAAATAGATAAGAAGGTAAATACTGCCTCGAAAGATAGTAACTCGCCGCCGAATGCCGATGTTGGGAGAAATACAATTGTAAAATTTGATGTAACAGAGGAAATAAATAGAAATAGCGCTGAAGATATAGCGGTAAAGGATATCGATGTAATAGGGCAAGAAATAGAAATAAATTGCATAAATGAACAAGAGTTTCAGAAGATGATGAGAGATAGGGAAAGTGAATTTAAGGAGCATGAATCGAACTTACAAAAGGATATAACTGTAACTGAACAAGAAATATACAATAAAGGAGACAATGTTCTTGTACGATACTATATTAGAAAGTCGTGGAGATATTATGTAGGTGTAATTGAAGATATCCATGAAGATTCTGTGAAACATGAAAAATTGTACAATATATCTTTCTATAAAACTCTTGCTTCAAAAAATAACCTTAAATTTCGTAAACCGCCCATAGAGGATAAAGACACAGTTTCTGAAAATTCAGTTGTAAAACTTATAGAAATACTACAAATATCGAAAACCCCTGAAGCATGTTCTATACCTTTACGGATCAGAAGGTTTCGGAAGCTAAATGACCTTGGGTGCACATTGACTGCAATATAAAATGCTCTGAGAGCAAAACGTCCTCAATTTAAAACGACTGCTAGTCTTCAAAGCAAAAGGTCCTTATTGCTGAATGTTCGCATTGCAAAGCGTCATGAGAGCTAGATGTCCTTATTTACTGTTGATTTGCAATATAAAACGACCGCAATGTGAAATGTGCCCAAACTAGACATTTTTAAAAACTGTCAGTCTAAATCCTCTTTTGAGAATACGTTATACATTGTGGTCTTTTCGGATCAGGAGGTTTTGGAAGCTAAATGTTATTGGGTGCACATCGACTGCAATATATAATGCTCTGAAAGCAAAACGTTTATACTGAGGGTATGAAAAATATTCTGTTATATAAAGGAAATAAATACAGATAGGTATATTTTTAAACTACAGTAGAACCCGTTTAAGACGATCACGCTTAATACGATTTCTCGCATAATACGCCATTTTACGTCGGTCCCTGCAACTTACAATATATTTTCATACATTTCTTAACGCTTAATACGATTCGTCATCCCGTTTAATACACGCCGAGCGCGAGAGAGGTCAGAGGCCCTATTTTTGAAAGTATGACATACCGCTGAAAACGAATAGACTATTATGTCGCACTCGTCCTACTATGTCACTAAAAACATAAAAGCCGTATTTTTTAAATCACTCGTCTAACAATGTTGCCAGTGATAAGAAAATAATGCGAGAAATAATTTCTGCCCCATTCTACGCAACGAAAGCCGAATCGGTAACGAATCGTAAAAAAAATGTTCGTTTCAATCAAAGAGAACGTAAGCGTTAAACGGAACGCACAAATAAAAATTCTAATAGACTCCATCTATATCCGTATCCGTATCCGGTTGTCTATGTCATTCATGATTTTGACGTAAAAAACGTTCGACCACCAAATCATACGAAAACGAGTGGTCTAGACCACTCGTTGCGAATTATTCGACATAGACAATTCAAAAATACGGAATAATGGATATCGAATGAAAAATCATTCGGCTCACGCTTTTTTGGTGAGTCACACTTTCAAAAATAGGGCCCCAGCGCGGCGAAATGCCCCCGGCGCGCGCGTTTGTGCCCCCCGCCCGCGCCCGCGCGCGCCGTTTGCCGGTGTGCCGATCGTCATTTGTTCATTTGTTTTGACATGTTGTGTTGTGTCGCGCGCGCGCTCTGATTCTTTTGTTTCTTTTGTAATGTAATAGTGTATCATTTGTTACAATATGACTACAATTAAGCGAAAGGCATTGTCACTTCAAGAAAAAATTGAGATATTGAAAGTTTTCGATAAAAAGTCACAAACAACAAATCAAACCCAATTAGCTGCTGAGCTTCACTTACCAGTTTCTACGTTACGCACCATTTTAAAGAACAGAGAAGAAATTAAAGAAAAATACAGATTGGGAGGTGTGCAGAGAAAAAAGCAAAAGGTAGGAAAGTTTGATAAATTGGAAAAAGTTTTAGTGGAATGGCTTCATCAAGCACGAGCTTTAAAACTACCCATAAGTGGCCCCATAATATGCGAAAAAGCGCGTAAAATTGCTGAAAGCTTACAGATCACTGATTTTAACGCTTCAAATGGCTGGATAGATCGTTTTAAAAATCGCAACGGCATTGTGTACCGTCAAATCAGTGGGGAATCGGAAACAGTGGCACAACAAGATGTTGATACATGGATGGCAACACTTCCCGAGTTGTTGCAAAATTACGAACCCCGAGACATTTTTAACGCAGATGAATTTGGTTTATTTTTTAAATTGATGCCAGATAAATCCTTTGTTTTCAAGGGAGAAACTTGCCATGGTGGTAAAGTAAGTAAAGAGAGACTGACGGTCCTGGCCTGTGCCAATTCTGATGGGTCAGAAAAGTTACGCTTGCTAGTGATTGGCAAAGCAAAAAACCCGCGTTGTTTTAAAAATGTAAGGTCGCTCCCCGTAACATATGATGCACAATCTCGAGCTTGGATGACCGGCATTTGTTTCATTGATTGGTTAAAATCTTTAGATGATCACTTCCAGATTAAATGTAGACGCATAATTTTATTTATTGACAACTGCCCCGCTCACCCTAAAGGTGTTGAACTCAAGAATATCAAACTTGTTTACTTACCTCCAAATGCGACAAGCAAATTACAACCGATGGATCAGGGAATTATAAAAGTCCTAAAGCAAGGTTACAGGACAAGACTGATACATCGCTATCTTCAAGAAATGGAAGACCCCGACAGCAAACGACCCTTGAGTGTGCATGATGCGATTCTAAACATTGCAGCGGCATGGGAAGCAATAAAGCCTGAAACCATTCAAAATTGTTTCAAGAAAGCAGGTTTCAGAAACAACGTGGTTGACGTCGTGTTGGAAGAAGAAGAACCCGAGATACTGCAGGGTTTTCCTGGATACTCTTCTATTGATGACAATGTAGCACCGTACGAAATTCAATCAATTGAAGATCTTATTGAGAATGTGAACAACACACAAAACGAAGCCCTAAGTGATAATGATGAAGACGAAGATGAGTCAACTCCGGTTTTGTCAAACGCCCAGGCATTAGCAGCTGTTTATGATTTAAGACGCTATGTAGCTTCTTTGGATCAAAGCGAAGACGCACTGCAAAAGTTGAATTATGTTGAAAATCTTTTAATTGCTAATGCATCAAAATCTTTCTGTCAAACCAAAATAAGTGATTATTTTAAATAATGTAATTTTAATTACACTACGTATTTAACGTAATTTATAAATGTATAATTACAAAAATTAGAACATATTACATAATAATAAGTAGTACTTTTTTTTTATTTTCCCTATCCCGCATAATACGCTTTCTCGCTTAAGACGCGTTTTTGGTAAGGTCCCTGAGAAATCGTCTTAAGCGGGTTTTACTGTATTTATTAACCTAAGAATTCATTCATTTAATCACCTAAGTACTATTTAAATTTATCATTAATAAATTAATTAATTATTTAAGTATATTTAATTTGCTGAACAAGAGGATGAATTTGTACCAAATTTTCAGTCAAAAAAAGACACACTACGTCGAGCAAGGAGAAATTTCCTTAATCAGCAAAGAACAGAATTTACTAACTTAAATGATGTTAAAGTGCCAGATATAATAGCAACTGATTTTTTGGTATGTGAAGATGGCACAGATAATAATAAAATATTAATATTTTGTCCTATGATGATAAGATCCTCGTTAAAGAAACTGGAAAATAATTTATTTTTTATTGATGGCACTTTTACAAGAACTCCAAAACCATTTTACCAAATAATGACAATACATGTTAACCTAAGCAGTAGTAGTGAGTCTGTCCATGTGGTGGGGGTTATTTATGCCTTACTGCCTAATAAACTTCAGCACACTTATGAACGATTATTTGAACTTTTAAAACAACATTTAGAACTGAATATAGCAAATATCAAGTGTGACTATGAGGCCGTGCTTATCAACGCATTAAAAAATGCTTTTCCGCATATTAAAGTATCCGGATGTTACTTCCATTTTAATAAAGCTGTGTGGAAAAAGGCAGATACTTTAAAAGCAAATTATAGCAAAGAATCAAAGGACATAATAAGAATCTGTGCAAATTTTCCTCTTTTGCCTTCTGATCGCTACACTGAATGTTGGGCGTACATAAAAGAGCATGCTGGAAATAATGAAAATTTGCAAACATTTCTTGATTACTTCGAAAAGCAATGGCTAAAACCAAGCATGGATATAAGTTGTTACAATGACATATTTCGAACCAATAATCCCCTAGAAGGCTGGAACAGAAGATTTAATTCAAAGGTGAATAAAAAACCGACATTGATTTTTTTTATTGACGCACTAAGGAAAGAAGCGAGGTGGCAAGAAATAAGATATAGACATTCCTTGTTTCACGGTACCAAGAGACGAAAGGTCGATATGCGTTTCAATATGCAATACGCCGTAGAAAAGAAAAAACTAGAAGAAGGGTGTATCACGCCTTACGATTTTTTAAAAAGCATTTCATATATAAAAAAAAAGTCCTTAATGTTTAATTTTAACTCTATAAATTTAAATAGTACTTAGGTGATTAAATGAATGAATTCTTAGGTTAATAAATAGTTTAAAAATATACCTATCTGTATTTATTTCCTTTATATAACAGAATATTTTTCATACCCTCAGTATAAACGTTTTGCTTTCAGAGCATTATATATTGCAGTCGATGTGCACCCAATAACATTTAGCTTCCAAAACCTCCTGATCCGAAAAGACCACAATGTATAACGTATTCTCAAAAGAGGATTTAGACTGACAGTTTTTAAAAATGTCTAGTTTGGGCACATTTCACATTGCGGTCGTTTTACATTGCAAATCAACAGTAAATAAGGACATCTAGCTCTCATGACGCTTTGCAATGCGAACATTCAGCAATAAGGACCTTTTGCTTTGAAGACTAGCAGTCGTTTTAAATTGAGGACGTTTTGCTCTCAGAGCATTTTATATTGCAGTCAATGTGCACCCAAGGTCATTTAGCTTCCGAAACCTTCTGATCCGTAAAGGTTTTTATTAAGTTTATAATTTAATTAATAAAGTTGATTTTTGTGAAAATATTAAATATTTATTTTATTGTTGCGACCTCACCCTATCATTATCAGTTTCGTAACAAGTTATCAGTTTAGTTACAATCTCAGTTTAATAACGATTTCGTTACGGTACATCTATTCTGCATTTCACCCACATATTTTTTTTTTCAGAATTTATTTTTGATAAGTGTTAGTAAGTAAGTCAAAAACAAGAGATTATGCCAAATATGGTGTGTTATTATAAAAATATTGTTGATTTTCATGTTTTTATTTTTCTAAATAAAGAGTTAATAATGTTCGTATAAGAATGTTTTAATTCAAAATTGTACCCTCCCTTTTTATTTCTAGTAATCGTATTTTTTTTAACTGGGGTCCCACAGACGTATGACAGGCGGTTGTGTGACAAAATAATGAGGTAGGTGGTTAAGGGTTAAGTTTATCAGATATTATTACCTACATAAAGCAATAAAACATTTTGATTCAACTAAGTACCATTAGTTAATATTAAACATAAATTACTATTTACATAATCCAACAACAGAAACTTTCATAATTTTTAAATCTTCTTTTTACTCTTTGTGTCAAATATAGATAAGTAGGTGTTACTTACCATAAATGCCACCATACTACTATATGGACCAGAGACCTAGGAATCTATAGATAATTTAGATTTATCTTACTAAATATCATACAGACTCCTGATACACACACGCACACACACACACGGGTGTACAGGGCATATTACAGTAGTAGTTCAACTTAAACACACATTAAATAAAATAAACAATGTGTAACAATGGAAATTATAACCCATTTATGGTAACACCGGTAATGGTT
This sequence comes from Ephestia elutella, assembly GCA_018467065.1. Lineage (NCBI taxonomy): Eukaryota > Metazoa > Arthropoda > Insecta > Lepidoptera > Pyralidae > Ephestia > Ephestia elutella. The sequence goes on from CM031578.1 coordinate 4,120,440, forward strand.
TTATAAATTTATATTAGTTGTGTATCTTACATGGGTGCAGTATACTGCCCGTGTTCAAATTTTCATTTAGCTAAATTTCAATTCCATGTTGAATCAGCAGCTTAAACAAAATATGTGTCGGGTGAATCAACATATTAAAATATGTTACTTACTAATGGATAAACCTCATTTCCTTTCCCTTTTCCTCTCTGATACTGACATGACTATGACGATTGACTTGTGTTGACTATATTTATACTGATATACATATTATTAAGGATATGTGCGCTGGCAACACTACGATGGTACTATTGTGGATTGGTGGGCTGGTAACACTTCGGTGACGTGACAAAGCCTAGATTATTGAATCGCTTCATAGTATAGATCAAGCCTATAATTCGCAAATCGTGACACGTCGGTGCATCGCGTGGTGCATCTTTTGACAGTTAAATTCGATAGTGATAAGACATGTAAACTTTTCAATCATTAATCATGCTGTTTTTTTTAAGTAAGTATTTAATTTCGATTATAATAAAATAGAAGATAAATAAAATATTTGAGGCCTGTTTGCATTTTTATTTTGTGGTTTGAACTTTATGCATTACTTTAAACTATTTACATGTAACAAATGAACTCCATATTTAAATTAATCTATTGGTTATGATATATCTATGTGCAAGTATCGGCTGTGCCATTCACTAATACATCTATCTTGTCATTTGTTTCTATCTTGTTTATGAATTTTCTGCTCACGCAGAAAACAATAGAAATTGACCTTAACAATTACTCTAGTAGTAAGGAGGAATTCGAAACTCAATGTGACAGAGCCACGATGACAGCTGGGGTCCTTGACGTTAGATTTTAAGTGGGAAGAGAAGATGACAGGGATGTTTTATTATTTGGTGAAAAAGACTAATGAGCTTGATAAATATTAAAGTTGTAATTGTTTTCTCGCATTTTTCTGAAGTATCTAACAATATATAGTCATAATGGATGATTTATCTAGAACTCCACCATTGTCACCCTCGTGGAATAAAGAAAATCTGTCGAAAAGAACTTCACGCACCAGAGTACGTTCACCTAATCATAGAAAAAGACAAAAGCGTTCATGTACGCGAGAGTCACGTCGTACACCGCGTCCGTCGCGTAGGAAACATAAATATAACCACAGTCAAAGTTCAGCTTTTTCTAAGTCTTCGTCATTAGGACAAGAAATCCTAAAGAAATGAAAAAATTATAATAATAAAAGTTCTTCCGATTCAATTACATTGGACACGGATTCACTATCTTCTATAGACTCTGAACGTCGTTCGTCGTTGCAGAGGAGATCTTCTCGTAAGAAACTAAAAGGATAACTTATCTATAATGAAACGGTTTCTGGATGCTATTAACAACAGTGACCGAAACACTTTCAACAGTGTGCATGATGTAACCCTAAGTTTGATCAAAGTGTTAAGGAGCAGTTCCACCAAAAGTTGCCCATTTTGTTTTTTGGGTTGTCCATAGTACAAAATATTTTTTTTGGTAATTTTAGTTACTCTTTCCGTAATAATATCTATTCAGGGACTTTTTTTAAAGACAAGGCAACCCCGCTAAATTAAAAAGCAAAAATTTACCAACTTTTCCCCCAATACTGTCCCAAAAATTTTGCAATGTGTTTCGCTTTGTTTTGTAAAATGTTTGCTTATACTAAGTCGAATGTGAAGGTTTTTATATACAATATAAATAAAGAACAATCATTTAATGCAATAATATTAGGAAATAGAGTGTCGATACATATTTTAATTTATTTTAAATATTGTCCTGAGATTTTGCTCATCCTGACATTGTCAATATAGTTAAGTTATTTACCAAGGTGTTATATGAATTTTACCGAACAGATAGTATTCAACTTTGAAGCCGGTCACGGAAAAGAAGTCGCGGACGGTATCGGTGGAACTATAAAAAGAGTTTTAGATAGACAAGTGTGCTTTGGTAGGGATATTACAAATGCGCAAGACGCTTTCGAAATTCTGAAGGACTCTATGAAAGTTATCAAAATATTTTACATTTCAGACATCGAAATTGACAGAATTACAGCAATGCTGCATTCAAATGTTCTTCCGTCGAAAGGAACTTTTGAAGTTCATCAAACAGTAGTAGTTGCAGCAGAGTAATATATAGTAAAACATAGAAAAATCTGTTCCTTTTGTGGGGATTCCAGAGATCTATGTTCGTGTTACGCTCTAAAGACTCATTTTCTTTTGAAACCCGAAAGTGACAAAGAAAATGCATTTGAAATGGATAAAGAAGCTGCATTGATGCCAGAAATGTTTCCAGTGGACTTGGCCAGTGAAGTTACTGATAGAGACATTGAAATGGTAAGTGATACAATTGATCTCATATTAGGAAATAACTCTGAACCCCAGGATCAGATTGTTCTCAACACTGCCGAGGCTCTCGAAGATTATAGCCCTCCATCAAAAAAACAAATATTGATTTTGAGATAAATTATTCAAATAACATGCTCACCGTGACAGATCAATCACCCATCACAAAGCCAAATAGTGGAATTGATGGAAGTGTGTGAGGCAAACTTAGACTAGCTTAGAATAAAGTAAGAAAAATAAAAGTGAAACTAAAGTTTATCACAAACGTAACGAAACTGATTCCTATTGTAAGCTAATAATGTTGTTTGTTTGTCAAAGTAAGATTTATTTTTGTTTAATTTGTGTTATGTTATCATATCTTTATAATTAAAGCGAATTCACAATTTTAATTTGTGTATATTATTTACTACAATAACAAATATTTCGTAACGAATCTGACAGGTAAATGGTCCCTGATGACACGAAAAAGTAAATTTACGCAATAAAACGTTAAATAACATGTGAATTTATAGACACACATTAAAATTAAATATATTTAAGACCTACTGTGCAAAAAGCTTTAAAATTATTTTTTTCCCACATCAAAATTGAAATTACGGGCAACTTTCGGTGGAACTGCTCTAAGGCCTAGTCAACTCAAGCATGGTTGAAAAAAGTGAACGAAATAGCCACAATTTATAATTGGAATGAAAAGCAGAAAATATATAATAAAATATCTGGTATAGCCAAGAAGTGGTATGAAGGCCTTTCTACAGTGGATTTAAATTGGAAGGAATAGCAAAGAAAACTTTTGAAGAATTTTCCAGATGACAAAAACTACGCTCAGAGACATACAGAAATGTTAAATAGGAAAAACCAAAGGGATAAATCCCTCGAAGAATACTTTTATAACAAGAAAGTAAGTCACTGCTACTCAACTAAACTCATGTAAAACAAGTAGGATTTAAACCCGGGTCCTATTCGAACTTAGGCGGGTGTCATTACCACTTTGCCACCACCGCTTCAAATATATTTACATTTAACAATTAACAACACATTTTGAAAAAAGGCCGTTTTTCGGAGCTCATAGCTAGGCAACGATTAGAGATAGATAAAAAGTGTGAAAGTCAAAGCTTGTAGAGAATTTTATCAGCTTTCATTATGTAGCACAACAAAATTTCGTACGACACACCGTTTTCGAGATATAAGCAAAAAACCATAAAACGGAACCTAACCTAACTAGTCCAAACAAAGTTCCTAAGTCAAAGTTTAAGTCCTAATTTAAAAGAAATTATCCATCAGAATCGGTTTGTTTTAACATTTCATGAAACATAACGAAAATGACTGTTTGTGTCACAAGCAAACTCAGAAACTTACAAACACTTCCTTTTTATAATATTAGTATGATAATGTTACTAAGGAGTATTTGCCTACTAGCTGGCTGGTGGTGGATTAAAGGTAGATTAAACATTGCTTTTTTCCGGGATGATACACTATGTCCTTGTCAGTACTTTTAACTATGTGTATGCGAAATTTCAGGAAGATTGGTTTAGTAGATAAAGCATGAAGAGGTAACAAAAAAAACAAACTTAAGACAGATTTAGATGAAATTTGATGCACGGATAGAATGAAACCTGTAATAAATGGGCTTAATATTTTTATTCCGAAAATTCCACAGGAGCCAAGCTCCGGGATGCAGCTGGTATTTACATTTCTAATGTATTTTTCCCGAAGTTGTCCATTGTTTATTTTAATGACTTCATGTAGGTACCTAGTTACTTAATTGGCATTTTTTTCTTTTTCAGCTCCAAGACAACTTCAAACGATTTTAAACAAAATAATAATAAAAAAAAAACATCGAAAACAAAAAGAAATAAGAAAATCATGGCATTGGCACTCAGGAAGCTTTCAGAAGTTCAAAACAAGATGGATGAGGTATCGAGAGACGTCGAGAAATTAAAACAAAAAACATATTATCCAAGTTTAGTTAAAAATATTTTTTTATAATCCATATTAAGTTAATAATTTTTTAAATCAAATTTTAAAACTAATTACTTAATAAATTTAATTTTAGTATTTTTTTAATTGTTAACTTTTACAATTTACATTTAACAATTAACAACACATTTTGAAAATCGGCCGTTTTTCGGAGTTCATAGCTAGGCAACGATTAGAGATAGATAAAAAGTGTGAAAGTCAAAGCTTGTAGAGAATTTTATCAGCTTTCATTATGTAGCACAACAAAATTTCGTACGACACACCGTTTTCGAGATATAAGCAAAAAACCATAAAACGGAACCTAACCTAACAAGTCCAAACTAAGTTCCTAAGTCAAAGTTTAAGTCCTAATTTAAAAGAAAGTATCCATCAGAATCGGTTTGTTTTAACATTTCATGAAACATAACGAAAATGACTGTTTGTGTCACAAGCAAACTCAGAAACTTACAAACACTTCCTTTTTATAATATTAGTATGATAATGATACTAAGGAGTATTTGCCTACTAGCTGGCTGGTGGTGGATTAAAGGTAGATTAAACATTGCTTTTTTCCGGGATGATACACTATGTCCTTCTCAGTACTTTTAACTATGTGTATGCGTAATTTCAGGAAGATTGGTTTAGTAGATAAAGCATGAAGAGGTAACAAAAAAAAAACAAACTTAAGACAGATTTAGATGAAATTTGATGCACGGATAGAATGAAACCTGTAATAAATGGGCTTAATATTTTTATTCCGAAAATTCCACAGGAGCCAAGCTCCGGGATGCAGCTGGTATTTACATTTCTAATGTATTTTTCCCGAAGATTTGTCCATTGTTTATTTTAATGACTTCATGTAGGTACCTAGTTACTTAATTGGCATTTTTTTCTTTTCAGCTCCAAGACAACTTCAAACGATTTTAAACAAAATAATAATAAAAAAAAACATCGAAAACAAAAAGAAATAAGAAAATCATGGCATTGGCACTCAGGAAGCTTTCAGAAGTTCAAAACAAGATGGATGAGGTATCGAGAGACGTCGAGAAATTAAAACAAAAAATATATTATCCAAGTTTAGTTAAAAATATTTTTTTATAATCCATATTAAGTTAATAATTTTTTTAAATCAATATTTAAAACTAATTATTTAATAAATTTAATTTTAGTATGTTTTTAATTGTTAACTTTTAGTTTAAAATGAAAAATATTGTTCGGTACAATTTTTAAATTTATATATTAAATAATTAAAAAAATTCTATCGAAATTTTCATAAATTTAAAAATATTTATTTATTTTTATAATTTAATGTACCTATTAAATTCAAATACATAATTTATATATTAATTTAATAATTTTGTTGTATGGTCTTTTTATCTAATTAATTAACTTAATTTTAATAAACTTTAAATTTTTTCTTGATATAAAAAATATTCTTAGGTACAATTTTTCGATTAATTTAATAGAGTAAAGTTTAATTTATTTTTGGATTTTTGAGCATCTCAGATGCAATTAGTACTAAAGTACTCTCATATAGAAATTAGTACTCTCTTATAGAAATTAGATCTATGTATAGACACAGTATTCAGAGATTTATGTTTGAATTATTTTTAATTTATTTTCTTCTAAATATGCAGAATAAATAAAATGCCTGAATAAAATAGTGAAAAAGTATACGAACGAAATTCCTTTATTGTTGTTTACGCTTATAAGGGGAGGAGGGGGGACAAAATAGAAATGTTACTAAATCACTAAATTGTGTATGTTATGTATTAAAATCTCTTTATCAATAAATTAGCTAGATTGAGATTAAATATATCAGATAAATTGAAACATTTTTCGTCTCTATTTATCTTAGGGACGAGTTCATCGACTTTTTAAACAACTGTTTATCACTTAAACAGCTGATTGGCTCATTTTTGGTGTTCACCATACGTTAACCAATGGTTACTGCCCTTAATCGGCCGATTATCCTAACCGATCTCGACACCACCGGTTAACCGTCGGTTATACCTTATTCTGACAATTTGCTGTGGCGTGTGTGTTGTGATTGTGACATATTTTTAGGTTAGTTTGATTTTTATTTGTGTTGAGTTGTGTGTGCGTACAACATCTAAAGTAAAAAATGCAGTCGGTTTTTAATGTTATAGTTGACAATTATCAAGACCACTTCCTCGATCTTCTAGAAAATCTAGAAGATATGGAACGGAGAACAAAAAGATCCAAAGTTTTTCAAGTGCGTCGAAACTATTATGAAGAATATGATGAAGATGCATTTAAGACTAGATTCCGTCTATCCAAATCATCTGCATTGGATGTACAGCAATAAATAGAGAATAAATCAGAATTCCCCAATGACAAGTGAGTTTCTCCTTCTATGTTATGTCTTCAAAATATATTCGCATTTGGTATAAAATACGGTACATACATCGAGTAAATAGTATTTAAGGCACTTATTTATTTTGTTTCAGGAATTATTCTGTATCACCCATTAATCAATTGCTAATGACGTTACGGTTCTATGCGACGGGATGCTATCAGTTGACCATGAGTGATTTTTGTGGTGTGAGTCGACCAACAGCTCATAGAGTTATTCACCGTGTCACTACCGCGATAGCCTCTCTAGGCTATTACTTCTTTTCCTATATCCCCCCGTCGGGGCAAAGGGCAGACACAAAGTTTTTCCATCGCGATCTGTCCGACGCGGCACTTTTTATGTCACTCCAGGTAAGACCCAATGATCATCATACAGAGTTCTTACGTTCCATAAACCTAATCGAGTCCGTTTTTTCATGCCTAGAGTCGTTGTAGTAAAATCAGTCCGGGTATTTTCTATGTCTGTTTCTTTAATCAAGTGGATTCGGGTGTACAGGTACAGGTGTAACCCATAGCACCTAAGCACGATGGTGGGGCTGCCACCTTGGAGCCTACATGCTAGCTAGGTTTTATATCGGGTATCCTCCCTGGTTACATTGAACCTGTTTTGAGGCGCAGATTACTCGCCTTCGCTCTGTTCCGTAAGCAGCTGCAGCTCGAGATGGCGTAAGCGCGACGGCGCGGCTGCAGCAGGTCCCGGGGTGTACGACGGGGACGTGGACACGCGGACTGGCCGAGGCCTGCTTTGTGGATGTATTTCGCCACAAACACACAGCAGAAGAAAACTTTATAGCATTTTATAGAGGACTGAAAGGTCACCACCTTCCGTCCTCACTAAGACCTGACCTCGGCTTCACACCCCTAGGCTCTAATTACATTAAATTCCCTCAAACAGAAGCAGAAATTAGGCAAACCCAAGTGGACTTCTACAACATAGCTAAGTTTCCAAAAGTTATTGGTGCGCTGGATTGCACTCATATAAAAATTATATCACCAGGAGGAAGATATGCAGAAACATTTAGGAATAGACAAGGCTATATGTCAATAAATGTGCAAGCAATTTGTAATGCTCGATTATTACTAACAGACCTAGTAGTGAGGTGGCCAGGAAGTTCCCATGATGAAGGAATTTTTAGTGCCTCAAGAAGGCATACTATGTTTAAATTGGGTACATATGGCGACTCAGTACTTGTTGCAGACAGTGGGTACATGAATAGGGACTATATGATGATGCCATTGGACAGAACTTCTTCGTCAGCAGAAACTTTATATAATGAATCTCAAATTAGGACACGCAACCCAATCGAAAGATTATTTGGGGTTTGGAAAAGGCGCTTTCCAGTTTTAGCACTGGGTATTCGGGTTCATTTAAAAAATGCACTACCAATTATAGTTGCAACAGGTGTATTGCACAACATACTGCAACTGAGAGGAGACAATATTCCTACCCGAACCTAGACTTGCCAGCACCATGGGAGGAATGAAATTGAATTAAGGAACAAGGATAATCATTGAGTAACATTTCTTTTCAGGATTAGAAACTAGGATATTCTACTATGAGAGCCAGATAATGACCGCTGGGGGCATTTCCCCGAACACCCAGACCCAAGCCAATTGAGTAGTTTGTTTTCTAAATTGACCCGATCGGGAATCGAACCCGAAGCTTTCTGTTCAGCACACAGACATTCTACCGACTGCGCTAAATAGGCTAATATTAGGCTAATAGCTAATATTTTTTATGTCTAGTAATATAATACATTATTTCTTTTAGGCGCAACATAGAAGATTTTTAAACTTATCCAGGAAAAGCCCATTGAGGACAATCTCAAAGTATGGCTAAAGCATGCACCCCAACGTATGGCTCACGAGGAAAAAAAGATAAAAGCTCGCCTAGAGCGTACTGCTTAACTTTGCCGTAACTTGTGTATGATTATTTTGTTGAAATGTCGCTTTTAAGTAAACGCCAAGTCTATAGACGTGTGGCACAACAATTAAGGTAGAAACACACTAGGCCCACGTACGCAACGCACCCTACGCATTATGAAATCTGGACTCTTGATTTTGTATGGAAACAGTTGAATCAGAAACATACTTATCATACCCGCGTCCCACGCAACGTAAGATCTGTCGATCCAGATCGGCGTGGGAAGGTGGAGGGGATAATCATATGCCATCACACGCGTAGACCCAGTGTGTTTCTAGGAACTTACGTTCGCAGCGCGTCAGTCATGAATTGATGTTTGTTGCGTTGGGATGTATACTAAAATAAGCTAATTATTTAAATTATTAAAACACCACAGACAACTTATACAACAAAAAGTACATAAAACATATGAGTTTTATTCATTTTTGAAGTAGCTTTTTATAGCCCTTCAGTTTGGATTCGATAAGATTGATCAAATTTTATCATAACCTATGTCACTTGGAGGAATTCAAGGCATTCTAAAAATACCTCATATATACAAACATACATACATGAAACCTGAAAACATAACACTCCTTTTTGGTCAACCGTGTAAAAATGGGAGACGAACAACGAGTCTGACGTCAATATGCGTAGTGTACGTGGGACTAGTGTAAACACCAACTGTCCCACGTCGCGTAGCGTGTGTGGTGTACGTGGGCTACGTTTGTCTCTACCTTTAAATAATGTTTTTAATAAAGACAGTGAAGTCGACAGATCTGAAAAAAATGATAATGAAACTTTATTTGGAGACATGGCCAGAAATAATGATGTTCCTTTACATGATGATTATGCCTGTGTAATTAATGTTAATCAAGATGAGGAAAGTTGTAAAATTACATAGTTTGTGTGCGTGCGCGTGTGGGGGTGTGTGTGCGGGTATTTTATCAGATTTTTGAAAACTTCTTCTTAGGGTCTTATATGCACTGTTTGTATATATCACATCGGTTAATTGGTAATTATTAATTAATGTACTAATTTTCTAGAACATCAATCAAGACGCTTCAGTCTCTGTACCTCTTGGCACCGAAATAACAGAAGCAAACAATCTTCCAATTATACATATCAGTGAAAAGGATATAATATTTCAACAAGTTTTATTACAAGAAGGATTAAAAGAAAATGAAAATGTTAGATCCGTTCTAGATACAGAAACAGAAACTCGATCAAAATTAATTCTGGATGAGATTTAATCCTTAAGAAATGACATACAAACAGTTAAAAATAATGTACAAATGGTTGCTGACAATCAAACTGTATTGTTCAACAATCAAAATACTATCGTTGCACAAATCTCGGAACTTTCAGTTGAATTTGGAGAATTTATCAAGCTATCCCTGAGCACAAGAAAAAATACAAACCCTGGCGAATCTGGTGTCCTAAAAATGTATAATGAGGAAACTTTGGAAGAATTTGAAAGAAAACTTGACCAACCTGATTCTAGAGATAAACTGTTCAGACAGTTTTCTGTTATCTTAAATCATGGTATAGGAAAGGGGATAACTAATGCATACACCCTTGTCGATGCTATGTTCGATAGTTTTTTTTTTACGCAATGTTCATGGACTGGAAATTCAAAAGGTAACGGGACAAAAATTTGCTTCAAAGGGTTTACAAAAACAATAAACTTTTTCTTTAATATCGTCTACGAATCAGATAAAACTTTTACTAAAGCGCAAATCAAGACAATTTGGCGGAATGCCCGATACCGGTCTCAGAATGAACAGGCAAGGATGTCTAGTCAAAGGCAAAAGCAAAAAGGTAACCAAAAGAAGAGGTTAGTTATTAAATTTTGTTCAAAAGTTACTTCTTTCAGTTCCTCACAACACAAATCACAGTTCCTAATACTAATTATACCATAGTGTATGAATGTGCTTAACATAATAAACAACTTTCCCGAAGAAACATCTTTTAATATCTTTAATTTTGCTACCACACGCTATTTTCCATATAAGCACTAAATTAATACAGTGTAAAGGCTCTGGGACTACTGGCCAACGCACATAGTAGTATTCGACTTTAAAAACCGGTCATAAATGAAAAAAATAAAATATCGCATTGGTCACTCAATTTGTGCTTTATGAATAGCTCAGTAACTGAGCTACCCAAAACCGGTTTCAAACAATAGCTGCAAACCCCCAGCGCGCGAGGCAGGTAGTCGGATTCTAGTCGATGTCGAGTGCTCACGCGTCTTTAGTTTCGATACGTTCTTATCAGCAATTGTGCAATTTGTGTTCTGAGTGATTTGTGGTGATTTTAGAAAAACCTAATAATGGATACGGAGGCTCAAGGTATGGAGCTCATGGAAATTGGATCAAAAATGGTCATATGTGGAAAAAAAACTACGAGAGATCACGAACTGACCCGAAAATCAGTTTCGAACATTAACTACTTATCTGAAACACTTCAAATCAGATTTTAAGTCAAGATGGACTGCAGCCAATAACACAGAAGCAAGATTTCTATCAAAAAATGAAAATTGGCTAGACGGTGCTATAACAGTACACAGTTGATCGACAACTCAGTCAACAACATCTACATCAAAACGAGGACGCCCAAACAAGTCGTTTCAAGAATTAACCGATCGCAGTTAGAGACGAAAAACAAAGACACAGAGCACATGACGGTGGAAGAATTTACATTTGCTGCTAGTATAAGTAAAAAAAAATCCGGGAATGTTGAAGTTTCGAAATAAATAAAAGAAGTCACTGCCTCCCCAACAAGGGCGAAAAAGCTTAAAAAGAGGCTCTCTGGAGATCAAAGCGCGTCTGTAAAAAAACATTCAGCATCAGAAGCTTTATCTCTTTTCGTTGAGTGTGATTTAACCAAGAGACAATATGAAATACTACACGAAACTAACAAGAATTTTTATCCATGCTATTCATTAATTAAGGAAGCCAAAAAAGAATGCTATCCCATGGAAGAATCTATGCGTGTTACAGAAACTTGTGCAGAAGTACATCTGCAAGATTTATTAAATCACACAGCTTCTAGATTGTGCAAATACTTAGAAGATATATTTGAAAAATGTGATTCGAAAGAATTATTAAATGGAACTTATTTCAAAATGGGATTGTGATGGCAGTCAACAGTCGAGATTTCAGCAAAACTTTCAAAATGATTTAGTGGCTGATGACTCAAACCTTTTCTTAAGTTCGATAGTTCCAGTAAGACTACAAGCTATAGTTGGAGATAGAAATAAATTTTTATGGCAAAACCCAACGCCTTCTTCGCCACGATTCTGTCGTCCAACTAGAATAAGATTTTTACATGAAATTGTTGATATCACAAAAGATGAGATAAAGTATGTAGAAGATCAGGTGAAAGAACTGACGAAGACACAGATTACAAACAAAAATGGAACTATCATGTGTGTTTCACACTCCCTGGCTCTGACAATAGTAGATGCCAAGGTATGTAATGCGTCTACAGGCACATCAACTACCATGAAGTGTTATATTTGTGGGAAATCTTCCAAAAAATTCAATGATTTAAAAACTATGAACACTGAGAATCCCGAAGCACTCAGATTCGGAATTTCGGTATTACATGCAAGAATTAGACTGTTTGAGACTCTTTTGCATATTGCTTATAAATTGCCATTAAAAAAATGGCAAGCTAGGGGCCAACAAGAAAAAATATTGTAAAAGCAACAAAAGAAAGAATTTAAAAAGATTTCAGAACAAAAACAGGGCTTATAATAGATATGCCTAGGGCTGGTTTGGGAAATTGTAACTCAGGGAATACGTCCAGAAGGTTTTTCAGCGATCCACAAACCGCTGCAGAAAACACAGGTATCGAGATACTCCTCATACAGAAACTTAGAATAATTTTAGAAGCTATTTCTTCTGGATATGATATAAATGTCACTAACTTCGCGAAGTTTGCAAATGAAACTGCAGAATTGTATGTAAAACTATACGACTGGCATCCGATGACACCTTCACTACATAAAATATTTGTGCATGATCCTGCCATTATTAAACATGCCCTTTTGCCTATTGGTCAATTATCAGAAAAAGCAGCAGAGGCCAGAAATAAACATTTTAGAAGTTATAGACAAGACTTCTCAAGAAAATTCTCACGTGAACTCTGTAATAACGATAATTTAAATTCGGGAATTTCGAAATAAAAAAGTACCCTATGTGCTATTCCTAGTATTTTTTACCCGTATACCGTAAACTGCTGCAACTTTACAAACTATACACAAATTTGTCTATTTCATTTGAATTACGATAAATCTCATTCGCTTGCTTTATTCTCGTTTTCTACCATTCTGCAGTGATTATTGGTTATTTGGGCATCACATTTTTCATTTTATTTAATGGTAACTCCATTAATACTCTGTCAGTTGTGCGACAAAGCTCGGTGGGTAGAGCCGCATTTTTTTTGCGCTCCAAAACTTTTTAATTTTAACTATTAAAAAGCTGTGTTTTTATACAGGATTAACTGCTCAAGGTAAGATAATACTGTCTTCTTCTATTATTACTTATTATTTTTCGCAAAAGATTGGTTTTTATCACAAAAAACTTAGCAGGCAATGTGTAGTGTTGCAAAGCCATTATTTCTTTCTTTAAAAACAATTGTGAGTCAAAATTATGAATAGGTTCCGAGAAAATCGCAAAAAACGTCAAATTCCGTGCAAAGTTGCAGCAGTTTACGGTACCGAATTTCATCGAAATCCGTCCAGCAGATTTTGCGTGATTGAGTAACAAACATCCTCACAAAGTCACAAACTCACATCCAAACTTTCGTATTTATAATATTAGTAGGATAAATGTTATATAACACAAAAAAACCTACCTCATTTTCTTTGTCGCTTTAGGAATACGAATCCCTAGCTTAAAATTTAATATGATAATAGGTCTGTAATGATCGCTATTTTTAAAATGAAAGACTTAATCAATATTTCTATTACATTCCTAAAATGTGCTCAGTGATCAATAATTAAGACATTTTGGTTGGTTAGGTACCTACCCATTTTTAAGTTTTTTTTTTTAAGTATTTTAGTAACTATGATATCTAACTAAAGTGTGTTCTAGTTTTATTTTATAAAATATTTTATTAGGTACACCTTTACAAGACTGATTGAATGAGTATATCTATGTAAGAAAGTAGTATGTTTGCAGTGTTGAGCGTAGTCGACTACTAATGTGTAGTTTAACTACAAATCACGATCAATTTAGTCGATAACAAATAGTTGCAACTACATTTATTCTAACTACAATAATCGCAACTACCTACATCCCATCCTATCCCCTCCCGTCCCGTCCCGCCCCGTCCGACAGACAGGTATTAGGCCTTAAAAGTCGCTCATAATGCAATTTTTTAATAGTAGTCCCACACTCTGTTTACTATTATTTTTAAACAGTCAGGTATCCCCTCCATAAAATAGCACCAATACGGCGCGCTTGCGTCTTTTACTACCTGCATGAGATCAGTCGGAATTTACCGTTCGCCAACGTGTTCGTGTGATTGTTCGATACGCACAAAACTTTACTGTTTTCAAAAATTCATTTTAAGGTGATAAAGTGGATTTTGTGTCAGTTTCTACCATGGATTGTGTACAATCAGGTATGAACTTTATCGAAAACAAATTTTTTACATAACGATTTGATGTTTAATAATTTTTTTGCCCATAATGGCTGAGCTCTACGAAATAAAATAAAAAACACACATCTGTAGAGAACATTAAGAGTTTCAAACTACATATTTCTGTGCTTAAATTTTATTAGCGATTTGTAGAATAGAACCCTCCAGAAATTTAGAAAGTAAAACACAGCCACCACGTACCACTCTATTATTTTTAGTGATTTATTTAGTATATGGACTTTAAAAACTAGGTAAATTATGTGATTTTTAAATGCCTATTTTTAATTACAGGCCCTTCTTCTGCTCCATAAGTCTTATCTAAGAAAAGACTTATGGAGCAGAAGAAGAGCATTATGGAGCATTATAGAATGCTCAGATGCTAAATCCTTCAATGAAAAATTGAAATTCTTGTTGTTGGAGATTCTCAGTCGTTTTTCCGAACATGACCCAAGCATTTCTGTTGTGAAACAAAAATTATCGATTGTACGACAAGAATTTAAACAGAAATGGTCAAATGCCCGGAACACAAAGCTCAGGTTCCTAGAACACAATAGCAAGTGGCTTAATGGAACAATATCGCTACCGAAAGCAGGTATGTAAAGCCTATTATTTATATACATAAACAATTATGTGACTCTTATTATAATAGGTAATGACATTAAATGTGTCCATTGTTGTTGTTGATCCCTCAAACGTCTTTAGGCTGAGAGAGAGACCTCAAAAACCATTCTCAGAACTATGTGAAGGTAGTAAGAGGAGAAAAACAAAAGATCTTCGGTCATCTGACTTAAGAGAGTTGTCATACGCAACACGACGGGTGAAGTAGAAGCATCAAAAATTGTGAAAGTCCTTACAAGAAGCCCCACTCGAGCAAAAAACTATGAAGAAGCCCTTAAGAAAAGCACCGCTGAAAAAGAAAAAGAGGTCTCAACAAAAATGGCACATTTACGTGCGCTATTTATGTACACTGAAGCGTGACTCACGCAGACACAATACGAAGTAGTACGAGATACAAATACGGGGTTTTACCCTTGTTATTCCATACTTAAAAAACTGAAGAAAGAATGCTACCCTGAAATTCATTTCAGGGTAGCATTCTTCCTTCAGTTCAGTCATGTTTCGGTAACGTGGTGAACCGCGTTACCAAAACATGCGCAGAAGTAAGGGTTCAAAGTTTGATGGATCATACGACCAAACGACTCTTTTTACATCTTGGTGAAGAGGTGCTGGAACAATTGACAGTAGCGGAAAAACAATCATTTGTTCTCATAAGCAAAAGATCTTTGTGTGCTACCTAATATTTATTTCTGTGACTTTTAGTGCCGTGCAATTAATATAGTATATGTAAATTTGTTAGTGCAATAAATTCTATCATCTTCTATCTTCTTTCACTTCGTGCCGCCTTCATCTTCATCATCATCATCTTTTCTTCATCTCTGTTGCTTATTTCTGCTTTACATCACTGCTGTTCTCTTCTTGCTGCACTCCACTTCGACTGCTGCTTTGCTGTTGGGAAGTATAGAACCTACCGGTAACGTACTTTCTACAGGTGATAAATAGAAGTTAAAAAATTGTTCATAGTCTAAGATCCGAGCTAAGGTCGACCAATGTTATTTTTATCTGGGTGCCACTAACTCGGATCTTCTACTATCACTAATTATTATTTCAATATGATTATTGCATTAACTAAATAACGATTCAAAATAATTATCGCTTCACATCACACAAAAAGTTTGTGTATTTTGAAATTGTTTTGTTCATAAGTTGCCTTTAATAACACTTTGTTTGTAATACTTGTACTTAAAATAATACAAATAAAACTGTTTCTTCTTTTAATTCAAAGTATGTAATAATGGTACAAAATACAACATTTGGTTATACGACACTCACGAGTTTACATTTTATATCAGACAAGTTATAGACATTCTTTGTTTTTTTTAATACTTGTGTATGAACACTGATATATGTGTAAATATGACGACTTCAAAGGCTCTTCGAAAGCATCATGTGTGTTTTCAATGCGATAGCCATATATTTCAATATGATGATTAAGATCATTTTTGACTCTGTTTAAAATTAATAACATTCCATTTACTGTTGCATGAGGTATATTATTAATTTTAACGCCCATTTATGTAAATCACTTTTCAACGCAAAATCTTTTTCATAATTGGTTTTGTCCTCGATTGAATGAATGAATGAATGAATCTTCACTAAAATCGTTCATATCACAAACTGAATCACTGTCCACAAAATTGACGATGCAAGTAAAACCTGCAGAACCCTCACTATATTTCTCACACACTGCCATGTCCTAGCAGCACCAAAACATTTGATTTATTTATAATTTCTTTGTACTTCTTCTGAACTTTTCGCCGAAAACCACCACTTCTCGAACGTTTTTTCCAGTTTTTGTAATTCTTGTCTATTTAACATCGATTTAAATACGGCAAAATAACTTTTCTGACAAAAAATTATAGCCAACTAAATGTTTTCTTATAATTGTGTTCCCAAAATCAATTTAAGATCAAACCATCTTATATTGTTCTTTATTTTTTACTGTAAGTAAGATGATCCATATTGCAGTAGTTAAGTAAGATATAAGAGTGATATCACTCTTATATCTTACTTAACTACTGCTGTTGATCTTATTATAGATTTAAATAAGATCAGAAAAGTAGGTATTTACAGTGTTCTTATGCTATGCTGATATTAGTCTGACTTCTTACAATAGTATTTAGCAAGACTATTATAAAATCAAATTAACTTAGAAAACGGGGCCATAAAATCAGGTGTTGTCAAGTGCAAAAATTCTTCGTTAAAGTTATTATAGGAGCAAGAAGCTCTTAATGGTATTATAAAATGCTCTTGTATACATATTTGAGACTAGATAACAAGACTAAGCGTTCTTGAGTTCGTACTAGCTTGTATAAGATAAATATAAGAGCGATAACATGTTTCAAAATAATTTAAGAGGGCTATAAAACCACTACTCTCACAAAGTACGCAAACTGAGCCTCTTTTGCTAGTTGGGATTTCTTTGGCAGACTGAAAAAAGTACTGAAGTCTTTTATCAGGAGGCAACAAGGTTTGGCATACTAAAGTGGACCAAGCTTGATGCCCTGAATGTGAAAGTCAGAAAACTGTTAGCGACGTACAGCATGTATCATCCACGATCATCGGTGATGAGATTGTATATCCCTCGGAAGAGTGGGGGTCGTGGATTCTTAAATGGCAAGAACCTACACAATCGTGAGGTAAATCTGGCATCGAATTTGCGAAGTCGCATCAAAGCAAGAAGGCTATTATTAGCAGGTTCATTATTTGCATGACGCAAAGGAATTTTTGCGGAACTAGATGATGATACTTTTCCCAAACCTAATAGTGATGAAATATCTAATATTGTCATCAATTTACTAAAAAACTATGGTCGCGTCTGCAACTAATGCACGCGACCGCTGTAACTCTGCGTGATAGGAAAGGCTATATAATAATCGCAGGGAACGACGGATATATCTGACAGAACCATATAAATATATAATGTGCATTTTACAAACTAGTGTAGAGAGTGAGAGAAATTATTATGAGAGATATATTTTATTGAAGTAAAATACATTTATACTATAATTTGATTAAAAACTTAGTTGTTAATTAAAAAAAATAAAAATAAAAAACAATTTCATGTACGTTAACAAATACTAAATAAACTCAAGTATCTGACGTTGATCAGGTAGGTATTGAGGTTTTGTCCAGTCAGATCGGTCGATTCTAATACTGTGCTCGCCCCATAGGCGACAGGGAAGGAATCCGATCGATCGCGCAGTCAGTTCGCTACAGGCGGGCTTATCGCAAATGCAATTTCTTCCAGCCAACCTACACAGTTCACGAGTTCGCTCAAGATCTCTCAAGACACAGGAAGAAGCCTCAAGAAATACTTAGTGATTAGAAGAATAGTGAATAGTGCTCTGTCCGTATTGCTTCGTATCGCTCACACTCACTGTACCGCTGGGTATTTAGTACGACCGAATCGTTTCTTTCAACCGTTTCTCTACTCAACACCCGTAGAAAAAAAGATTTAGCAAGAAGAAGACAATTTAGCAAACAGAAACCTAAGTGCACAAAGAAGGACAAATATATAATAAACAATGATGATTTATTGCAAATAAGCTACAATAAACATTTGATGCAGGCCGCTTTGGAAGAAGCTTATGTTTAGCATCATACTTCCTGCACCTGAAATAATGATATAGATTGTATTATATTTATAAACTAGCTGTCGCCCGCGGCTTCGCCCGCGTGAGTTTCGCTTAGATGAAAAGTCTTTTTGTGTTCCAAACAGTTTCAGATGTTCCAGATCTTTAATTTTTATACGTCAGCAGAAAATGCTCATCAGCTTGAACGATTTTTGCTAAGGCGCCATTTCCATATATGTTATAGTGTAGCTGGTCTCTTGCAGTTCTTCATCAGATGTTCCAGATCTTCAATTTTTATACGTCAGCAGAAAATGCTCATCAGGTTGAACGACTTTTGTTAAGGCACCATTTCCATATTTCTTATAGTTTAGCTGTTCTGTTATGGTTCTTCATCAGGTGTTCCAATTTTCAAAATCAATAATAGCCTATATGTTGCCCAGGCTTAATAGCTATACAACAAAAAAAGTTTCATTAAAATCCGTCCAATAGTTTTTGCGTGAAACGCGTACATACATACAGACAGACAGACAAGAAATTCCAAAATTTTTTTTTTGCTTTCTGTTGTTCTTTTTAAGTGTCCCTCTATCCATTTTAGTCAAAAATACTAAATGTACAGACAAAATATTTTTACTGTTTTATTATATGTATAGATAATAAAACACAATGGGAATGTGGAAAAAATGTTTTATTTAATGTAAGGGTGACGTAACCCTTTACGCTGATGATACGAGTCTCTTTTATTTTGGAAACTCCATAGATACAGTAATTAAAGACCTCCTACTAATGCTGCCGTATAAATAAATACGAAAATGTGAAGGACCCAACTGCACGTCTTCGCTGTGGCTAACTGGCTTTACGGCGCGTTGTCGTTCTTTAGATAACTCGTATTATTTCGTTATCTATTAGCAAAAATTACATATGTTTATTTAGATAAAATAAATTGTTGTTAATATCACCAGCTACAATTAACGAAAGCTAAAAAGAAGCTTTGCCTATTTTAAATGAAAGATATGACAACGAATTCAAAATATAAAATGATAAACCTACTAGATAATCCAGTAATGACTAGGTAAAGTTCCATTATTATTCGGCAATTTATTTCCAGTGTCAAACATCATTGGCTGCAATTAAAAACTTAAATGTAAACAAAGAAAATTGTCCTATAATTCTTTGCATTTTAGTAAGAACATTGGATAACCTGGATTATTTGATAACCTATTTTTTTTTTTAAAGCGCTTTTGCTTTAGAAAATGAAGCGCAGCCAACAATGGTTGCGAAGGTAACTCTTCCGCCTGCTGCCTTGCTCAAAGCAACTACAGGGAGCTCCCAGCTGCTACTATGAATGCTGTGGAGGATACAAACAGCAAATCCTGCTTAGTACCAGTCCCAACAATATAAGTTATTTAACTGCATTAAATTTAAATGGTCGCCTTTAATGACATGATGGAATCAGTAGCACGGTGTACGGACTCTCCATAAACCGAAGCAAGACCAAAATCATGGGCCGTAAAGGCGAGATGGAACGCACTGGTACACTTGATTTGGACATTGTTTGAGATGCGGTGTTGGAGGAAAATGCTTTAAATACCATGGACAGCACATCAACCAATCATCCGACAACTATATTTACCACACCCTGTTTAAAAAATATAACGAATTGTTTTAGGCGACTTTAAAATATAAAAGGACAATGAAGGAAAATTAATATAGTGGAAAAATTATCATTAAAATTATTTAAAATAAATTTGCGTAAGTGGTTAGTTGACAAATGTTTTTATGATATAAATGAATATTTTAATACAATTTAATTATACGCTTAATACAATTCAAATACCTAATTAGTTTTGGTCACATCCGTCTTTATATATATTTATTAATTTATAAATAAAATGAAATGATCGACTTATTTATTAATTAATTAAAATGCTTGTGTCAATTGTTTGAAAATTTGCATGCCAGTGATGGTGTAACATGTTGTTCTTTTATACTATTATTTTATCCTATCCTATGTACTGTGTTATTGCAAATAAATATTTCTATTTCTATTTATTTCTATTTCTAAAAATTTATAGAAAACTAGCTGTTGCCCACGGCTTCGCCCGCGTGACTTTGGCTTGAATGAAAATTCTTTTTGTGTTCCAAACTGTTTCCTGTGTTCCAATCTTCGATTTTTATACGTCTACAGAAAATGCTCATCAGATTACCCAAGTTTTGCTAAGGCGCCATTTCCGTAAATGTTATAGTGTAGCTGGTCTCTTGAAGTTATTTATCAGATGTTCCAGATCTTCAATTTTTATACGTCAGCAGAAAATGCTCATCAGGTTGAACGATTTTTGCTAAGGCGCCATTTCCATATATGTTATAGTGTAGCTGGTCTCTTGGAGCTTTTCATCAGATGTTCCAGATATTCAATTTTTATACGTCAGCAGAAAATGCTCATCAGGTTGAACGATTTTTGTTAAGGCACCATTTCCATATTACTTATAGTTTAGCTGTTCTGTTATGGTTCTTCATCAGGTGTTCCAGTTTTCAAAATGAATTATAGCCTATATGTTGCCCAGGCTTAATAGCTATACAACAAAAAAAGTTTCATTCAAATCCGTCCAGTAGTTTTTGCGTGAAACGCGTACATACATACAGACAGACAGACAGACAGACAGACAAGAAATTCCAAAAAAATTTTTTTGCTTTCTATTGTTCTTTTTAGGTCTCCCTCTATCCATTTCAGTCAAAAATACTAAATTAATAACTCAAATTAATTTACGGACTACGGTTAGGGAATCGATTGAGAAGCCTTAATGTGTATTACAAAAAAAAATGATAATGAAAGCTTACTTAGCCGCTCAAACACTCAGTAGTAGTTTAACGGATGCAATTATGGTTTATGACACTTTTACAAATACCATAATTCAAAGATCGCGCCCCAAGAGTAAAGTTTATCAGACTAGTCGACAGAATTTTTGATTTTTTAAACGTTAGGAATCCCTGGGGCACAGGTTTTAAAAGACCTCTAAAGGCTACGAACGAAAAACGATGGAGGAAGAAAATATTATCGGAAATCAATTATCATTACTTACTACTCCGCTGGCTCAGTGACCCCAAAGTGGATCTTGGCCTCCGAAACGAGAGAGCGCTTACTTCTATTCTGAGCGGTCGCTCGCCAGTTTTCCGCTCCTAGCTCACAAATAAAATAAAATTAGCAGACGATAAACTATTAGTTAATTGGAGACGTAAAGTAGGTTTTTTTAGGATTTTACAACGCCGTAATTTCGGCGCTTAATATTTACGACACGTACGTCAAATCTGATAAACCATTACTCGAATATCTTCTAAATTATAAGCTTAGCCAGAACCATCTTGAAGTGTTTTTCTGTGCTATTCGAAGCAGAGGTGGTTGGTACCCGAACCAAACGGCTGCGCAGTTTATTAATGCATATAAGCAACTATTGATTCACCACGAAATCAGTACATCCACACAAAAAATACAAAAAATAATGTCGTAGATACAAAATATGGTAAAATCTACATACGAAACTTCTTAGACTTACACTGGCCGACGAATTATACAATGTGTAGACAGGTGGACGTCATATATACTGACTATTCCAAGTGTTTCGATCGTATTGACCATCAATTGCTCTTAAAAAAGCATTCTGAGGCTGGAATTCGTGGTGATTTATTAAGGTGGTTCTATGCTTGTATTAGTAACAGATCCCAGGCTGTTGCTGTCAATAATTATGTATCTTCTTGGGTTAAAATACCAAGTGGTGTACCTCAAGGCTCCCATTTAGGCCCACTTTTATTTCTTATTTTTATTTCAGACATTGAATCAGTTTTAAAAGATTCTAAAGTTTTAATCTTTGCCGATGACATGAAATTTTTTAAATGTATCGATAATATTGATGATGCTATTACTTTACAAAGAGATTTGGCTAGACTGGACGATTATTGTGTTCAAAACAAGCTTGACCTCAACCCCTCTAAATGTTTTACTATAACGTTTACTCGTAAACTTATTACAGTTAATTATAATTATTCCCTTAAAAATCAAAATGTTACTAAAGTTTCAGAGGTAAGAGATCTAGGAGTCTTACACGATTCTAAATTATTATTTGACAGCCATATTAACACTATAACGGCAAAGGCATGTAAAATTCTTGGTTTTGTAATGCAAATATCACATGACTTCAAAGGTGTCAAAACCCTGAAAGTTCTTTATTGTGCATATGTTCGAAGCATTATTGAATATGCCTCTCAGATCTGGAACCCCCAGTATGATAAATATATATCTCGGTTAGAAAGAGTCCAAAGCAAATTCATTCGCTTTCTTAATTTTAAATGCAAAACAAGATTTTCAGATACTGCCTGTAAAAAGCACCACTTGCTACGCTTAGAGAAACGGAGGCAAATATCCGATGTTATTTATGTTTTAAAAAAAAATTCTGATAAAATTGACTGCCCTGAACTATTGAGTCTATTTAATTTGCATGTACCTATTCGTTCGTTTCGCCACAAGCGTGTATTTGGTCTTAGTAGTGTAGCAACTAATTACCGGAGAAACTCTTTCGTATGGCGTGCGGCAAATATATTTAATACTCTATGCGATTCATATGACTTTGATTTATTTACAACTAGTATTAATAAGGTACGGCGTGATCTAAGTAATAATTATTTTTGCTAGATTATTTGAATAACTACAATTACTTTTTCTGTTAACATTTTTCTACTTCTGTTTAGTATTTCTTTTAACTTGTTCTATTACATATTTTGTTTCTAACTTCTGGCTATTGTGACACTTTGTTTGCTTGAGTTTTTCTATTTCTTACTTTTTTTTCTACCTGTGAAGATTTGTAATTGGCTTTCTGTTTCTTATTTACTCTATCTGTTCTAACTTCTTATGCTGTAAGTCTTCCTTAAATGTTAAAATAAAAATAAAATAAAGCAAAGAACAAATACAAAAATAATGTCAGCTACAAAACATAGGCCTAAAACTATTACTCCTGCACCCTCCCTTCAAAATACAGTACCAGGATCTTCGCAAGAAAAAAATAATGGAGAAAGAGAACAAGCAGCAAACGAAGAATAACAAGAGAACCTTTATGGAGAAAGAGAACAAGTAGCAATTGAAGAATAACCAGAGATCATTAATGAAGGGAACAAGCAGCAAACGAAAATCGAGGCGAAAACCAAGTAGGTAAAGAGAGAGAAGCTGTAAAAACTGCCGGTGTAGTGTTCTACACCGTGTATTAAGAATAGGCAGTTGCTATCTATTCAAGAAAACGAATTACCTTACCACTGAATTTACTCGTAAATAATGTTTGTTTTCTTTCATTATTTCATTTTTATTTTCGATAATGTTTTAGAATAGGTACCTCACGAAAACCGAGTTAAGTGGGGCTTCCCAAGCAATTATCTGTGTGACTGCGGTGACATTGAATTCATGATGCACCTGTTGTCGTGTCCAAAATGCCCCACCTGCACAATAGAGGACTTAAACGAGGCCAACGACAGAGCACTCAGCGTAGCCAAATACTGGTCTAAACTAATTTTATAGCTGTTGCGACTCGACAAGAAGTACCTTTTTAAAACACCATGAGTGGTGATGATTTTAAGTAAGTACTTAGATGTATAAGTAAAGTCATTATATTATAATGCCATCTTAAGTTAAACGCCATACGAATAAATAGTAAAAGGTGATAACTACATTTGAACATATCATTATTAATGGGACTAGACATAATTTGAATAAAACTAACGTGAGAAATAGACAGTATGATTTGGAGACTTATTTGAAAAAGGCCGGAAAATCGAAAATTTGGATGTGAGTTTGAGTTTGTGAATTTGTGAGGATGTTGTTACTCAATCACGCTAAATGGACGGATTTCGATGAAATTTGGTATACGGGTAGAAAAATACCGGGAATAGCACATAGAGTACTTTTGATCCCGAAATTACCACGGGAGCGAAGCCCCGGGGCACAGCTAGTGAACAATATATACTAAATTATTGGATCATTTACGAAAATATAAAACGTTACAATTTTTTGCGGTGATGTCCTGATCATCTTTAACTTGGTGTAGGCGATGGAAGGTAAGTGCGAATGAAAAACGGTAGATATTTTGGAAAATTCAAAAGGAAGCCAGTTATAGGACGCGGCAGCGGACGCGCACGCGTGCGCGAGCGCGGGCTGTACGGGCGAGACTGAATAGGGTGCGGCGGTGACGCCAGCGCCTCGGCTAAACTCGGGAAACTTCGTCGTCGTACGAGCGAAAGAGACAGCAAACCGAACGGAAAAGAATGGAACTATTCGCTTAACCGACGACGTATAAGAGGTTCCTTTGAATATGTATAATTAAGAAAATAAAACAAATCGATACATTACAGGTGAGTACAACAGGTAAGTACATACTTCCTAATATTTATCTTATACATATTTATTAACCAATACACATTATATCTTCAGGTTGAAACTACAAGAATAATGGACAGCTGATAGCTACATCAAGGTAAGTGAACTTATGTAAGTATACACATTTATATATTTCTTTTTTTTTCTAATAACTATATTTATTTATTTTACAGGTGCAGCCGAGCGGACCATTTATTTAGACGCATCGACAACATCCTCCCCCACAGTGTCGTCATCACGACACTCATTTCTCAGGAGTAGCGCTACCCGAGCAGCAGGACGCTTCAATACACTTGACTTAGTTCTAACGTCTAGAGTCCGGACTCGGCCATCAGCTCCGGGATACACTTTTTCTACAATACCTTTGAGCCATACATTTCTCGGTGACGCTGGGTCTGCTATAACTACAAGGTCTCCTACCCCCTAGTTGTGTGCCTTCTCCTACCCATTTGGTTCTGGGGGCTAGTGTAGGTAAAACCTCTTTCATCCATCTGGACCAGAATAAATCAGCTAGGCGCTGGGCGATGCGCCACTGTTTTCGAAGATAAAGGTCACTGTCATCAAAAACGCCAGCTTGCGGTAAGTTAGAAGACGATCCTATTAAAAAATGGTTAGGCGTAAGCGCCTCTGGGTCACGTGGATCCACCGAGACGTGAGTGATAGGTCGACTATTTATCATATTTTCTACCTCACACATAAATGTGTACAATGTTTCCTCTCTAGGAGCGCGCTCTTTGAGTACGACTTTCAGGGCGGTCTTGACACTTCTAATTAGCCTTTCCCACGCCCCGGCCATGTGTGGACTAGCTGGAGGTAAGAACTTCCATCTTACTCCCTTGTTTGTAGTCTCTGTTACAAGGACATCGTTCTTTAACACCTCCTGGTACGCTCGCTTTAGCTCCGTGTCAGCTCCACGTAGATTGGTACCGTTGTCCGAGAACAAAGTATGTGGCCAGCCTCGGCGAGCGGCCATTCGGCGCAAAGACATTATGAGTGAGTCCGTTGTAAGGGAGGAAACTAACTCGATGTGCACGGCGCGCACAGTGAGGCATGTGAATAGAACGCCGTACCTATGCACTCTCTGCCTACCTAAAGCTACATCTATCGGTCCGAATAGGTCCAGTCCACACATAGTGAAAGGCCTCTGATGGTGAGTCAATCTACAATCAGGTAAATCACCCATCCGTGGGGGTGAAGGTAAGGCTCTTCTAAAACGACAGACCAAACACTGTTTCGCCACGGTTCTAACCGTGGGTCTCAATTTAAGTATCCAGTATTTCTGGCGCAACTCATTGACTACCATTTCGTTAGAGGAATGCGCTGCGTTAATATGATAATGCATTACTATAAGTCGGGCTAAATAGTTTTTACCATCTAATATTATTGGACTCTTTGTCATCTGACTTACATCTTTTATATTCTCAATACGACTACCTACACGTAACAAGTTATTTTCGTCTATTATAGGGGTAAGTGTACGCAGACGACTATCATGTTTTATTTCTACTTTAGATTCTAAACTATCTATTTCGATTTGAAACGATTCATATTGTGAGTGGCGAAGCAATAATATCTCCGCTCTACTCATTAACTCCTCATTGACACAATTGATTGAACCTTTTCTACATTTTTCAATAAATAACAATACGGTCGCAGTGGTACGAAGCAACCTCAACCAGCTGGAGAACCGAGTCGGTTCCGGAACAGGTAACTCACATATTTTAATTTCTTTATTTACAACATTTACACTTTCTAATATTTCATCTGAAATTTCTTTTATTACAGGATGTTGCGGCCAGCTACTACGAGGTTGGTGCAAGAAAGAAGGTCCTGTGAACCACTGCGAGTCGCTACTCAAAATATAATCTGAATTTTTCGTTCCTATATCGGCTATATTTAAGGCTGTAGGTACATAATGCCATTGTTTAGACGTACTACATTCATCTATTTGTCCTAATCTATTAGCTATGAATATTTTATACGACCTACTGTGATTACTTATCCAGTATAAAACAACTGTGGAATCCGTCCAGTAGTAAACTGAGTCGGGGCGCAA
This sequence comes from Ephestia elutella, assembly GCA_018467065.1. Classification (NCBI taxonomy): domain Eukaryota; kingdom Metazoa; phylum Arthropoda; class Insecta; order Lepidoptera; family Pyralidae; genus Ephestia; species Ephestia elutella. The sequence continues at coordinate 4,147,333 of CM031578.1, forward strand.
TCGGTGTTCTTTTAGAATACTACTAGCCAACCTACAAGCCAACACTGCGCCTTGCAACTCAAGGCGTGGTACTGAGATCGGTTTGACGGGAGCGACCTTACATTTACTCGCGACAAACGGTACTATCACTCGTCCATCGTCGCTTTCCTTACGCCAGTAAGCCACGGCCGCATACCCAGACGGCGATGCATCGCAAAACAAATGTAACTCTAATGATTCGTTGTTACCTGTCTCATAGTTAGAAAAATACCAACGTGGGATTCTAATATTATTTATTTCGTTGGCTTGACTTATCCACTGTTTAAATAAAATAAATAAATTATCATTTATTTTTGTATCCCACTGTACATTAGTTTTCCAAACCTCTCGCATTAATATTTTTCCTTTAATAGTAAACGGTACTAAATATCCGTGAATATCAAAAATAGACATAACAATTCGTAATACTTCTCTTTTAGTAGGTGCGCGCTTTAAGAGTAAAATATCAGCTGATACACGCTTGAAAGATAGATCGAAAGATAACGTATCAGTACTTGGATGCCACAATAGACCGAGCGCCCGCTCGGGTTGCTTATCAATTTCCAACCTTACGCACTTGTCATTAAGGATCTCCTTCGGTACGTCACATAGAACAGCTGATTCATTACTAAGCCAGTTACGCATCTCAAAATCACCTTGTTTATGAATATAAGATATTTCTTTAACCATTTTAATTGCTACATTTTTATCTGAAAAACTATCCAGATAATCGTCCATGTATTGATTACTTTGTATAGCATGGACGGCCTCTGGCATTTGTTCTTTAAAACGAGAAGCGTTCTTGTCTTGATTGATAGCCTGAGCAATAAACGGCGAACAGTTCGCGCCAAAAATCAGTGACGTCATAGCACAGTGGCTGATGACGTCACTACCCTTTTCTTTCCACAGAAATCGTAGCGCATGTTGATCTGCACTGTGTATTTTAATTCTTAAAAACATATCTCGTATGTCTCCTAAAATTCCTATACTATTTTCCCTAAACCTAAACATAATTCCAAACAATGAATTTAACAGGTTGGGACCTTTGAATAAAAAATCATTTAAACATTTATTGTTACTCTTAGCGGCAGCATCAAATACTAATCGTAATTTTTTCTTATTTGGATTCTGTACACCGAAATGAGGTAAATACCAGCGCCGTTTCACCGTCTCATCACTACACTCCGCCTCGCTAAGTTTTCTAGCATAACCGTTAGCAAATAAGTGTTGGACGCGCTCTCTATACTGTGACTCATATTCCTCACTCAATGACATTTTTTGTTCAATAGATTTTAATCTTTTTAAGGCAGAGTGATATGAGTTCGGCATGGCGACAGACTCGTCTTTCCATGGGAGGCTTACGGTCCATTGATTATTAATTAACTCTGCGGATTTGCTAATAATGTCGGCAGCCTTTACTTCGTCGGCATTTCGACGCGGTTTATTACAAATACCTAAACAATCTATTGAAAAGGATTGACGGACCAACTCGTGCAGTTCGATGTCTGCGTGCGTAGGTATTGATGAGTCGGCGATAGCGGCGGCGGCCGGTGGCGAGTCTACGAACTCGTCGGCGTCGGCGCATGTTACATAAACGCTACTGTTATTGTCTTGGTGTAAGGTACCATGTACGCACCAACCTAATGGGGTCTGTGTTATAAATGGTCCACTAGGCGTACACCTCTTGCACGATATTGGTGCAATTAAATGATAATTATCTTGTCCTAATAATAATTCAGGTTTTATTTTATTTCCAAGAAAATTACTATTACTACAAAAATGCGACATGTTATCAATTTTATCATACATACTTAATTTAGACACGTATTGCACTGGTAAATTTAGTTCTTTAATTTTACGCGCACGTACATTAAAACGATCACCGGCACTGTTACTAATGTCAAAGTCAATTAATTGGGTTTTACATACCAATGCTGCGGAGTCCCATGCGCACGTCGCGCGCATGGTGAAACTCTTACCGTGCAGACCAGCTCGGTCTGCCAGGTCTCCGGCAACCAGACTGACGGTCGCCCCGTCGTCTAGCAGGGCGTACGTGGGGACACTTTTTTTGGGGCCGTGCACTATTATTGGGACCACTTTCAACATAACTTTAGGCACTTTTACGCACTGTGTTTTTACACTGTTAGGCGAGGTCAGGTGAGCGACCACCTCGCTGCTGGTGTCCTGCTGGGCCTCCTCCGACGGGGGTTTAGCCGCTTGTGGCTTCTTCCAGTGTAGCAGACGGTGATGAGGCCCGCCACAGGCCTCGATGTTACAGCTCTTCGCGGGGCACTCTGACTCATCTGTGTGTTTCTCGCCCAAGCATTTATAACACAGTTGGTTTACTCTCACATATCTCCATCTGTCCCTTCTAAGGGCGCGCTTGAACTTCGCGCACTCCGTTAGTTTGTGATGTTTTCCTTTACAAAAGCTGCACTTGCGCATCGTATCAGCATCTGTGCATACTAGTACAGGGCTTTTTCCCCCTTTATAAAACTCTGTTAGTTTCTTTTTACAATCGCTGGCATGGACGTAACTTAATCCTGACTCTGCCACCTTCTTGGCTTCTTGATACAGGAATTTCGATATAAGTTCCAGCTTGGGCGTCTCGTCATCCAGGTTTTCATGTACATATGTGGCCCACATATTTATTAATGACGTGGGTAACTTTGTGAGAATAATGTTCACCAAATCGGGGCTTCGCAAATAATCTTGTTGCTTGATTTGTTTCGTTGCAGTAATATAGTTTTTAATTTTTATTGCGAAGTTTACAATTTCTGTAGTGTAGGCCTGTGGTAAGGGCGGCAACTTTTTCAACTGTGAAATCACCTTACGCATGATATTTTCCGGCCTGCCGAATCTCAATTCCAGAGTTTCTATGATTTCTTGGGGTGACGTGGCGCTCATCAATAGGGATGCTATGGCCTCTTTTGCCTCACCACGAAGGCACTTCCGTAGACGGCAAAGATTTTCTTGGTCACTATAATTACACAGGCGTGACGACTCATAATAAGCTTCTTTCAATTGTAGCCACTCCAGGGGGTCTCCAAAGTATAGTGGCAGGTCTTTGGAGGTGGCTAGCCGTGACAGCAGTTGTTTATTATTGCTGTTTGAGGCGGCGGCTCCTATGGCTTCTTTAATAGCGGTGGATAAATCCGAGATGGCATGGTAGGTACTCATGCCGGCGATGGCTTTGGTCTGTTGTTCCAGGTTATCACTGTTCTGATGATCACAACACTTTTTGGCATTACTGAGCGACGACCCTGGCGCGGCTACAGACTTCTCTAACCAGTTTTCCACCTTACACTGGTAGGATGTAACGGACGAATGTCCCGTATGTCTGGATGCTCTGGAACTTCCATCCAGGTCAGCCAGATCTGCGGCTAGCTTCTTTTCTAGAAGCTCCTTCTCAATTTGAGCTTTCTTCGAGGCCAGTTCGGCCTGCGCTTTAATTTGAGCCTCTTCCAGCGCAATCGCGGCTTTAGCCTGTGCCGCTTCAAATTCGAGACGTTTCCGACGCGCGGTGGATGATGAGGCACGCGAACTTGAACATTTGTGCGCGCCGCCATCTTGTCGGTGGGCATCGGTCGTGTACGACAAATTTATTGCGGATGCAGATTGCACTTTCCCGTCCAGTTGAGCTGCACTAGTGCTCGTATTTCTGTTAAACTGCACATCCGATTTGACTTCCAAAACTTCTTCGTTAGCCGCCTCTTTTCAACTGTTGCCGCGTTCTAACGCCACGCGGCGGGGTTTTGAAGATCGACGACATGCCTGCCACACAGGTTTGAGTCCGTTTTTCCCGCTGGTTACGCAATCCGCTCGTAAGGACGTTTTGTAGGCGATGGAAGGTAAGTGCGAATGAAAAACGGTAGATATTTTGGAAAATTCAAAAGGAAGCCAGTTATAGGACGCGGCAGCGGACGCGCACGCGTGCGCGAGCGCGGGCTGTACGGGCGAGACTGAATAGGGTGCGGCGGTGACGCCAGCGCCTCGGCTAAACTCGGGAAACTTCGTCGTCGTACGAGCGAAAGAGACAGCAAACCGAACGGAAAAGAATGGAACTATTCGCTTAACCGACGACGTATAAGAGGTTCCTTTGAATATGTATAATTAAGAAAATAAAACAAATCGATACATTACAGGTGAGTACAACAGGTAAGTACATACTTCCTAATATTTATCTTATACATATTTATTAACCAATACACATTATATCTTCAGGTTGAAACTACAAGAATAATGGACAGCTGATAGCTACATCAAGGTAAGTGAACTTATGTAAGTATACACATTTATATATTTCTTTTTTTTTCTAATAACTATATTTATTTATTTTACAGGTGCAGCCGAGCGGACCATTTATTTAGACGCATCGACAACACTTGGGGAAGGGATCGAGCTGGTAGACTTATTGTCCACTAGCCAACTTAAACCACGCAAGCTAGAGTTTCCGGTCGAAGAAGATAATGTATGAATTATTCTATTGTTTTACCTATGTCAATTATTCCCGATTCTCACTTTCACTCCGTATGCCATGCGTATTATATTTAGTATTTTAATAGATTAAAAAAATGAATTTTGGGTTTGAAATAAATCTTCGCTAATGGTTCATTTATACATATTTCGTATCTCCAAAACTACACGTAGCATTACAAAAATAAGTATGCAGTTTTAATACGGGTACCCAATATAATAAGAAACAGTAATAGTTTTGGCGGCACCAAAACCACTGTAGACTTTTTTTTTTTTTTTTATTTCGCAGGGGGTAATGCATTTACACACTGAGAAGTTTGACAACTATATTATCAGATGTCAATGTCAACTGTCATGTGAACTGTCAAGAGTTTTCACTGAAAAGCGGGAAAGCATTCTGGAGCCGGGGTTCATGGAGTGCTGATGTTGATTGGATACTGATGCTGAATGCTTATTTTGTTTTGGCCAACCTCCTCCGACTTCATCACGTTTCGAAAGTTAACGGTTTCGGTTTTGGCAATAATAAACTTGCAAGTGTATTTCGAATCGCATTTAATATGGATGACAACGTACGCCCACACCACTCCCCGTCATTTGTGTATTTTTATTTAGCGCCACACTTAAAAAGTTATATTTTTTGCAGTTGCCGAAGGAGGAAATGGAAGTGGAGTCAATCCCGCTATTGGTGTCTCAGCATCTCTTTTCTGAACAAGGGGTGGAGTCAATCCCGCTGTTGGAGTCTCAACATATCTTTACTGAACGCACGAAGGCCGTACGTATACATATTTTTGACATGTTTGTTTTTGCCAGTAAATTTATTGTTTTTTTTTGCTTTGGGTTGATTTTTCTTTTACGAAAAAGTTCTACATACACAGCGTAACAATACTAAATTACTAATGATTGATTTCAATAAAGCACACTCGCTGTACTAACATATGAGGTTTGGCTTTGCATGATTGGTTGAGGGTTTTTGTGTTTATTTAGGACGATGAAGAAATTCTCAGTCAGCACCTTGCCAAGGAAATAGCTGTAGACTCTGGCAGCGAGGTTGACGAGAATGAGGAAATGACCCTCGAAGAGCTGCAACAGCTTCTCGAGGAGCCTGACGACGCCGACGCCACGGAAGACGAGCGCCATGCTGATGCTGATGATGCTGAGCGCCAGGAGACTTTTGATTGGAGCGCAGATTTCAATACATTTACTCTCTCGGCAATTTTAGGGAAGTACCTGGCCCTAAAATCGCCGGGACGAGTCCTATCCTATTAGTATATTTCATTTTTTTTTCAATACAGCTTTAATTAACGATATAGTCAGAGAGACCATTAATTATCTGACCATTAATCAGCTGCTTCGGAAACAGGCATCTCGGCCAATTCAAGATTGAACGATTGGGTCGAGACGTCTGTTTCCGGAATTTACATTTTATTAGTAATGTTCATGTTAATGGGGATATGTGTCAGGGCCGCATCGACGAGTACTGGTGTACAAATATGCCAATACTCGAGATGCCCGGATTCATAAAAATTTTGAGTAGGGACCGTTTCCTAATCTAGATGCGGTTCCTACATTTTACTGACAATTCAGTTGACCCCTGCAACAAACAAGAAAAAAAAAATTAAAATTAAACCAGTATTAGACAACTTAGTAAGTAAATTTAAGTCCGCTTACTCGCCTCGTAGAGAACTATCGATTGACAAATCGTTGCTGCTTTGGAAGGGACGTTTGAATTGGGTACAATGCATCCATTATGTCTACCGAACGCAAATATAAGAAAAGAAAGAAGTAGGAGAATATGTTTAAAGGCCTCCAAACATTTTAATGTCCCGAGATCGACACTTTTTCGACTCGTCAATGAAAAAGACGCCCCGATCGAATCGATATTGAATAAAGTAATTGGTCGTAGGCCAGTTTTGGGGCCAGATATAGAAAAACTACTAGTTAAGTATATACTAACTATGGAAAATAAATTTTACGGGCTGACTAGAATGGATTTACGCCGCTTAGCGGACCAATTAGCTATGAAAAATAAGATAAGTAATCCATTTAAGGAGGGTTTTGCTGGAAGATACTGGTTAAAAGAATTTTTAAAACGAAATTAGCAAATTTTCTCCACAAGACAACCAACTGAAACTTCTCAAGCAAGAAGCTGCATTCTAAAATTGCCTCCCCTCAACTTTTATCCTTGCTCAATTTTAACACCCATTTCAGATACCGTAACCATAACAATAATACGTTCCAACTTAATGTCTATAAAAATAATACATTCTATTATAACCCTTTAGTCCACATGTGTCGCCAATATAATGATATTCTCGTATCGCATAATGATATAGACATATTCCGTTTGAAACTATTCTAGTTTCGCAGTGCAGTTAGGCTTGCACTGACTGAGTAGTTAGTCATTATTTGTTTTAGTCATAATTTGTTTTTTTTTTCTTACAAAAAACACACGTTACAAAGGTATTTAAAGTAATAACTTTAAGTAATAACGGGCCGCCTCCAGGATCAAGGCTCGAAACCTATCCAGTTGAAGCGAGGGGTGAGACAGGGAGACGTTATATCTCCAAAACTGTTCACCGCCGCCCTGTAAGATGTTTTCAAGCTTCTGGACTGGAGCGGACTCGGCATCAATATCAACGGCGAGTACCTCACTCACCTTCGATTCGCTGACGATATCGTAGTCATGGCTGAGACCTTGGAAGACCTAGGCACAATGCTCGATGGCCTCTGTAGAGCCTCTCAACAAGTGGGTCTAAAAATGAACATGGACAAGACGAAAATCATGTCTAATATCCGTGTCGCACCCACTCCTCTAAAGGTTGGAGACTCTACACTCGAAGTTGTTGACAATTATGTATACCTGGGACAAACAGTTCAGTTAGGTAAGTCCAACTTCGACAGAAACAACAGAAAATGTGCAGAGCAACTACGCTCTGCTGCCAGAAAATGTGGCAGAGAGAATCCGGACAAACGAAGCGGCGGGAAGAATTCTGTACCGGAACTTTACCGGGAAAAAATCTACCGGTAAAATTAAGTACCGGGACAAAATCTCCACGCGACACCACGCTTGTCCGACTAGAATCTAACTTAAGCTATACGCAGTCTGCTACCACCGTAGCTTATGAAGGGAGCTACAGGGCCCTATATGATAACCTAACCTATAAATTAAATACAATTGAACACTTACCAAATTAAATCTTCTTTCTCTTCGGATCCAAACTTGAGTGTCTTCGGGAAGGGGGAATTCCTAATCACCCTACCTAACCCTTGAGATCTCAATTCCCCATAACAACTAAATAGATTTCTTCCCGCAGTTTCCCTCGGGAACAGCCAGATGTGAACAGCCAGCCACGTTTCACCTCTCACAAGAAAAAGTCACAATAACAGAGTTTTTCACAAACACAAATTCAATAGTTATTTGACAAACAGGAAATTCACAATTATCACTCAAACTAAACAACAAGCAAAAGACGCGAGACCGCTCCGCGTATTAAAATCAAACCGATATCGCCCTGGACAATGCAATGGCGACCGTTCGCGAGCCATTCGCGCTAGCAGTGTGAAAACCCCGAACGCCCTCTGGCGGCAGCAATGCGAAACGCCTGCGTTTAGTTTTACCCAATATATTACAAACATCCCCCGTCCCGGTCTGGAGAAGCAGACCGCTAGCTTACTCTACGGGAAGGCGGGCGAGAGAGGTCACACCTCTCCTTAAAATCGAACCGTCGACCAACACCTCAGCCACACGCGGAGTGCCATCTCCGCCAAGAATCAAACGTAATATGCGAGCTCGTCGCCAAAGCAATGAGGGCAAATTTGCCTCTTTTAACAATACTAAATCACCCTCCCTGGGAGGCTCAGTCCTGTCTGTCCACTTCACTCTTTGCTGCAGCAAATGCAAATATTCAAGCGACCAGCGACGCCAAAAGTCCTGGCTCATTTGCTGCAACATTTGAAAACGCGACAACCGATATACGCGTTCATCCTTCCACGGGTATTCGGGCAGGGCATTCAACGGCCCTCCCACCAAAAAAATGACCAGGGGTGAGAGCTTCCAAGTCATTTGGATCTGGAGATAGCGGACAGAGAGGACGAGAGTTGAGGACCGCCTCAACTTTACAAAACACTGTGGCCAGCTCTTCAAAAAGTTAGAGCCGTTTCTCCGATAATGCGGCGGAGGTGGGTCTTTGCGGATTTCACAGCCGCTTCAAAAATCCCTCCCCAATGGGGGCAACTTGGGGGACTAAATTTCCAGGTTATTCCCCTTTGGGCAGCAATTTGACTTAAACTAGTACAATTTTTATCAATAAACACAGAAACATCCTTAAGATAATTTACAGTTCCTTTATAGTTTGTGCCATTGTCAGACCTAATAAGGGAAGGTAGACCTCGACGCGAAACAAAGCGATCCAACGCGGCGACGAAGGCCTCCGTAGTCAGAGCCGATACCACCTCCAAATGGACAGCCTTGGTGGCCAAACAAACAAATACACACAAATAGCCCTTCACAATACGGGCATTACGAAAGGGAGAAGCCTTGATCGAAAAGGGACCGGCAAAATCGGTTCCAACGCCGTCAAACGGCCTCGAAGGTCGGATTCGATCAGCGGGCAAATCACCCATCTGTGGTTGCATCGTGGATGCCTTCAACCTATAACATGCAATACATCGAAACAGGACACTACGGATTGCTCTTCGGGCAGACAAAATCCAAAATTCGCGTTGCAAAATAGCCAACAAAGCATTGCACCCAGCATGGGCGTTACGAATGTGTCGATCAGACACCAAAAGCTGCACCAAGGGTCCGCCCTTGGGCAACAACAGAGGATGGCGAGTCTCATATGGAAGATCCGCCTTCCGGAGCCTGCCTCCAACCCGAAGAAGCCCATCCGAGTCGATGTACGGGTTCAAACGAGCGACCGCGCCCTTCAACTTAGCGCGTCCGTCGCGCAAAATACGAAGCTCTGACTCAAACCGTCCGGTCTGCACGACACGGACCCAATGCAACAATGCGCTCCGGCGCTCTTCTGCACCTGCAATCGGCTCCAACCGCTTTGCCTGTGGGTTTCTACAATTATGTATGAAACGCTTAATCCAACTGGTAACACCCAGAAGCTTATCCAAACTACTATACCGAGCAAGTAGCCAATCCGGCTCCGACGTCGTCTCAGCGACTACAGCATGTACACGGAGCCCAGTCAAACTCAAAGAAGTAACATCTGTCTGACAGACAGGCCAAGAAGTTTCTGATCCCATCAGCCACTCTGGACCCCACCAGAGCGGGTGTGACACCAATTCTGGTGCCGTACAACCTCGGGAAGCACAGTCCGCTGGGTTAAGCTCTCCCGGCACATGTCTCCATGTTATATCAATTCCGATATTCTGGATTTGGGAAACCCGATTTCCCACAAAAACCTCCAAGGTATGTGGGGCCGCGCGCAACCATGCAAGCGCGACCTGGCTATCCGACCAGGCGAAGATGTCCCGTATCTCGACCGTGGCCGCCAGCTCACATGCAACGTGATGCAACAATTTAGAGAGAAGGTGAGCTCCACTCAACTCAAGCTTGGGAATAGTCAGCCTAGTCCTGATGGGGGCGACCTTGCTCTTCCCTAACAAAAGCGAGACATTGACCCGGCCATCGGCGTCAACTGTCCGCATATAGACTGACGCGGCGTAGCCTCGCTCCGACGCGTCACAAAAGCCATGCAGGCTGGCTCGATATTTCCCGGGGGGCAATATTCGACGAGGCAAGGCAATCCGATTGACTTCCTTAATCGATGAAAACAACTCGAGCCAATCATCCAATGGAGAGCCAAACAGCGGCTCGTCCCACGAGACGCCCAAAGTCCAAAGTCTCTGAAGAAGACACTTTGCAGAGAATATCACTGGACTGATCCAACCGCTTGGATCAAACATACGGGCTATTACGGACAACACCGTTCTCTTAGTCCAGACTTTTGGTATTTCCAAGTCCACTTGGAATGTGAAAATATCGGTTAGCGGCTGGTACTGCATGCCCAGCACCGCTATCCTGTTGGGATCATCCACATCCTCAAACAGGTGAGGGTTCTGTTGGTGATCCTCCGGGATCCCTTCTAGAACTTTAGGCTCATTAGACAACCACTTACGTAGCTCGTAGCCACCTGTCTTCAATATTTCAATCAATTCATCCCGCAGTAGGAGGGCCTCCTCAATACTTTGGGCTCCGGTGCACACGTCATCAACATACAAGTCACGTGACAGCACGGAAGCCCCACGGGGAAAGCGGATCCGTTCCCGCTCTGCCAATTCAAGCAATGATCTGATGGCGATATAGGGACTAGATTTCAAACCATACGTGTTTGTGTTGAGTTCATACACCGTCACAGGATCCTCAGGGCGCTCACGCCAGAGTATCAACTGGAATCGCCTGTCCTCAGGATGTATGACTGTCTGGCGGAACATCATCCGGATGTCCGCACCAAAAACCACTTGATGTCTTCTAAAGTTCAAGATGATGTCAATTATGTCCCTATGCAATTTGGGACCTGAATGCAAACATAGATTCAACGAAACTCCGTTCGAAGTGGGTGCGGACCCATCAAAGACAGTCCGCAACTTGCCCGTTGAGGCCTTCACCACCGCGTGGTGGGGCAAAAAATAATGCTCAGTTGAGCTCCAATCAACTCGAGACGGAGACATGTGACCCAAATCCTCGTACTCGCGCATAAATTCAATATATTTATCGCGAAGTACGTGGTCACGCTGCATGCGTCGCTCCATGGACAGCAGTCGTTTCTCCGCAAGCGCCCTACTTTGCCCTAGGCTAGGACGAGAGGCAACAAAAGGTAACCTAGTTACAAACCGACCGGAGGGCAACCTCTCCGTGGTCGATCGAAAATGGGCTTCGCACTCAGCGTGTTCCGGATCCATCCTGGAACTCATAGGTGGCTCCTCCACCTCCCAAAACCTTTGCATGGTCTTGGCCAAGGACGCAGATGCGACAACCGGTGGCTCCTCCGCGGTGCCATTATCAAACACAGGGCCCATCAGGGCAAAACCAAAGATAGTAGACACTGCCATCAGTGAAGACGAACCCAGAGCTTTCTGGGTACCCAACAAAATCCAACCCAATACGTCCGAGCCCAGGAGCAAGTCCACTGGGCCGGGGTGAAAGACAAAGGGGTCGGCCAAATCCAGACCCGAAACCAAAGACAACACACCCGGCGGTATGTCTGTCGAGGGGTGCCAACCCGCAATGGTATCCATTACCATAGCCGAAGTCGTGATCCTCATTGTGGAGGACTTCAGCGAAGAAAAGGTGACAAGTGTCTGGCCCGTCAGACACTTCACTTGTATGCCACCAACTCCAAGAAGTGGCACAGGCGGAGTCTTCCACGACTAAACCTAACTGGTGTGCCACTCGAGTGGTAACCAAACTGCTTTGAGCCCCTGAGTCCAACAGAGCTCTCAAATTAATGGCTTCCCCCTACGACCCCATACGCGGACCACCGCGGTAGGGAGCAGAACCGTCCGCGGCTCTGTCCCAGCAAGGGAGCAAGCTAGTTACGGGCTCCCCACTCTCTCCAAACCAGGGGCGCGCCACTGACCCGGATAATATGGCGGGCGAGTGCACATCCCCATCTGAGGGGGGGCATAACCCGCGGCCCGGCCATACATATGGTACGGCGGGTGGTACTCCAGCCGTGGGTACTCGTGCAGCGGCGGAGAAAACCGCTGCGGCTGCATGTGTTGGGTATTGGCAACCCGCGTGGAGGGGGGTGTCCCCACTCTCACGTCCGATCTAGGGCCCCCGCCCATGAGGGCCCCATCCGGGGCCTGGCCAGCCACATACTGGCCATGACCTTGGGGCGCGTGGTCCCGGTCCGCCAAGACCCGCGCCGGCACGCGACCCCCCTCCCGAGGGGGGGTGCGACGAGCGAAGCCGCGTCCTCCGTCCGGTGGTGGAGGGCTTCGCGCAGGAGCGCCCCCGCCCATAGGGGACCCCTGCCTCAACATCCGGGTGCCATCCCCGTTGCGGTTCATGCAAAGCATCGCGTGGTGCCGCCCACGGCATGCACTGCATGGTATGGCACTGGGACAGTCACGTGCATAGTGACCGCCCAAACAATAAAAGCAAAGTTCATGCCGCTTTGCCATGCGGCGCCGATCTTGTACTGGCAGTCCCTGCCAGTCCCTGCATTGCAGCAGGCTGTGGCCCATCCGACCACATTGCAGGCAGTCCGCGTCCCCCGCGACTGCTGCCGTGTGTGCAACCCGCACACCAGCTCCACGCGGTGGCGGTTGCCGTCCCTGTTGGGGCTTCCCTCGCCATGAGGGTTCCAAGGGCCTACGTTCAGGCGCTCTGGATGGCGCTGAGTCCGTCATGGTATTCTCAGCAGCCCGTGCCTCAAACTCCAAAAACTTCACCAAGTCAGTGAATGTTGGTAGGGTGGTGCTATCCCGTTCCGCATTCTCGCGCTCAAACCGCGAGCGGATGTCATTGGGCAATTTGCCCAATACAATGTGCACCAACAAAAAAGACCATTGGTCCACCGGCAGCCCCAGTGTGCGGAGCGCGTTACAGGCCACTGTAACGGGCGTGAGCAACTGCAGGCGCAACTGTGCCCTGTTGGCCACCTTGGGCAGGGCCATCAACTGTGCGGCGTGCGCATCCGCTAACAAACGTAAGTTTTGGTAGCGGGAGTTCAATAACTCCCAAGCCGTGTCGTACTGGTCGTCCTCCACCCGGAGGTGCTGGATGAGCGACCGCGCTTCACCCTCAAGAGTGGAGAGGAGGTAGGCCATCTTCTGGGCCTTCGACAAATCCTGTCGTGCTACGACCAGGGACTCAAACATATTTTTATATGCTACCCACTCCTCCATCCTACCCCCAAAGTGGGACAGCTGAAGGGTGGGGAGCCGACCAGTAACCGCTGGTCCTTCCTGTCTAACAGGTGTGCGAGGGCTGGTCCGCCAGCCTGTCTCGCCCTTATTGCGGTCACCGCCTCCGCGATATCATCGTGCAGACTCAGGATCTGGTCCATGTCCGCCATGTGACCTGCGTAGGCCTCCGGGGTAAGATCGGCTTCGGTAAGCGCCGCCATGGCCGCTTCCGCGCTAATCAATCGTGAGTGGAGGTGATCCGCTCTTAGCAGTATGGCGCCCTCCCTGTCCTTCCGGGACAGGAGTCCTCCGGCCGTCACAAACCATCTCAATTCGTTGGCGAGTGTCGCCCTAGCATTGGAGGCCTTCGCCATCGCGTCAAGTCACAAACAAAAAATAACAAAAGGTAAATAAAAAACAACAAAATCAAGCAACTACACGAAGAACCGCGGTAGGTATGAGAATGGCACAAACCCGGAACGCACGGTACAAACCGCAAACAAATACAAAAAAAGGTTACAAATATTCTTATACAAACAAACTAAGAAAAATCTAATAATTTTTACAAACAATTAATTATTTTTTACAAACGAACAAATAGAGGGTAGATAAACTACGCTCTGCTACCAGAAAATGTGCAGAGCAACTACGCTCTGCTGCCAGAAAATGTGGCAGAGAGAATCCGGACAAACGAAGCGGCGGGAAGAATTCTGTACCGGAACTTTACCGGGAAAAAATCTACCGGTAAAATTAAGTACCGGGAAAAAATCTCCACGCGACACCACGCTTGTCCGACTAGAATCTAACTTAAGCTATACGCAGTCTGCTACCACCGTAGCTTATGAAGGGAGCTACAGGGCCCTATATGATAACCTAACCTATAAATTAAATACAATTGAACACTTACCAAATTAAATCTTCTTTCTCTTCGGATCCAAACTTGAGTGTCTTCGGGAAGGGGGAATTCCTAATCACCCTACCTAACCCTTGAGATCTCAATTCCCCATAACAACTAAATAGATTTCTTCCCGCAGTTTCCCTCGGGAACAGCCAGATGTGAACAGCCAGCCACGTTTCACCTCTCACAAGAAAAAGTCACAATAACAGAGTTTTTCACAAACACAAATTCAATAGTTATTTGACAAACAGGAAATTCACAATTATCACTCAAACTAAACAACAAGCAAAAGACGCGAGACCGCTCCGCGTATTAAAATCAAACCGATATCGCCCTGGACAATGCAATGGCGACCGTTCGCGAGCCATTCGCGCTAGCAGTGTGAAAACCCCGAACGCCCTCTGGCGGCAGCAATGCGAAACGCCTGCGTTTAGTTTTACCCAATATATTACAAACAGAGGTCAACCGTCGAATCCAACTCGGCTGGGCAGCGTTCGGGAAGCTTCGCGATATCTTCTCGTCCAAAATACCGCAGTGTCTCAAGACTAAGGTCTTTGACCAGTGTGTGTTGCCAGTAATGACATACGGAACGGCCTCATAAGAAGGCTCAAGGTCACCCAAAGGGCGATGGAGCGCGCTATGCTCGGAGTTTCCCTGCGTGATCGAATCAGAAATGAGGAGATCCGTAGGAGAACTAAAGTAACCGACATAGCCCGCAGAATCGCCAAACTTAAGTGGCAGTGGGCGGGGCACATAGCTCGCAGAACAGATAGCCGTTGGGGTAGAAAAGTTCTCGAGTGGCGACCACGAACCGGAAAACGTAGTGTTGGCAGGCCTCCCACTCGGTGGACCGACGACCTGGTGAAGGTCGCGGGTTGCGCATGGATGCGGGCAGCGCAGGACCGGTCGTTGTGGAAATCCTTGGGGGAGGCCTTTGTCCAGCAGTGGACGTCTTTCGGCTGAGAGAGAGAGAGAGAATAACTTTAAGTTATTACTTTAAGTACCTTTGTAACACAAGTTTAATTTTCTTTCACATTCTGCTTGTCACTTCTTTTAATGCTCGCATTATATTATTATACTAGCTGTTGCCCGCGGCTTCGCCCGCGTGAGTTTCACTAAGATGAAAAATCTTTTTGTCTTCTAAAGTGTAGTAACCTAAACTCCAGTACTCAACATTTCAGCCATTTGGTTATCCCGTGTTCTGCGGGAATATATGTTGATGAACGGGAACAGATGTTCCAGATCTTCAATATTTATATGTCAGTAGAAAATGCTCATCAGATTGAACGACTTTTGTTAAGGCGCCATTTCCATATATGTAATAGTGTAGCTGGTCTCTTGGAGTTCTTCATCAGATGATCCTGATCTTCGATTTTTATACGTCAACAGAAAATGCTCATCAGGTTGAACGACTTTTGCTAAGGCGCCATTTCCATATTTCTTATAGTTTAGCTATTCTGTTGAGGTTCTTCATCAGGTGTTCCAGTTTTCAAAATCAATTATAGCCTATATGTTGCCCAGGCTTAATAGCTATACAACAAAAAAAGTTTCATTCAAATCCGTCCAGTAGTTTTTGCGTGAAACGCGTACATACATACAGACAGACAGACAACAAGAAATTCCAAAAAAAATTTTTGGCTTTCTATTATTCTTTTTAAGTGTCCCTCTATCCATTTCAGTCAAAAATACTTAAAGTACAGACAAAATATTTTTACTGTTTTATTATATGTATAGATATAGATGTATAGATTATCTGATCTGTTTATGTACACTGTTTTTTTTAAGTTGTAATTTAACACATAACCATGAACTTTTTATGTATTTTTTTATGACTGCAATTTGTTATATGTACTAAATAAATAAAAAGAAAAGAGCCAATGGCTTTACCAGAGAAAAGGATGAACGAGTTTTACGACAATCTAGAGAAAATCCAAACCGAAAAGTATTTTTCATTACTCATACTCTGAAAGTAAGTCTAAAGTTGCCTGAGGAGAGTGGTGAAAGTAATACTTTTCAGCCCTAGGGAGAATCGTTTTCAACTGACGGCTGTCAAATTATTTAAAAAAACTAGTTCTATTTTCATCTTATGCTATTGAACCATGTTCCAACTTTCTACACAGCCATTAAACATATTATGTAAAAATATGTTATGAATATTTTTTTTTATAATTTTTTATAACATAGATTTTTTTATCATTTTTTCAATAATGGAACATAATGAAAAGAATCTAATACCTAGCTAAATAGTTGGTCAGCCACAAAAAAAATATGCTGGAAGCTAAAGCCGCAATCCGATCTTATTTTTCTTTTTCAAGTTTAGAGTTTTGTTTATGCTTCCGTATAATTCACTCATTATTTCTTTAGCTAATGCTAATTCATGTTTTTATTTTTACTTTCCTAATGAAAAGCACAGTGTTTACCTCGGGTGAAAGACTTTTTTAAATCCCTCGAACTATTGGCACCCTGGCTACGCTCGGGCGCCAAACCCCGTCTCGGGTTAAAAAAGTTACTTTCACCCACTCCGGAACAATGTACTATTACTGCAACACGTATCTTTAACGTCGACGAAAGTGGAATTGCTATAGTTCAGAGTAAAATACCAAAAATCATAGCTCGGAAAGGCAAAAAGCAAATCGGAGCAATGACGTCAGCTGAAAAGCCTTAATAACTATTGTAGTGTGTATGAGCCCTGCAGGAATTTTTGTCCCTTCCATGTTAATTTTTCTGCGTAAAAATATGTCTGATGTATTGATGAGAGAAGCTCCGGTAAGTTCCTTAGGCAAAGCGCACTATCAGGTTGGATCCAAACGAACCTTTTCACGCAATGGTTTCAACATTTTGTTGAATACGTCAAACCAACAGAAGCTTCGCCAGTGCTCTTGATTCTCGACGCCATTACAGCCATATGAAAAATATAGAACTAATACAAGTAGATCTAGCCAGACAAAATCATGTAACTATTTTGTCACTGCCACCTCATTGCACGCATAAAATCCAACCACTGGATCAAACTTTTATGGGTCCTTTGAAAACCTACTACAGCGAAGAAGTCCGTGTTTTTAGAGACAAACAGAAAAAATCTATCACATTTCTATGTGGCTGAGTTATTCGGCAAGGCATATTTAAAGTGCCAAACAGGAGAAATTGCAGCAAATGGTTTTAAAGTTGGCAGCATATACCTATTCAATCGTAACATATTTACTGAAGCTGATTACACAACTGCTGCTGACAATTTCGAGGAACAAGATCCTCCACTAACTACAGTAACTCCATTGCAACTCAGAAACTGTAATGAAAATATACCAGGACCATCTGTTACTGAAATAGAAAATTGCACCCTAGGTAACTCCATTTGATATTTCTCCAGTGCCTATAAGAAGGAAAACATCTAGCAATAGAGGCCTTAAACCAGCAAGATCAGCAATAATTTCAAGTTCTCCATATAAAGGGGACTTAGAAAGTGCGCAGTTAAAAAAGTCTAACGAAGAAAATAGGAAACGCGAAAAAGCTACAAAAAAAAAAAAGGCTAAAAAAAGAATTCCAAAAAAAGGCTAAAGAGAAATAGGACAGAAAGTGAATCGTCAGGCTCGAATCCTGACACTAATTTTGGAAATAGCACAGACTTGTCCGCTGATGAGGCAGTAACAAGTGAGAGTACAATCCCTTCTGATAAAGATGCCGAGTACTTTTTCTGTAATGGAAAATACAGTGATGATAAAAGAGGTGAAGAATGGGTGCAATGTTTGATGAACTATGGGTTCACAGTGCTTGTGTTGGCTATGAAACCGGTGTGTACATCTGAGATTACTGCAAAAATTAATATATATAGGGACTCTAAGTTCAAATAAAAATGCAGACTGATTAAATTAAGGAATAATATGTAAGAATATTTTGTTAAAAATTTTATAATAATATTGTTCATTATTTGTTATAAAGTTCAAATCATTAAAAAATCTTAATTTCTAAGAAAACCATGTCAAATTTACGTGCGGATAAAATGCAGGTAATTTGGAATATAGTATTCCAAACTACCTGCATCCTTTGTCAACATCAAATTTTGGAGACTTTTGCTTTAATTAAAATTTTGAGAAGGTTCCTTTTTTCTGTTTTATTTTATAATTTAGATTATTGAAATAAAATACATTATTGCTTATTTCATGCATTTAGTTTATGCAATTTCAATTTATTAAACCATTTCTTCTTTTAATATTCCCTAAAAACAAACTTATATTCCAAATATGCTGCACTTCCTCCTATTTTACTTTTTCTATTTTCTAAACATCTGAATCGGCTAATATAAAAGATTTTTAAAAATTTTATATTATTTGCAATAAAATATTGTATTTTGTAAACTTTTATAGATCAATATAATATTTAGAAATACACTGGTAAAAAATTAACACCTTTAGGGGCGTCGTGCAACTACACTACTACAACTACAACTGTGTCTCGTCCGCCATTACGATTTGTGCATGTGTGCGAGCTATTGGAGCACTGCGCAAAATATATTGAATTTCTTGAAAATATTATATTTATCGCAAATAACACTTTGTTATTCGTATTCACAAAAAAAAATCTTCAAACTGATATCAGTTGATCGGTCGGTTGATCAATGTATGTATATACATTAATCAAGTATTACATGACGAAAATGTAGGAAAAAAAACTTACGTAAACTAAAACTTTATGATTTTTATTAGTTTAAATATATGTATTTTACTAAATATATGTACAATAACAAGTTTTCTACAACAAACATAAGAATTTATTCACCTTTTAGTGGTAAAATAACTTGTTTTTCACTTTTTATTACGAACACACTCTGCGCGTCGTTGACGAGTTCGAACTTGAATGGCGGTTAGTGAAAATTTTTGACATGGGCTTGAACGATTGAATAATGTGAATGGCTAGTTCATTCATTCAGGATTTAATACGAACAAGTTTCTGCTTTATACACATTGATTTAGCGTAAAAAATAAGAAAACACTGACTGAAGTCAGAGCAACACAGATTGTTCCTCTGACTGAAGTCAGAGCAACACAGATCTGTGTTCCCGCACGTAAGGCGCCCGCAATGCGTAACTCAGGTCTGCGTTTTAGCAACCCAGAGGTAGAAGCCCAAAATCAAAAGCAAAATCTTTTGAAGAGAAAAGAATTGGTGCAAACTTGGTTCTAGAAAACTACGATTTCATAATAAACCGTCATTATTACTGGTATTCGAAGATAAAAATAATGGAACAGACACTTGTCAAAAATCTGATATGGCCGAAGACGTGTACAAGATGGCAAAACCTACACGTAGTTTCCTAAAAAAATTGGGAAAAACTGACGCGGAACGTTCCCAAATTGAAAGAGCTACTATCTTACAGAGGGATAGTAGCGAGTGGCTAGAACTTCGCAGAAATTTATTGACAGCATCCAATTTCGGAAGAGTCAAACGACGATTGACCACTAGTGCAAGCATTGTCAAAACATTGCTGTACAAGAGCGATTTATCAAACATTGTTTCAATACGACATGGTATAAACAAAGAAACAGTAGCTCTTGACCAGACCAACTCCCAACTCAAGAAAATGTAGAAATAGGTCCATTCCTTGACAGTGAAATACCATTTTTGGCAGCTACTCCTGATTCTTATTGGAAATGATAAAATTGTTTAGATAAAATGTCCAATGTCTGCATTTAAAATACCTATCGAGGAAATAATAAAAAAGAAAAATAAAATTGGGAAATAAAAGATAACAAAATGTCATTAACAAAAACGATTCTTGGTATTTTCAAATACAAGGATAACTGCATTTTACTAAAAGAAAAAATTGTCTATTTTCAGTATGGTCCGGTGATAACCAAAATTTGACCGTTGAAAAACTCCTGCGCGATGTCAATTTTTGGAAAAATAAAATGGTTGGTAAACTGACTGAATTTTATATGGAACATTTATTGCCTGAGTTGATTGACCCACGACAGACCAGATCAATGCCTCTGAGACAGCCAATAGTTAGCAAAAAAACGTCAAAACGAACAAGTGACAGAAGCTGGACCCTCAAAAAGTCACATCTGACTTCTGAATTTGCGGAAATTTCACCAGATGTATATTGTAATTTACAGAATATTAATGTGCCATCGCATCCCGCCGCTAGTGATCGCAGCGCCGCGTGTTTGTTTTTTGAACTAGAGCAGGTAAAGCAAGACGCGCGGATGAAATCTGAGCGCTCTTAAATATCAAATACCTAATTGATCAAAACTACTTGTAACAAGTTCATTTTATTTCTCAATTGTCACTTACTTCGAAAAGCACTTGGCATGAACATTGAAATTTACAAATGTGATTACGAACAGGGTCTAATATATGGCGTTAGAAATTCGTTTCCCGGTGTGAAAATCAGTGGCAGCTTTTACCAATTTAATAAAGCAGTGTGGAAAAAATCAAAAGAGCTCAAAATAATATACTCTAAAGAGAAAAATAACTCGGTTGTGTGCTCTATTTCCACTCCTGCGAACAGAACGAATCCTCAAACAAGCCTTCTGAGGCTTGCTTAAGGGGCAAATTATAGAGCAAGCTCCAATTACAACCGAGATGAAGGCTTTTCTTAAATATTTCAAGCAGCAGTGGAGACCTATGGTTTCACAAGTCTTAAGTTGTGCATCACAGTTTTTTTTTGTGGATTTTTTTAAGTGGTGTTTGATATTTAAGAATGAGAATAAAGTAGATATTATGTAATTGAAGGATTCATTAGGGAAGGCACTACCAACGATCAGTTACATATTTTCTCATAAAAGTATGTAATTGGTACTGTAAAACTGAATAACATCTGTTACAGTATTTTGAGTTGAGTTTGAGCTAATCGGATAGTCGTCGATGTAAACTTGCATCACTATTTAACGTCTTAGATTATGTACCTATAGATGTAACCATAAATTTGACCTTCCTTGATAAAGCGAGATAGTTAATTGACAAACCCATGCAAAGAAAAACACAAGATTTTTTTTGTCTTTGTCAACATGGCCGGCTTTTGTTTGGCAAGATCTGAGTTTGACAGGTTGTGACGAACAAGCTTGGCGTCTTTTGGAAATTTCCGTGATTTTGTAAATTTAAACCGTTTATTGCATATAAAAATTTGTTAATAAACATTATTTAGTGTAAGTGCGATGGTGAGTTGCAGTATTTTAGGCTGTAAAAGCCGGGTGAGCGAAAATTGAAGGATTAACATTTCACACGTAAGTAGGCGAAATTATCATATTTTTCGTTAATAGAACGCTAGATATGTAGATATGATCAATGATTATGTTGTTTTGTAATGAATTCAGTGATGTGAGCCAAGAATATTAAGTAGTGACACGTTTTTCAACCGACTTCCCAAAAAAGGAGGAGGTTATATGTTTCGATGTATGTATGTTTTTTTTTTATGTATGTTCGCCGATTTCTCCGCCTATAGTGGACTGATTTCCAAAATTATTGTTTTATTCGAAATAGTTTATTCCCAAGTTGGTCCCATTTTAACCACGTCAGACTCGACTCAAACTCAGTATTATCTTACGATTGTGACATGTTTGCGAGAAAAGCAGGAGTTGTGAAGAAATCGGGAATTATTAAAATATTTGACCTATTGCAGCAAGTAATAAGAGAAATTATATACACTGATGATGACTATATTACATACTATCCTAAGGCAGTTGACACAAACACCGCAAATCTGATTCAGCCAGAACCTGTACTAAATTCCAAAAAGGAGACGTTTTTTCTCGAATAAAAATATAAATATTTTTCATCAAAATATATCAGGTTTGATAAATAAAACTGATATGTTGACATTACACTTAGAAAATTTATCAAATAAAGAAAGAATCATATAGAAGCAAATACAGCAATATCCACTTTTGTTTTCAAATTGATCTATAGATAGCGCCACCTTCTTGATAAAATTCCAAACATTTCTTTCTAAGTAAAAGTGCTCCTATAACAGCAATATCCCATAGAAAAAGTAGTTCAAAATTTCATGTAAGTTCCAAAAATAGCAAAATCCTTGCCTGTCAAAGTCAAATGCAGCAATATCCCAACTAGCCAATCACAGAGCAACATTCAGTATGGCGAAAACGGTTGCACGGTGTAAAGAGGTGTTCTAATTTTATTGATTTATTTTATATTGTAACGAGTTTTGGCGTGATTTTGTTATAATATTGTGAAGATGGATTGTTTTCCTGAACCGGTAAATAATAATACAGCAAGGAAACGCAAGCGGAACCCCGATAAATGGAAACGTAATATCGCTAAAGTCAAGAGGTAAATTCTTAATTTTTAGAATAGCATTATTAATCTTGATACTTTTCTGGTTACCGTTTTTGTTAACTTGATACTTTTCTGGTTTTACGTAGTCGGGTTTCTTAGACACAATTTTTGTCAGTTTCAGATATTCACCAAAAACTTTGCCAATGAGACCCTTATGCAAGCATAAAAAGAAATTTGAATGCTTATCTCTCTCAATGAAAGATATTAAATCTTTTCATGATATTTTTTATAAATTTACAAACAAGAGCGATCAAGATGCTTTCATATTAAAGCATTGTACAATTAAAGCGATTCATCGTCATCGTCCAACTACTGGTAACCATAAGCCAAAGAGTTCGCAAATTTCTTACTTTGTGTATAGTCTGACTTTAAAGAAACGTTTACAAGTTTGCCAGAAATTTTTTTTGATTCTTCTTCAAATTACCAAATATAGAGTACAATCAGTGATGGCTGAATATTTTAAAACCGGTACTTTACTTAAAGAGAAAAGAGGTGGTGATCATGTTTCGCACAAGTATGCTCACAAAAAAAGAGCGATAATGGATTTTATAGGAAAATAAAGTGTGGAGAACCTCATTACTGCCGCGGAAAATCTAAAAGATTTTACCTATCTGCAGAACTCAGCATCAATAAACTGTGTTTAATGTACAATAGTTCAGAGGCTGACAATTTAAAAGTGAAAAAGTCCTATTTCCGTGACGTATTTAACCAGAATTATAACTTGGGATTTGGTTCACCTCGAACTGATGTATGCTCTACATGCCTGCAGTTTAGCGAAAAAATGAAGACTGAAAAGGATACTTCGAAGGAGTCGGATTTTAATCAACCATTACGGTGATAACTGGCTGAATGTTGAGCGCCTAAATTTTTTCGTTCCATTGATTTCTACTCCAGACGATGAACTGTCGTTAATAAATACTCAGGCTGCTGAAAATACAGAAGAAGAAGAAGAAATAATTTGTGAATATCAGGAAGAGATTACAGGCATGCTAATTTAATTAAAAATGGTCTGGGTATCTGACCATTTATAGATTTTATTTATATTTTTGTATAAGGAATGATTGTTTTGATTGCATATCAAATAAAAGTAAAATAGGTAAAAAGTAAAATAAGTAAAATTAAAATTTTGTTTTTTCATTTTTGTATAAGGAATAATACTTTTAATTGCGTCTTACAAAAATAAACCTATCTGTGCGTTTAAAAATATGTCCTAAGAAAAATAAGTAAAATTATATGTTTGTTTTATTATTTTTGTATAACGATTGATAGTTTTGATTGCATCTGATATGTGAACTTATATAGGTACGATTAAAAATTTGAGCAAAATAACTGATGTAACATTTTCTTTAATTAATAAATAGTTTTTTCTGAATTTTGGTATCTAAAATCATTTTAAACTTCAATCTATAAAAACCATACCACTCCTTTTTCCTTTCAAGCATAACTAAAAATAATACCTGAGGATTTACTCAACAGATCTCGTTAAAGTATCAAAATTGATACATTGTAGTATATACGGTTTTAAAAATGGCGTCAATAGTGGCAATGACAGCAATATCCCTAAGTAGCAGATTCAAATACAGCAACATCCTACTGTCAAGAACAAAAACAGCAATATCCAATATTTATTTCAATATATCGACATTATTGTTTATTTTTATTAATATCTCATTGTTACTACATGCGTATAATTATATCCTTATTATAATACAATAGAATGTATTTAAAAAGCTATAAGCAGCATTATTCAAATCTATTTTATTTAATTTTTCTACAATCACCTTGAATGGACATTGCTATATTTGCTTCTATATGATTCTCGTCGACATTCTTTGTATAACGGAACAAAATATATTACGTGGAGAAGAAGAGCTACTGAATATACCGAATTATCATCTTGCTGCAACCTACTGCAGAAATGAAAAACGAAGAGGCGGCTCCTGCATCCTGATGAGAAATGGGCAACATCAACAATATGAAGAACTAAATGAAGTAGCTAAACTTTCAATTCCAAATAGTTTTGAATGTTGCGGGATTAAATTAATTCAACATGACATTATAATTTTATGCATTTATAGAACGCCAGCTAGTAACTTAAGTCTTTTTTATGAGAAATTGACCGCAGCGCTCAAGCTAATTCACAATAGGACATGTAAAAATATTGTAATATGTGGTGATTTCAATATTAATATATTGAAACGAAATACTATGACATTGGATTTTGAATATCTTTTATCGAATTATGATTTAAACTTAGTAGTCAAACAACCAACTCGATTGGCCAGTGGTACATGTATTGATAACTTTGCACATAATATTAATAAAAAATGCCCACACGATGTACTTGATCTCGGATTATCTGACCATACAGCACAATTAATATCGATACCAGTTAAGCAAGTATGTCAATTAAAAACGTGAAAAATAAAAAAACGTGATTTCGCAATGGAAAATATAAATATGTTGAAGTTTAAAAATCATATTGAGAGCTTATCGTTCTCGGAATTATATGTTATGAATGATCCTAACGACGCATACAACTATTTCATTCATTATTTTCGCTTACTCTACGACCTATGTTTCCCAATAAAAAATATATCAGTAAAAACAAATAAAAAAATTAAATGGTTTTCACGAGGTATAAGAAAATGTAGTAAAAAACAACGATATCTTCTATGGAAATACAGACACTCGCCTACAATTTCGAACAGAAATAAATTAAAGAAATATTCGAAATTATTCAAAAAAATAGTTTAACCCAAAAGGCTCAAAATAGCTACTATATAAACACAGCATAAAATAAAAATAAAGCTACTTGGCAAGTCATAAATAAATATAAAGCTGCATTGCCGAAACATCATATATCACAAATAAAACATAATGGTAAAATTATAATAGACCTACAAAATATTGCCAACACCTTTAATAATAATTTTGTTGATCAAGGCAAATCTACAGTTAATTCTGCAAGTCGCAATGATGTAATGCAAGAAAAAAAATCACAATCTATGTTCATGAGTCCAGAGTTACGCCATTGGATAACCTGAGAGCGATAAAAACCCTAAAAAACACAAATAGTGTTGGTTATGACGAAGTTTCAACGAAAATTGTAAAGTTTGTTAGTGAGTCTATAGCCTCACCACTTTGTCATATACTGAACTTATGCATAGAGAAAGGTAGTGTCCGACCGAGTGTTCGGTTTCGGTTTCGTTTTTGGTTGAGTTGCGGTAAAAACACGAGTTTCGGTTTAGTTTCGTTTTCGGCGGCAAACTTGCCGAAACTACGACCGAAACCGAATGTGCATTCGGGAGTTTCCGCGCTGTTATCGGTCATGTTCGGCGCGTTGAATGAGTGAATGAATACGATCAGAGCCAATGTCGTGATTCGCTCGCTTGTTTGTTTTCTGTTCGTTTTGTTTTGTTGTGGTGGCGAATTTTCGAGTGATTTATTTTGAATTTGGTAAGTTTTTGGTAAGAATTCTCGTTTTATGTCGTTATAACATAAGAGCGGGTAGTAAACATCAAAACAATATATTCAATATGACTGATAAAAGTATAATCAAGTTTAATCTAACCTATAATTATTTTTTTCGGTTCGAAAATGCTATTCGTAAACAAACATTAGTTAGGTAGTTAGTAATAACTATAGTGCATTTCATGGTGATAATATTATGGTTTCAGAGTTTCAAAGTTCATTTTAGTATTTATCACCAAGGTATCCAAGTGGCAAGTACAGTAGATATACTACCAATTTTGTTTTGAGAAATTATTAATGTAAAAGACCCGACTATGGGACGGGTTATGTAGATGTCCTGAATATTGCGAGTAATTAAAAGAAATCTAGACATAAATCCTTCTTTTTCTTTTTTAATACATAATTTGATACCTTTTAGAGTAAAAAGGCGCTTTATAAATTCAATTTTAATGCATTATGTAATAGTTAACCTTTAGTAAATCAATAGAATAGTAGAATATTAATGTCAGAGGTTCTTGCATTTTTGTATGAAAGTTGCCGTTTTATTATTTATTATCATATTTTTATTTATAATATATAATTATTATTTTACCAGAAAAAAAACTAGGAATTATGTGGCGATTCTTGTTAGTTTAACCGTGTTAATGTCCAAACCAAATATCTGCTTATCAATATGCAAGATCCCCTTACATTAAGTATAGATTATACCTAACAGACAATCTTTCTTTTGTTGTAGTATTCTTCAATCATCGATGATAAAAGAACAATGTCGTTAAAAAACAGCATATAGCAATTTTTTGAAAAAATTCCATCTGATTTATCTAAAGCTAAGTGCAAACAGTGCAATAAATTATATTCACTAGGAAGTTCCGAGCCTAGAAGGCAAACTATTACTGGTTTGAAACTACACTTGTCTAAATACCATGAAACAGAAAACAGGCAATATCTAAAACGTCAGTTGGAAATCGACGAGCACAAATCTGAAGCTAAATTAAAACGACATGATTCACAAAACTCATTAACCACCATTATTGACAGTGGTAGTAAATTGGTGCGTTGGTGGTGGAAGCGGTGGTGGCCGAGTGGTAGGGCGCCGCAAAATCCCAGGTTCGAATCCTGCCCGGGCTACATGAGTTTGTATACCAATCTGACTCATGTTAGTTTTCATCGACCACCACTTGCTTCCGGTGAAGGAAAAACATCGTGAGGAAACCTGCACTCTGGTTGATGATTATCAGCTAGTGTGTGAAATGGAGAAGGCAATGGCAAACCACTCCATTAAAATTGCCATGAGAGTCGTTGTGTGTGTTTCATTCCATATAATGACCACGACCCTCAGTCATGAGGAAATACGACTAAAGAGAGAGTAAATTGGTGCAGACCACAATCCCTAACATAACGCACACGCAGGCTTCAAAGACATTAAAATGGCCAGATGATAACGAAATATCACGTAGAATTGATAAAAGTATCATGGATTTAATAATCGTCGATATGCTTCCATACTCTTTTGTAAATAGTGAGGCATTCAAAAGACTTAATTTTACAGATCCTCTTGGTCCCCAAAAGTACAATTTAAAATCAGAAAAATATTTTCGAACCACTTTAATGCAACAAACTTACGAAAAGGTTACAAGAAAAGTACAGGATTTGACTGATAAATGTGAGTGGATTAGTGGAACTTGTGATATATGGACAAATCCTCCCAAAACATGCTCACTTTTAAGTCTCACTGGCCATTTTATTGCTGGACCAAAACGGCTTAAAGTTATACTAGGTGCTCAAGTACTCGAAGACGACCACACCGGACCTTACATTGAAGAAAAATTACGAGAAATGATAGACAAATGGAATATCGGTAGTAAACTATTTCTACTTTTGCGTGACAATGCAAAAAACATGGTCAGCGCTATGCGGGGTCAATTTGAATCTTTAGGCTGCATGTCACACACGTTACAGTTGGTAGTAAAAGATGCATTGTTTTCAGAGGAAGAACATGAAAAAGTCATTAAAACTTGCAGACATATTGTAGGTCACTTCAAACGAAGCGAGCAGGCTTGTAGAAAATTGGCTGAATGTCAAAATCAATGCGGATTACCTGTACACGTATTAATTCAGAATATTGAAGTTAGATGGAACAGTACTTACAACATGTTAGCAAGATTATTTGAACAAAAAACTGCCATAAATTTATACAGCTTGGAACATGGCCGTATTGACACTCTTTCGCCTTCGGACTGGGAAATTCTTAAGAAAACTATAATAAAACCCCTTTTCAAAAAAAAAAAAGATAAAGAAGACGTAAATTGCTATAGACCTATTGCTCTTATTCCTATTTTTTCCAAAATATTTGAAAAGTGTATCCATGACTCAATTACAAATTTTATAAATAAAAATTCAATTTTAAATGACGAACAAAAGGGATTCAGAAAAAATAAATCGACTAACACGGCAATATATGATCTTTTAAATATAATATTGACTAATATTGATAATAAAAAACCAATAAGTACAATATTTGCTGACATGACTAAAGCTTTTGACCATGTTAATCATTCCAAACTTCTTAATAAACTAGAAGCTTATGGTATCAGAGGTAACGTCTTAAATGTCATTAAATCATATTTAAGTGATAGAGAACAAACTACTGAGATTACAAGGGTCTGCCCAATGGAAAAGGTAGAAAAAAAATACATATCTAACGTCAGGAAAGTAAATTGTGGGGTTCCCCAAGGAAGTGTATTGGGACCATTACTTTTCATATTATACATCAACGATTTACCAAAAGCCACAACGCAGCAGATGATACTGTTTGCCGATGATAGCACTATTTGCGTACAAAGTAAAAGTTCCAAAGATCATGAAAAAAATATAAATGACGCACTTGAAAATGTAATAAAATGGCTTGACACAAATAATTTAATAATAAATCTAAATAAAACTAATGTTATGCATTATAGATGAGGACTCTCTAACCCAGACATAAATATTAAATACGGTGACATTGAATTAGAAAATGTAAAAACGGCAAAATTCTTAGAACTTACAATTGATAACGAACTTTCATGGAAAGCTCAAGCAGAGGACCTATGTAAATGGCTTAGTAAATCGTCTTTTGCACTATATAAATTACAACAAAAAATTGCAAAATTTGATACAATATTGACAGCATATCATGGACTGGTTGCATCAGTGCTAAGATATGGAATCATTTTCTGGGGAAATTGTAATGAACGTGAAACCATATTTAAAGCCCAAAAGCGCTGTATTCGTGCTATGTGTGGTCTTAATGTGAGAGACAGCTATGTACCAATGTTTAAAAAACACAAAATATTAACATTTCCTTCTATGTACATATTCGAAATGGCAATGTTTGTAAAAACAAATTTGGTATTATTTGAAAAGATATCACAAACGAGAAGGAACGCAACCAGACCGCAATATAGGCATACACTAAGTAAAAAGAGCTTTAACTTACAACTAGTTCGCAAAAATGTATTGGGTATGGCTACTACTATATATAATAAATTGCCGAATGATATTAATAATATTTTTAAAAAAAGACTACGAGAAATATTAATCAAAAAATGTTATTATTCTTTGAATGATTTTTTAAATGACCAAATATAATTTTATTAACTTTGTTTTGTTTTACACTTTGACATTTTAATTATTTACTTTGGACACTAATTTACTATATGCATGTAACTTAATTTCTGGTTGTTCTAATATTATTATTATTTTATAAATTTTTGTATGCTATTTTTAATGGCAAAACATAGATGTACAATGACTTTTTTATAACAACTGTATCCTACATATACCTATGTTTGACAAATAAATATATTGATTGATTGATTGAATTTTAAAGATACCTAACAAAATATAAAAATTCAAACATTGGATTATAGAGCAAAAGCCCGCGACAGCATGCCCTTCCTTATTTTATGAAAACTCAAGATTCTCTATACATGTCCCCAACACAGAAATAGCGATTAGCGACTATAAAAGTTGGATCATGATTGCTTAGGCAGATAATTTGTAGCAATCATATTTAACCTACGTGCGGTCACAGAGACCGCAACGATATTTTCAATTCAAGTTTTTCGATGTGTGCGTGTCCTGCGCCTGCGCAGCTTTGTGTACCTTTTCTACACCCCTAACAGTATCACTCATGCGATCGGCGGGTGAATACGTGAGCGCGTTTGGCTTGGGTAAGTAAAAATATTTTGTTAGCGGTCTCCGTGACCGCTCGTAGGTTGTTGTGTGATTTTTTTATATTTATATATCTTTATTGTTTTAGTATCAAAATGAACGAAATGGATGAAAACATTCAAAAATAGCTTCTCCAAGAGATGTCAGATGAGGAAAAATGCCTGACGAGGATTGCAGTGACATAGAACCTGATACAAACGAAGATCAAGTGCAGGTTGAAGATTGTGAATCTGACTCTGAATTGGAAGGTGATAATCAAGAGGATGATCCAGTACAGCCCGTACCTACAGTCTCTTCAGAATCGCGATCTCGTCCTTGTTCACCTCTGGTTCAGACGTAGAAGAAACGTAAGACATATCACCTATCGTCGGCCTAAGTCGTCAACCTGCTAAATCCATTTTTGGGCAAAATATAATTTTTGTGTTTGTCATAAAATTTAGACAATTATCTACCATATGGTAAAGGAATAAGAATTCAATTCGCTTAAAATCTTGAGATATTCTTTATTCGAAAAACTGCTATTACAGTGACGGCCAATTTCCACAACGAAATCCTGCCAAATCGCCAGTTCAGTACTGACGATACTACTGGAACTACGTTTGTGTGTTACCTACGTCATATTTCTTAGATTTAAGAGTGAAAATGTAACTTGCGATGTGTTAAATTACCACCCATAAGCAAGGTAAGTTAATTTAAAACCTATTTTCAGTTTTTGTTTCTACATAAGTGTTTATTATTAAAAATTATAATTGAATTAAAATTCTAACCTAAATCATACGGATTTAGCAGTTTAGCGCCTCATGTTTTCTTATTCAACTAAGGACTTGGCAGTTTATCGAAGTAGAAGTTTTTAATGTTATATAATGTTTTTATTAATGAATCAAAATTAATTATTAATAAATATTTATTCTATTTCATCCTATTAATATTATAAATGCAAAAGTTCGCAAAATCCACGGGCGAAAACTAGTTTAAACATATTTTTTTTTAAATGGGATGTAAACAAATAAATTTTTTTTATATTTCAGAATGTTTTGGGGAAAAAAGTTAGTAGCACTGGCTACTGAGGCTTCTACTCAACAGGTAACGCCTAAGGATAATCCAAATAAAAAGATACACATTTTGGAAGAAATTCGATTTTCAAACTACGGAGAAGTTATACCAAGATCTTCAGTAGCAGACGTCAATGATAATGTCTATGAAACATATGGCGATACCAGTATTACGTCATTAACTGATCTGCCTCCTATTTTATTCACAGAAAACGAAACTACAACTAGTCCGGATCTCACATTAGAACTTCCTAATACAACATTCAGTAGTGAGATTCTTTTAGATAACAATGATTTGCCCGTGGTTTGTAATTTTCCCGATACTTCTGTAATAGATGAACATTTGATAATAATACCATCAGAAATTGAATTACAATCACAAATAACTAGTGACGATTTGATCTCAAATAATATTCTCGGAAGTAGTTCCGTTGATAAGGTCTCCGACAGATGAGATAATAGCTACACAAAACACATTATTTTCTAATAGAGATACTATCATTTCTGATCCACCAATATCGGATGACTCGATGGAATGTAAACTTGTACCCTATTCTGATACAGACTCCGAATCGTTGGCAGAATTAAAAGAAAAGTAAAAAACGAAAGAAAAATTTTCAAGTTGATAAAAAAGAATGGCTTAAAGAAAAAAATAAAAACGGAGAGAAGAAGGTAAAACTTACTTAGGCAGGGAGAGAAACGAAAATAATTGGAACTACAACAAGCCAAAAAACGCACGTTCTATTAAATCGCGATGTTCTTGTAAGATTGGAAAGTACAGTACTTTAAAATGTGAAACAGTGGATGAAGAAGTAAGAAAGAGAATATTCAATAAATTTTGGAGTTTAACATGGGGCGAAAAAAAACCCTTGTCAATGAATGGGTATCTATCGTTCCTACAGCGCGACCACGCAATCGAAACACGAAAGAGACAACAAAAAGAGCTAAAACTTTTATTTATCATTTAAAAGTGGACGACCAAATCGTTAAAGTATGTCGAAAGATGTTTCTCAATACTTTAGATATAGGAAGATGGACGGTTCAAAATTGGAAACAAGAATTTTCATCGCGTCTCCCTAGTACATTAAGATCCTCAACACAATCATCTAAGTCTCTTTCAGAGCAGAAGAAATCGCTTATTGAATTTCTGGCCTCTCTTCCGGTAATGGAATCCCATTATTGTAGATCCACCTCAGAGAAGCTTTATTTATTACCAGAATGGAATTCTAAGGAAAGCCTGTATCGATTTTATGTTGATAATTGGTGCAAAGAGCGAAATGTAAAATCTCTGTCTATAAGTTTATTTTCAAATTTATTTGAAAGTAACAATTTTTCCTTATTTAGACCAAAAAAGGACCAATGCGATAAATGTGCACAATTTAAAGCTGGAACGTTGTCAGAAGAAAAATACAGAGAACATATTGATAGAAGTAAACTGGCTAGAGAGACCAAAGACGCGGATAAGAATGGAGAAAACTATGTATTTACAGTGGATTTACAGGCTGTGCTCTTGGCACCAAAGTCAAATGTCAGCACACTATATTATAAAACAAAACTACAGGTACATAACCTGTGTTTCTTTAATTTAAAAAATAAAGATGGATATTGTTTTATTTGGAACGAAGTTGAAGGTGGGGTTAATGCTGAAGAATTTGCCTCTATTTGGGTTGACTTTTTGGAAAAGAAAATCATACCTGAAATTAATACTGAAGGTGAAAAGAAAACAATAATTATTTACAGTGACGGTTGCACTTCGCAAAAATAGGAACTTAACATTATCAAACGCTCTTTTAAATATTGTAATGAGACATAAAAATATTACAATTGAGCAAAAGTTTTTAGAGGTCGGTCATACCCAAATGGAGGCAGATTCAATGCATTCTACGATAGAACGCTACCTAAAAAATAAAGTTATTAATGTACCTGCTGAAAATATATCTATTGCTAAACATGCTAGAGTATGTCCAGCACCTTATGTTGTTAAATATCTGGACCACACGTATTTCAAAAACTTTGATAATATTCAGTTTTATAAAAGTATTCGTCCTGGAAGATCCAAAGGGGATTCTAAAGTAATTGATATTCGTGCACTGCGTTACGAAAATGATGGAACAATTCTTTATAAGACTTGTTTGAGAGATGATTGGCAGAATTTACCACAAAGGAGATCTTTACAATATAATCCTTGTGAAATAACTCAACTACCACAGTTATACCAAAATCGTCTTAAAATTACTGCTCGAAAGTATAATGACCTGCAACAAATAAAAATGACCCTTCCTAAAGATTTCCATAAATTTTACGATGATTTACCCCACGAAGAATAAATACCAATTTTTTGTTTAAGTAGTTTTCAATATTACATAACTTACTGATGCACAAAGTGCATTTTTCTGTGTCTGTGTGTAACTCCGATGTAGCTCTCAAACATCAGATATTTTTGATTATTTAATAGCTGATATGATCAAGATTATAATTAGTTATAGGATTTATTACAAAGATTAGTCGAGGAGTTTTCGAACTAGCTCTTACAGTTTTCTAATTCAATTTTTACTTGGAAACTTGATTATGTTATAACTTAAGGACGCATTTACAAAAAGACGCGCTTCAATTTTAGGTATTTGATTGTACTACTACATGCGCAGGGCACACAGTCACAGCGACGCACGCTAAGCGGGAATCTTTTGAACAAACACATTTTGATACTTTTAATATTATTTTTTGTAGAATATTTATTTTATATTAGTATTTTTTTTATCTATACATATAATAAAACAGTAAAAATATTTTGTCTGTACATTTAGTATTTTTGACTGAAATGGATAGAGGGACACTTAAAAAGAATAATAGAAAGCAAAAAAAATATTTGGAATTTCTTGTCTGTCTGTATGTATGTATGTACGCGTTTCACGCAAAAACTACTGGACGGATTTAAATGAAACTTTCAATCAATAAATGTTTTACTTTAGAATGTTTAGGTTTGAACTAATATTTGATTTATTTTTAACAAAATTCAACAAAAAGTACAGTGAAGATTGTTTACATGATAGGACTGGTAAGAATAAATAGAGTTTAGTGAAAAACTCTATCTCGAAGCTCTGAGAGCTTCTGAGTAATAAAATATTATTGAGGTATTTTATAAAGACTGTTATATGATGATATCTATAACAGTTATCGCAATAAAGATATGTTGAGGCAGAATGTCAATTCGCAAAATGTCCAATTTGCTAAATGTATATTTTGCAAATTTGACATTCTGCGAACTGGACATTTTGCGTTTTGGACATTTTGCGATTAGAACATTTTGCGAATTAGACATTTTGCGAAATGAACATTTTGCGAATGGGGCATTCTGTGTATTGGACATTCTGCGAACTGAATATTTTGCAAATTAAACGTTTTGCGACCGCTGGACCTTTTGCGAATTGGATGAATCATATAGGTAGGCTGTGATATAAGTATGGATTTCGTAAAAGGTCCAATTCGCAAAAGGTACAATTTGTAAAATGTATTGGACATTTTGCGAATTGGATGAATTGGACATTCTGTGAATTTGACATT
The DNA here is from genome assembly GCA_018467065.1 of Ephestia elutella. Taxonomy (NCBI): domain Eukaryota; kingdom Metazoa; phylum Arthropoda; class Insecta; order Lepidoptera; family Pyralidae; genus Ephestia; species Ephestia elutella. The sequence continues at coordinate 4,182,181 of CM031578.1, forward strand.
CTGTCTATGGATTTCGCAAATGGTCCAATTCGCAAAATGTCCAAATCGCAAAATGTCCAATACATTTTACGAATTGGACCTTTTACGAAATCCATACTTATATCACAGCCTACCTATATGATTCATCCAATTCGCAAAAGGTCCAGCGGTCGCAAAACGTTTAATTTGCAAAATGTTCAGTTCGCAGAATGTCCAATACACAGAATGCCCCATTCGCAAAATGTTCATTTCGCAAAATGTCTAATTCGCAAAATGTTCTAATCGCAAAATGTCCAAAACGCAAAATGTCCAGTTCGCAGAATGTCAAATTTGCAAAATATACATTTAGCAAATTGGACATTTTGCGAATTGGACATTCTGCCTCAACATATCTTTATTGCGATAACTGTTATAGATATCATCATATAACAGTCTTTATAATATAATAAAATGTCTAATAAATTTTGCAAAATGTTCAGTTCGCAGAATGTCCAACACGCAAAATGTCCAGGTCGCAGAATGTCCAATTCGCAAAATGTCTAATAAATTTTGCAAATTGGACATTTTGCGAATCGGACATTTTGCGAATTGGACATTTTGCGAATTGGACATTTTGCGAATTGGACATTTTGCGAATTGGACATTTTGTGAATTGGACCTTCTGCGAAATCCATACTTATATCACAGCCTACCTAAGTATATGATTCATACAGTCGGTCGTCGAAAGCCCCTATTTGCTTAGAAAATCGCAGACATGCAAGCTACATACTGACTGGATATCGAAGCGCATTTATTATAAAAATGCTTAAAAAAATACCTAAAAAAAAAAACATACTTCGAAACATATAACCTCTTCCTTTTTTGGGAAGTCGGTTAAAAATAATAAAAACTACGCATGTAATCAGATTACTGACTACTGTAATCAAAACTAACGATTACAAATGTAATCATGATTGAAAGTAATCTAGATTAAAAGTAATCATGATTGATGTAGTCATGATTACTTTCAATCAGATTATTAATCCGATTACAAAAGTAGTTGATTACGCCCAACTCTGCCTATGGCAACTTTCCGTCTCCATCATCAGGACGCTGGACTTCATGTAGGACCAGAGTACTAAAGAACACAAACCAAACAAGCCCAAACTCGACCAGGTTACATGGTTTAGTTACAGAGTTCCTATGGCAACCTTCCGTCTCCATCATCAGGATGCTGGACTTCATGTAGGACCAGAGTACTAAAGAACACAAACCAAACAAGCCCAAACTCGACCAGGTTACATGGTTTAGTTACAGAATTACTATGGCAACCTTCCGTCTCCATCATCAGGACGCTGGACTTCATGTAGGACCAGAGTACTAAAGAACACAAACCAAACAAGCCCAAACTCGACCAGGTTACATGGTTTAGTTACAGAGTTCCTATGGCAACCTTCCGTCTCCAACATCAGGACGCTGGACTTCATGTAGGACCAGAGTACTAAAGAACACAAACCAAACAAGCCCAAACTCGACCAGGTTACATGGTTTAGTTACAGAGTTCCTATGGCAACCTTCCGTCTCCATCATCAGGACGCTGGACTTCATGTAGGACCAGAGTACTAAAGAACACAAACCAAACAAGCCCAAACTCGACCAGGTTACATGGTTTAATTACAGAGTTCCTATGGCAACCTTCTGTCTCCATCATCAGGACGCTGGACTTCATGTATGACTAGAGTACTAAGGAAGACAAAACACACACTGGAATATTAACGAAGAAAAATAAAAAGGTACTTTCTTTTCCGCACAAGTATCAAAACCAGTTGATCTAACTGAGTTTTCGTATATGCACAGCGATGTATTTGTCCGTGGGATTTTGCTGCGTAGCGACAGGGAGCGACACAGGGACGACCTTTCACAGAGGCTCACATGAGCCGACTGAAGCTTCGTTCGAAATGTTCGTCACTTTATACTATAGAAAAACGAAACAGTTAAACTGATAATTTTTATTTTATATAAATTTTGTTAAAACTTGATGGTTTTTTTTGAAATAAATAATATTGATTATATATATTATATGTTTCTATTTTTCTTTTAAAGAATATTTCACAAATTACTCAGTTTTTTATACCGAAACCTTACCCTGTTTTCGTTGTTTTCGCGGAAAGAGGCTAGGAAAAACTAATTTTATAGTATTTAATACTACTTTTTACACAAAATAAAGTAGAAACTAATATAGTCAAAGGTTTACAGTACCCATCAGTACCCGTAACACTTTATAAAATTCAATGAATTTATCGGAAATCGAACCGGCAAATGGCAAATTTCATTGATTTTTGTAAACGCGTCCTTAAGGCGACCGGCTGTATGGGCGCTGGACTGATTGTATTTTGAATTTAATTACTTATAAGTGAGTACGTTACGTAAGACTGACACGTGATAAAAAAAAAACAAAGAATTGTAGAGAGAATAAGATAATAATGTAGATACATTTATTCTTATACAATTTGTTAACTATGAGTATAATAGCATCTACGAGTACTGGTATAGGTAAAACAGTTTTTATTGTTTAAGAAGTTATATTTTAAGTTTGTTCATTCCTAGAATACCTCAGTTATCAATTATAAGACTGATTGTTAAAGATTTGATAATAAATATTCATTTGATTGCTTAAAACTTCTTTTAATTTATTCTGAACTCCATAGTCCGTTAAATCGTTACGCTGCTTAGTCCTCGTCCAAAGCAAAATATCAAAACGAAAACTAGCCAAATTATAATTTTGCGCAGATACTTCAGATGTAAAGAAGATTGAATACTAGGAATACTTTAAAAATACTAAGGAAAGATATAGGAAGAACTGGGATTTTCAGCTTTTTGATTGTACAGGTAATTTAGAAATAATTCAGTTTTTTCTTCCTCCTGGAAAGTGTTCAAAAATGGATTTAGCAGGTTAACAACTTAGGCCGACGCTATGTTTCATATGCAAGGTACCAATTTGTTTGGAGTGCTCTCAAAAGATCTGTTTTGACTGTCGCGACAAAATGTAAATATTGAGGCGTTGCAATTTTGTTAAGTTTATAATTTTTATCTTTTTATTTTATATCAAAATTTAGTCGTTCAAATTACGAAAAAAAGTTAAAATAAGTAAAAAAACTAAGTTCCTAGCTTTATAAGATCTCATTTGTCAGAGTAGTTATTTTTTGTGTTAAAATTTAAGCACCTTGGTTGATTATCAAAAATAAATAAATGTTTATGTTTTTTTTGTTATTTTGATACATAAATAAATCATAAGAGTATAAACAATGATTTCATTTATTCCGCTGTTCCCTTATTACTGTAGATCAAAAAATAATAATAATAATCTATTAGCGGTCACAGTGACCGCACGTAGGTGGTTAAGGGACAGAAATAGGGGGTAGGTGGTTAAGGGTTAAAGTGGTAGCTTAATTTTCTTAAAGTAAAAGTTTTTTTAAGGTTTTATTCCGAATAATATGAGAAATCATGCCATCCATTGCCAAGCCATTGGTACAGATACAAACCCCTGCGAGACACTGTAAATTTATTAAATTATAGTCATGTTTGTTTTATTATTATAGCTGAATTTAATAATACTTTGAGAGGTCCCCAAAGGTGCTTCCGACCTATAAAATTCACTTTTGCTATCCATATTACCTGCATAAGCAACTAAAATTCAAACTTCATGCGTAGTCGCTAATCTCTTTTACACGTATATCCCAAACAGAAAAACATTCAGCATTTTTAAAATAAGGAAGGTTGGTCTTAGCGGACTCTTGGTCTATTTATGTGCCAAAAATTCCGTGGAATTCTGACAAGTTCTGACATTTCAAATCAAACTGACATAAAACGTTTTGATTTCTTAAATTTTGGCTAGTGAAAAAATAAGTTTAAGTTTTCTTGACAACAAAATTGCACCAAGTGCACTAAAAATGATAAAATATTTTTTTCCCAAAAAAATGAACCGACTTCCATTGTAAAACTTAAAATCATGAAATAACTTAATAGGCAGATTAATCAAAAAGAAAAATGTATTGGCATGCTACCTACTGAATGAGGTGAAGTTAGTATTTATAAGAATAGTGAAGAGATTTTAGACATTTTATGTACTAACAACGATTTGAAAGATAGTACTTTACAGGAAATTTCGAATACTTATGATAATATTAAATCGTTATATAGTCAAATTTTGAGTTTATGCCATAGAGAGTCTAACCCGAGTACAAGTACTGAATCTAGTTTTTATAGTGATAGCGACGAAGTAGGCACCATGGAGTTTAATTTTAAAATGTCGTGTAATTTGATTCCTGTAATGGACAGTAGCGAAAATACCACCAAAAGATTAATAGATTCTGTTGAAATGTATTCAGAAATGTTGAAAGAGCCAGCAAGGATATTTCTTATAAAGTTTGTACTAAAAAGCCGATTAAGTGAGAATGCTAAACTCCGAATGAACAATGAATACACATCCATTAGCGACTTTGTGAGTGATAAGAGAAAACATCGTTTAACCAAAAAGTCTTTTACGGCTATTCAAAATCGTTTACAAAGTGCAACCCAGGGTTGGCGCACAATTTATCAGTTCGGTACTTAAATAGAAAAATTATTTACAGACCTCACAATCTCGCAGGCGGATGACGACACCGCTAAGTTTAATTTATTAAAGCCGATGAATGAAAAAATGGCCATACAACGATTTTCAGGCGGCCTTCGGGAGAGCAGGCTAAGTACCATCATTGCAGCTCGCAACTACGACAACCTGAAAGACGCCATCCAGGCGGCGAAGGACGAGGAATGCAGTATGGCGTCAACGAGTAATGAGGTGATGCAGTTCTCCCAAAGGAGAGGAGGTAAGGTGCACATGTTCAGGGCTAACATGCGCGTCACGACATATCTCTAAGACGACATGACATAATTTGTCGAATTCGACAATTTTGTCGTTTACCGTAACATGCGCGCCACGAAAGAGAGCTATCTCGACGTGACTTGGCTTTCTCTTCTCGGTACTTACTTCAAGTTTTTTGTAACATAGCACAGCCTACCTATATGGTTCATACAGTCGGTCATCGAATGCCTCTACGCGGGGCAATCGTGGGTAGGTGAGGGGCGAGGGACGGAGGGGGGCGTACCGCACGGCCATACTAATTTCATTTTCGATTTAGTATGGCAGTGCGGTACTAATTGAAGGGTTTATGTTTTAAAAAAACTTGTGCGGAGCGACGCTGATTAGGCAGACCCTCCAATCCAACAAAGCTATTTAGATAACATACTCATATCTTCCGTATCATTTTCCACCCGACTCGAAACCAACTAGGTACCTACTTTTTTACTTTTTATTTTTGGATTCAAGATGGCCGAATTTTTTTTTTTATAATTTAGGTAGGTATCGTTAAAAACATTTATTTAGAAATCAAGATGGCGGACAATTTTTTTCTTTAAATTTAACATATGGGTATCGTTTTATAGGTTTATGGGGACGCTAATGACGAAAATAACATTTATTTAGAAATCCAAGATGGCGGACAATTTTTTTCTATAAATTTAACATATGGGTATCGTTTTGTAGGTTTTTGGGGACGCTGATGACGAAAATAACATTTATTTTGAGATCCAAGATGGCAGACAATATTTTTTTAAATTTTACAATGTGTATCGTTTTATACTCGAGTGACTGTATATCAGAAACAAAAGTGCCAGAAAAAAATTGTCCGCCATCTTGGATCTCAAAATAATTATTATTTTCATTTAAATTAATTATTTTATTAATAAATTTACTGTAAAAATTAAAAAAAATTGTCCGCCATCTTGGATTCAAAAATATTCTTTTGTAAACCTCATCCCGAAAAATTGGCCTTCACGGGATGCCAGGCAGATGTATAACATCTTAGCATCCTGGCACGACGGTCACGCTATTTTCTGTCGCGGCATTCGAGTCGATTTTACTGTCTAGCCGCGCCTATAAATGTATTTATATAAAAAAATATCGGCCATCTTGGATAAAAAAAAATCACAATCAACAACTTTAATTAGTAGGTATCCAGATATGCCGCACGATTCGAGTACAATTTTTTCTCGTCGCTTGTCGTCGAAAAAATATTTGACGACTAACTTATCATGCATCAAAACATTTCAAAAATCGATTCAATTTGGCGCGCATGTGAGGGTTCGTAGACAAATTGTCACGAAGTCTTCATTTGACAGAAGGACATGATTTGACTGTGCTGCCATGTTAGCGATTGTAGACATATAGAGATATGTCGTCTCATATCGATAAAATGCCACGACAAAATCATGTCGTGGCGTGCATGTTAGCCCTGCTGGGCGAGTACGTCACAATAATAACGGTAATAGTCGTGTTTTCTTCACACAGTCAACGGAACAGTGCGAAAATAATTGTTTAAATAAGACAGACACAGAAACGAATATTTTTTTTCGTTCTGAAAAATGAAATATTTGCTTTACAAGGTAGGGCTTTTGCTACATTCTACATAAACAAAATAAAATACTTTTTCTAAATTGACACAGGAGCAAGTTTATCAATTTTAAAAAAGAAGCATTGCCATGTAATATAACGATACATAACGATGATACGCTCATAAATGGAATCGCAGGTCAAATTCGCTCATCGGGTATTGTTTACTTATCGTTGATGCACGGCAGTAGTCACGATACCTTTAAAGGCAGGTTCCATGTGTTCGACTGCTTACCTTTAAAGGATGATGGAATTCTAGGCTTAGATTTTCTTTCGTACTATTCAGCGAATATCAACTTAGAATCAAATTTATTATCGTTGTACAATGAGGACAAAGAATGTCGATTCAGCTGTATAATAAATTGAATCATCCCGATACGAATTCAATTACTTTACCAGCTCGAAGTGAATCTATACATTACATATTTTTGGAATCTGAATTGAAAGGTGACTATGTAATTAGTCCATGCGAGTTAACTAAAGATGTTTTTCTGGCGGGAAGTATTATTAGGTCGAAAAAAAATAGGATAAATTTTGAATGTGAGTGAGTGTGACGTTGAGTTACCTGCATTCTTACCTGAGTTAAGTTCACTCAATGATTATGATATTTGCGAATTTCAAAATGTGATACAAATGCAAATAGGGTAAACAAGTTATTTTCATTATTGAATTTGAGTCATCTAAACAGAAAAGAAGAAAAATCAAAAATCAATTAAAGAAATTTGTTCAAAATATTCAAATGTATTCTATCTTCCGGGTGATAAGTTATCAGTAACCAATGTATGTGAGCATTCCATTGTTTTGAAACCAAATTCTAGTCTAGTTTTTACAAAACCTTATAGATTACCACAGTCATTAAAGGGTCAGTCATTTTATCAAAAAGCAAATTGATAAAATGATATATGATGACGTCATAGAAGAAGCGCAGAGTGAATGAAATAGTCCCATACTTTTGGTACCGAAAAAGGAATCTGCAAATAAAGTTAAAGATTGGCGTTTAGTAGTTGATTATAGAAAGTTAAATGACAGTATAGTGGATGATAAACTTCCTTTACTACTACTTTATTAACGAAATATTAGATTCCCTTTCCGGTTCAATATTTTTTTCACACCTTGATTTAAAACAAAGTTATTTTCAACTGGCTTTAGATAAAGATAGTAGAAAGTATACGTCGTTTAGTACTAGCACGGGTCAATACCAAATGAAAAGACATGGGTCTCAAGACAAGTCCTAGTGCGTTTAGTCGTGTAATGTCAATTGCAATGTCTGGATTAGCCTACGAAAAATGCTTTGTCTATCTTGATGATCTGGTAATATTTGGGAGAAATTTAAAATTACATAATAAAAACCTTATTGATGTAGGTATTGGAACGACTGGAAAAAGTTAATTTAAAATTACAACCCCGAAAAATTTTATTTCCTTAAAAAAGAAATATTATATCTTGGTCATTTGGTGTCGGCTGACGGTGTTTTACCGGACCCAGCAAATATTTCAGTTGTACAAAATTATCCTGAACCTAAAAATTCAGATGAAGTAAAAAGTTTTGTGTGACAAAGTCAAATAGTCTGGGAAGAAGTACAGTTTTATTAGCCAACTTTGCTTCGGTATCAGGAGATAACTCCTGATACCGAAGCAAAGTTGGCTAATGGCCTTAAATTAATGGAAAAATATGGCTTTGGGCTTAGTCGACAGGAAGTACTAGAAACTGTAGGCAAATACGTAGAGAAAAACAATTTGTCTACAAATTTCAAAAATGGCTTAGTCGACAGGAAGTACTAGAAACTGTAGGCAAATACGTAGAGAAAAACAATTTGTCTACAAATTTCAAAAATGGAGACCCCGGTCAGCCGTGGTTTGCTGGCTTTAAAAACCGCCATAATTTGTCAGTTAAAAAACCGCAGGCCGTCGAATATAGTGATGGGACTCGAATCGCATATGATTCGAATTATTCGGATGACGCCAGCCAAAACTCTATTCGAATCAGATTCTATGTTGGTTCGAATCATCACATGATTCGAATATGTGATTTGATTACATTTCCTGTACAACGGACTTACGGTCAAGTGACAGCAATCGCAGTTACATCACTCTGACCGCCCATTTCATCTTCGATGGCAAACCACAGGCTATCACTATAAGTACAAAAGAAGCCAATTTTGACCATTCAGCTATGAATATATCATAGTCAATGAAAGAATCACTCGATGAGTGGGGAATTTATGACAAAATTGTTGCGATTGTTACTGATAATGCCGCAAACGTAAAAAAAGTCTGTAAATGAACATCTCAATAAAAGAAATCAATATTGTGTTGCGCACACACTTAATTTGGCTATTAATAACTGCGTTAAAGATAACGTAGCAGATGTTGATGAAACAGATTTTAACTCATTAAACCTTTAAAATTGCTCAGCAAATGTCGTGCTATTGTCTCACATTTCAAGCATAGCGACAAATCGTCATATAAGCTCCGTGAAGTACAAAAACAGATGGGTTTACCAGAATTAAAAGTAATACAGGACATTGCAACAAGATGGAACTCCCAATATTACATGATGTCGAGACTTCTCGAGCTTAAAGTTCCACTGAGTGCCGCGATTGTTGCTATATCAAATCCACCTAATAATCTATCGAATGAAGAATGGAATGCTGTTGAAGATATTGTTAAAATATTAAAACCCGCAGAGCAAGCCACAAAAATAGTTTCAGGAGAAAAATACCCGACGCTTTCTTTAACTATACCATTAATTAATTCTATGAAAGACTCCATCAAACACAAAAATCCTGTCTCAGAAGCAGGAAATAAGTTACAAAAGCTTTTGCTTTCTGTTCTTGATTGGGATTGGGGCGGCTTGGGATTCTTGATAATAATAAGACTGCTTGTAAAAGTACTTTCTTGGATCCTCGGTTTAAGAAAGAAGGATTTTCTTGTAATGCTGTTGCTGAGAGAGCACAACAATGGTGCTTAACGGAGTTAACCAACGTTATTTCAGAATCTAGATCACGAGCTGGAAATAATTTGATAACAGAAAGTTTGCAAGAAAACTCAAATAGTATTCACTCAATCGATTTACCAAATAACCAAATGAATGAAAACAATGCCGATGATGACCTTTGGGCAAGTTTTGATGAAAAAATGAAAACCACAACTAACTGCGCTCCCATTACTAATGCTGCGGTTTTAGTAAAACAATATGTTGAAAGTGAATTGAATATGTCGACAGAAAGAGTGATCCATTAAAATTTTGGGAAGACAGAAAAAGCACCAACCCATATTTGTACAAAATGGCAATTAAATATTTATGTAAACCAGCAACGTCAGTTCCGGCGGAAAGAGTATTTTCAGAAGCTGGACTTTTGTGTAACCAGTGACGCAATAGACTTGATCCCGAAAAAGTTGATCAAATTCTGTTTTTAAATAGTTTTACAAATAATGACATGTGATATTTTTTCACCATAGAACTGTATACTAAATATACCTAGTATTTTTTCATATTTTCTACTTTAAAGTGCGTAAAGTACATAAAGTAAAGTACTATTCAATTTATTTTTTATTTGTCAAACTGCGGTTAGAATAACTTGTTGTGTTAAAAGAGTAAGACATTTTTAATACTAATAATTCCTTTTATTTCATTTGTTAGTTTAATGATCATTACGTTATTCTCATAACACATATGATAGCATCTAAGAATGTAAGTTTAATGTTGTCACAATTAAAGATTGAGAGCAATGTATGTTTTGTTTTTTTATTTCATAGAAATAAAGGATTTTACGATAATTATCTACTATTCTTGAATTAAAAAATTAGACCCTTTTTTAAATAATTTCTTTTATTTCATTTTTTAGTTTCATGATCAAAGTAATTCTCATAACACATAGTATAGCATCTAAGAATTTTATTTTTTATTTTGTTACAATTAAAGATTTAAAAAAATATATATTATATTTTTTTATTTCGTACAAATTAAGGTTTAAGGCGCTAAGCGCCTATTTAGGGAACTCGGGCGCAGAATATCGGACAAATCTAGCGACTCCCGCTCCTGCTCTTTTCTGGTGCAAAGGGTCGCTATTGCCATTCAACGCGGCAACGCGGCCAGCGTTTTGGGCAGCTTTGCACCGGAAACTTTAAGGGGCGGGTTATAATTCTCTTTGACCATTGATGTAATATGTGACATATAAATCGACGGTCCCAATTAACATAGTCGGATCTGCGAAATGACTAGTTTACAGGAAAGACGATCAAAGTTTGCCAAATAAGTTTTTGTGTATAACTTTGTCATTTTGTGGAATATTGTTGTGAAATTTAGAATATTTTATTATCTTTATTTACCCTTAAAATGTGTATAAACAGATATAGAAATTTAACACTAGAAATAGCAGAAATGACAGTTGCTACGTTTTTAACCGATACCTAACAAATACTATCTGTAGGATGTACCACATACGACTGTTTTGCCTGGACACGTGTCACAGTCGTTTGTCGGAAGAGCCACTTCCGATTGTTTTGTCTGGACTCGTATCACTGCAATTTGTCGAAAGTGCCACATGCGACTGATTTTTCTGGTCGTACGTCACTTTCGCTTGTCGTATGTGTTGTTAATAACTATAAACTCGAATCAGCTGATCGGTCAACCTGTATGGGATGCCAAAATTATTTTTCATATTGCGATATAAGTTTCTTGGAGAAAGTTGTTTAGTATCATGAACTGAATTATATCTTAAAATAGTTTCAGTATATTTTGTTAGACCCTGTTTATTTAGAAACGACTAAATATAGTTACTATAAAAACATACAAAGTTAAAAAATATACTCATTGCACACTTCTTTTTTAGTAGTCGTGTTCTTTTTTGTCAGTAGAACTGCAAAATCTCGCAGACAGTAAGCAAATTGGGGGTTTCTTTGATAGTCTCTAAACTATTTTTGGTCCACAGTTCAAAAATATTTGTCTCATATACAGCAGTGACAAATCACCACGACTTGGGTGCATGCTGAAGTACTGAATAGATGGGCTGAGCATTTCAGTGAGGTCTTAAATCCTAGTCAGGATGTTGATCTTCAGTACATTAGTTCTCTTCCATCTTTACCTATATCTATAGAGCTGGACAATCCTCCATCTTATGAAGAATTTTTTCAAGCTGTTAGCCGACTAAAGAATGGGAAAGCTTCGGGACCCCTGAGGAACACTTTAAGTAAGGTGGTGAGAGCGTCAAGAACAGTCTCTACGAGTTTATTTTGCGGATATGGGAGTCTGGGGTTGTACCCCAGGACTGGAAAGATACCTCCATCTGCAAATTGTACAAGGGAAAAGGTGATTCTCCGACTGTGAATCTTACAGAGGTATTGCTTTGCTAAGCGCAGCTGGAAAGGTTCTGGCGCATATTATAAATCGCAGACTCGGTTTTAGGTCTGTCAGGGACGGTTGACGCTATCTTTGTTGTAAAAAAGTTACAGGAGAAAAGAGCAACATCGAGATTTAAATATGTGCTTCGTTAACCTGGAGAAAGCATTCGACCGTGTACCGAGATCTGCCCTTTGGATTGTTCTTGAAAAGGCTGGCTGTCCTGCAAAGTTTGTTACTCTGATCCAGCAATTTCATGACGGCATGATGGCCAGAGTCCAACATGACACGACTTTACAGAGCGTTTTCCAGTTACCAGTGGCGTGAAGCAAGGCTGTGTGATGGCTCCTACCCTATTTGCTATTTATTTTGCTGCTGTCCTGGGGGATGCCTCTAATCACAGTGGACGACTTCACCTTGACGTAAGAACAGGTAAGACCGTGTTTGACATATCCCGTTTTAAATCAAAACGAAAGGTACTGGATTTAACTGTCTTAGACATACTTTATGCAGACGATGTCTGCTTAATGGCCGATGATGCTAGCAGCTTTGCAGTCGTTCGTTTGGACCACCTGGATAAATTAGCGTGGGTCGTGTAAAAAGTTTGGCTTAGTTATAAGCGTTTCTAAAACCTCAGTGCCTTCAAACAGCTGGCCTCGTGGTACTGTCAGCTAATGATACACCAATATACCTAGGTGGTAAGGCCTTGGAGGAAGCACATCGCTTCGAGTTATCTGGGCAGTTATATACGTAACGATAATCGTCTTGAGACTGAAATTCCTTCACGCATTGCTAAGGCTGCATCGGCTTTTGGAAAACTACGATCTCGTGTTTGGGAGATTCACATGACTTAAAAACCTGCACACAAAGATGGTTGTGTATAGGGCGATAATACTACCTATATTGCTGTATGTCTACCGAAGGACTTTGGTGTCTGTGTACAAAGATGACATAAAACATCTTGACGCCTTTCTCAGATATGTACGGTGCTTGCGCCTCAGTTCTTTCGAGTTAAAGTGGCAGGATTGAATTCCACACACTACTATCCTAACAGAAGACTTAAAATGATGGGTATAGAATCTCTGCTTATTCAGGGATAATTAGATAGTGTGGACATCTAGTACGCATGGACGACTCTGAGGCTGCACCTTTAAGTATGTTTTCTATTAAGAAGCTGCATAAAGGCAAACGCAAAGGCTGGGAGGCTCAATACCTGGCGTTAGCAAAGATGTCCCTAAAACGTCACCTTGCTGCATGCTTGAGATTCCAACAGAACGTTGGAAGAGCTTGCGAGGCAGAGGCAAGCTTACGGCGGCAGCTCTGTCAAAGAGGCCTTCTACGAAAAACCCGTCTCAAGCCTTCCTACACGTATACATACAACAACCTATGTCAGTTGCACTGTGCTGCCATGCAATGGATCTTCAAAACCAAGTTTGGTTTTTGCTAGTCATATCCAAGTTCCTTATCTGGTTTGACGGAGATTACACAAGATTCTCAGTGTACGGACACGTCAGGGAGGATATTAAGGTATCATAATGATATTCATTTTCAATCATTAAATACATCTCCCAATAAATCTTGCAGTTGTACCAACCTCATCCTCTACTTTTTTAGTATGAGGGAATTCAGGTGCATCTAAAAAAGAAAAATATATATTAAAAAATATTATTTTACAAGGCAATTGTGGCAATAGTTAAAGATACTTCAAACAGGAAATAATGCCATTTTTTTCATAAAAAAAAAGCCTAAATAATGCCACTTTAAAAACAAAACACACTATTCAAGATCCCTTTAAAACTGTCGGAAGTGTTACTTACGACATTAGCATTAATTTTATTTCCATGCAAAAAAATGTCGGATGTGTTACTTACGACATATAAAGAAAATGTCAAGATATTCGTAAAAAAATGTAGGATGTGTTACTTATGACAATAGTAATTTTAAAGGTATTTCCGTAAAAAAATGTCGGAACTACCACATCCGACATTTTAACGAGGGACATACAAATCTTTATACGCAAACAGTGAAGAGAAATACTATTTGTATATTATTTCATAACATAACGTAAAAACACGCTATTTTCAATAATGAAGAACTTTTACATAGATAACAATGTAACTCTCTCCCCTTTTGCAAAAATCGTTGTGATTTGAATTAATGCCATCTCGTACTTTCCTCTTTTTTTCGTGGATTATTATCAGTATTGGAGATGCAAAACTGATTGTATAAACCTTTTTCGATCGAGTTACCTACTTGCCATAGTGAGTGTAACGCAGCAAACGTTAGTTTTTAATAATTTAAGCGAGGAGCGCGCGAATCTCGATCATCTGTCCGTGCAACATAGCGGGTACTGGCACTACCGACCGTTCGCCCCCTCCCAACGCCCCGCTAATACTGTCGCAACGTTTCTTCCGACAATATTAAACGGATACTGTAGAAGATATGTCTTTGTTAATTTTAATATTTCGGAAAATTAAAGCAAAAATTAAAAACTGTGAATGTAGTAATAAAATAATGGCGTTTTTTAAAGGATTGGCGCAATAAAATGAAAATGGCAATTTTACAGATCCGACTCTTTTAATTGGGACCGACGAAATTTTGACTGTTAGATAATAATTTTAGCATTTATTTATATTAATTATGATTATGTGAAAAAACATTATTTTGAACTAATTAAGGTTTTCATCAAAATTACCTACATACTTATTATTCATTCCTATAGTAAAAAAAGGTTATGTTTCTTTTCTTCAAGCTTTTATGCTATACTCTAGGAACGTACTCAGATGAGAAACATTGTAGTTGTTTGTTATTGTTAAATCGACAACGTTATGCTTTATGCTTGCTATAAAATTAATTTTCACTTTCATTCACATAACTTTATCTCTTTTGTCGAATTTGAATTAAATTGATTTCGTAAATATTAAATTAAACAACAAAAAGGTACCTGTACAAATTATAAATACATATGTGTACTTATTCGTATCAGTAGATCGATCCGAATCGTATATTGATTCGAATCACCTTATCATTTTGACATGATTCAAATTACCTTATTGCTTCGAATCATCAAACAATTCGAATCAAGGCAGCATTTGAGTCACTATCCGATTTTTTTTTTAGGTGACTCGAATTGATTCGAGTACATATATTGGACTCGAGTCCCATCACTCGTCGAATATGCCAGAAAAAAGGCAATGGATCCATTTATTGTGTACCCTTATTTTGATCTCATTAAAAATACACGACTTTTTTTGCCTACCATTAGAAATGAACGTCCCGTTTAACTTTTATATGACGTGTACGCGACTAAATTTTTGAAGGCTCGCGAGCCAGGTGTCACAATTCTTAAATTACCTGCTCATACTAGCCATGTATTACAACCACTAGATGTATCGGTCATGAAGTCTTTAAAAAAACAGGTGGGACGAATTGCTTGTTAAATGGCAACGATTAAACGTAGGAGTTACTCTAACAAAAGCAGAATTTGCTCGTCTGATAGGAGAAGTTTGGAAGGGAATTCATGGCCAAATTTTGAAAAATGGCTTCCGCAAGACGGGCATTTTCCCGTTTAATATTGAAGAAATCGCAGAAAATAATTTTGATTCGTTAAAGCTACAACATTGGAGACAACATTTGGCAACAATTTCCGCTGAAAATTCAGCAATATTCGCTACTAAAATTTTAGAGAAAATCATTGCAAATGTCAAATCAAAGAGCTTGGTGTCATTGACTCTATATTGATTGCATAACAAGACAAGCTTCCGTAGTTCCTGTAGATTGTCACTGCTCAGATCAAAGTGTGATCACTCGTCAGGTACAAGAAAATATTTCTATTGCAAAAAGAAGATTCGGCGAAACATGTAGAAAAAACTGCACCAAAAATTCAAATATTGGAAAACAGGCTTGTGTCATTTGAAGACCTACTTTTGATTAAAGTAAAAGCTGGTATTAATAAAACAGTAAAACGGCGCAAAGTTGCACCAGGAGCCGAAGTGATAACACATGATGATATAGTTAAGCGTAAAATTGAAGAACAAACTAAAAATATTAAAAAGGAAGCTCTGACAAAAAAAGGAAAAGGTGTGGGGGAAAAAAGTCGTGACAGAAAAAAGGAAGACAGAGAACAAAACAATAATAAACCAGAAACTAAACTATAATAAATAATTAAATATAAATAACTATACTAAACTATATTAAATATAAATAACACATCAAGATGTTCCCGAACGTTGAATTAAAGAACTGACCATAAATACAACAAAAAAAACTTCGAACAAAAAAAGGAAAAGGTATGAAGGAAAATAATCATGACAGCAAAAAGGTAAATAATAATAAAGGAATATCTGCTGCAGAAAGAGAAAATAAAATCTAATAATCGCCGCAAAAAATTGCGTGCTGTGCGTAAATCTAAACGACGATTAGTTAAAAAAACAGCTCACTTCCAAGATATTATAACTGAATTAAAATGCAAACTACAAATGCAATCTGAAGAATTAGATTTACTGGCAAATGTTGAATCCGAAAATGCAGATTTTCTTAAAAGATACCTCGATAAAACGAACTGTCCACGAAAATATTCACCATCCTTACGAAAATTTGCATTGTGTTTACATTTTTTAAGCCCTAAGGCTTATGCGTTTGTGAGAAAGCAATTTAACACATGTTTGCCTCATCTGAAAACGTTATATAGGTGGTACATATGTGTGGATCGTGAACCAGGATTCACAAGTGAAGCTTTTGAAGCTATCAAATTAATAGTTAGTAAATCTAATGAAAAAATATTATGCTGCCCTCGTCTTGACGAAATGTCAATTCGACAGCACCTTTAATGGGATAGTAAACGCGCTGTCGGGTATGTGAATGTAGGACATAATCTAGACACCTATAGTATGCCGCTAGCTAAGGATGCTTTGGTCTTCATGGTTTACGGCGTCCAAACTCCAACTGGAAAATACCAGTTGGGCGCTATTTCTTAAACAAAATAGTGTCAACGGCGACCAACGTAGTGAACTATTAACATGCTCAGCGCCAAGCCCTATGTGTCAATACCACAAAAAAAATAGTTTTTTTTTTAAATTTTTATTTTTTTGTTTTAAATCATATAGAAATCACACAGGAACCTTTTTTTTATCCCCCCCCCTATTTCCCAGCTTCCCCTTTATTGTATATCTTTTTCGATACACTGGCCTAGGAAAACATTTTGCTCTCAAACCTTTTTCCTAGGCCATGTATGTGTCGAAAAGATACACGATCTTTTTTGATGTAAGAATGCTCTTAATGTAAAAACATCTGCACTCAAAAGTGTTCCAACCTAAACTAGAAAGAAGCCAGCTCTAACAAAACTTAACATAATATAATTATAATAGCGATAAAACGTCGATCGATATAATTGACCAAATGTATATCGATATAATTAGAATGTAAAATTAAATAGTTTAGTAATTTTAAAGGAAGATAATCTTCCAACAACAATGCTCTTGGCACAATGGCTAGGGTTGTGAAATTAATTGAAGGTCATGATAAATTCATAAGATTTGTGTCGTACCTAAAGATGAATAAGTTTATTTTAAGAAGGTACTTGTGTTATGTACTTACATTAGTATTATGTTTAGAGTAACTCTTGTGTTAAATTTGCATTATGTTTACCTAAGCACTAGTTTAATCTTAGGGTTTTGTGCCACCCCAAGAAGCATTTCGTAGGGCTAAGATGAAATACTTATTGTTGACTTGTAATTTGTTTACCTTAGATTTGCTTTGTATAATATTTTTATTGATGAAAGTTTATATAATGATTAGTTAGTCATTTCGCTGTTTTCCCAGGCCACAGCATGTTGCGACTAGCAACACTGGTAACAATTATTTTAACTTTTCATAGGGCAACATTGTTGTACTCTCTCTCTTCCTTGAACCGCAATAAAGCGAGCGTGAATTATTTATCGCTCCCGGAATTTTATTTATTTATCCCAAACCGAAGACTTATACAAGCAAATATCAACAGTCTGCTGCTAATGATAATATTAAT
The DNA here is from genome assembly GCA_018467065.1 of Ephestia elutella. Lineage (NCBI taxonomy): Eukaryota > Metazoa > Arthropoda > Insecta > Lepidoptera > Pyralidae > Ephestia > Ephestia elutella. Next base: position 4,199,991 of record CM031578.1, read on the forward strand.
ATTTTGACATGCAATTCAAATTCGATTTGTCGTAAAATAAATAGTAGAAGGGAAAGAATATTGGCTATGAATGAAGAAAGTCTCATTGAAGATTTAATTGTTGATTTGCTCGAGGGCCATGACGCATTTTACTATATAATCATCTAATATCATAAATGCGCAAGTTTGTGACTATGTACGTTTTTTGCTTTTTCACGCTAAATCTACTGAACGAATTTTAATAGAATTTTGCACAAAGATAGATTATCACCTGGAAAAGCACATAGGCTACTCTTTATCCCGAAATTCATAAGGAAGCGGAGCCCCGGAGCGCTTCTAAAAACCTAAAATATTATTTTGTATATTGTCTGTTTCATTCCATATAATGACCACGACCCTCAGTCATGAGGAAATACGACTAAAGAGAGAGAGGTTTTTAGAAGATTATTTTTTGTTTTAGATTTTTACGTTCTATTTTTTGTCGTTTTGTGTCGAAAGGAGTAAAACTAAAGGACGAATAGCGAAAATGTTTGTAAATTTGAACCATCCACCTTTAATAGAGCCAACAAAACTAATAACAGAGCTAATATTGACTTAACAGAAGAGACAGAAGAGAACAACATGACTAATAATTTTGGTAGTTTTATTTCGGAACCTGTCACTGTCAAAAACTAGAGATAGCATAACTGAAGAGACTTACATAGTAAAAATACAAATGTGTGATTCAGTTTAACTTTAGAAACTATATAAAATGCACGTCTTTCTACAGAAAGTACTGAAGCGATATCGTCTAACATTACTACAATTATAGGTCATAATAAAAAGAACATGCTATTATGCGAACCCACTTATTGCATAAACCTGGATTCTATGGACGAATAACAACCTATTGAACAGGCTGGGTTTACAGCGGGCTTCTCAACCATTGATTATATGCACGTAGCACAACTGATTGAAAAGTATCAAGAATAAGGGAAAGCTTTGTATTTAGCTTTTGACTCGCCCAAACACCACGCACCTTAGAAAGCTCTTATTCAGCAAGGAGTGCCGAAAAAATACGTAATATTATACAAAAATATGTACGGCACAAATAAAATTAGAAACAACTTAATTGATAAAGGAGATCCATCCTCCCCAAAACTATTCTCCTCAATATTAGAAAGCATCTTCTATCGCTGCCGGCAGTGCCATCCGCTAGGACCAAGCTACTGAATATAACGGCATTCACGCGTGGAATTCGCATCATTAATATGGTTCATGAGCGAGTCGACATATTCTCGTGCTCATTGAGTGAATTCACAAAGGTCACATTATTTGTCACATACTATGTGTTGTAGACAATTCATTGGCATATTTTGAAAAAAAAAAAATTTGTACCTACTAGTTCAATTAATTGTCAATAAAGGCTATTTTTATTTTATTTTATTTATGTGTTGTAGTTAAGTAGTTTAGTTTAGTTGGTATTAGCTTTTGACTCGCCCAAACACCACGCACCTTAGAAAGCTCTTATTCAGCAAGGAGTGCCGAAAAAATACGTAATATTATACAAAAATATGTACGGCACAAATAAAATTAGAAACAACTTAATTGATAAAGGAGATCCATCCTCCCCAAAACTATTCTCCTCAATATTAGAAAGCATCTTCTATCGCTGCCGGCAGTGCCATCCGCTAGGACCAAGCTACTGAATATAACGGCATTCACGCGTGGAATTCGCATCATTAATATGGTTCATGAGCGAGTCGACATATTCTCGTGCTCATTGAGTGAATTCACAAAGGTCACATTATTTGTCACATACTATGTGTTGTAGACAATTCATTGGCATATTTTGAAAAAAAAAAAATTTGTACCTACTAGTTCAATTAATTGTCAATAAAGGCTATTTTTATTTTATTTTATTTATGTGTTGTAGTTAAGTAGTTTAGTTTAGTTGGTATTTGGTTGGTAGTCTATTGGTTATTTGGTTGGTAGTCTATACTATCGCACTAGGTGAAAACCTGTAATGGTAGGTAGTTGTAAGTAATTTTTGAATAAATAAATAAATCTACAGGAATTTCGATTGGGAACATTTTGGCATAAATATTAATGGCAGGCAACAAAATTATATAATAAGATCCTTATAGGGTAAGTATAAATAGTTGTTTCGGAAGTAATTTTTCTCAAAAATGCTCGGAAATGTAGACATTATTGTAGTAAAAAGTTGACAGGAAGTTTGTGATTTCTGGCTAATGAATTACTTTCCTGGCCTAGGCCGGGAAAGGGGTTGTTGCACAAATGTATGGGGAGCCGGCTATATCATGAGCACCTATCTGAACTTTTAATTTTTGGGTCAGTATCAATGCCTTATAAGTAAATCCCATAAATTCGTAGCCTGTACTTTTATTACATACGTGCCCGCGGGAAAGAATTGTTTATTTTATTTATTATTCATCTATTTATGTGAAATACACATTTGTCTTTGTGATAATAATATAATATAATAATAATATCTTTATTAACCAATAAGTACAATTACAAAAGTTTACATTACAATTATGTAAAAGCACATTTTTAAAGTTCAGTTTGACTGTGGACCCTGCATTAAGCGATGCTTGTATCGCAGCGTCCGATAGTTTAGTATAATTATACATTATGAGTGTGCAGAGCAACTACGCTCTGCTGCCAGAAAATGTGGCAGAGAGAATCCGGACAAACGAAGCGGCGGGAAGAATTCTGTACCGGAACTTCACCGGGAAAAAACCACCGGTAAAAATAAGTACCGGGAAAAAATCTCCACGCGGCACCACGTTTGCCCGACTAAAACCTAACTAACTTCCAACGCAGTCTGCTACCACCGTAGCTTAGTGAAGGGGAGCTACAGGGCCCTATATGATAACCTAACCTATAAATTAACTACAATTGAACACTTACCAAATTAAATCTTCTTTCTCTTCGGATCCAAACTTGAGTGTCTTCGGGAAGGGGGAATTCCTAATCACCCTACCTAACCCTTGAGATCTCAATTCCCCAGGACAACTAAATAGATTTCTTCCCGTAGTTTCACTCGGGAACAGTCAGATGTGAACAGCCAGCCACGTTTCACCTCTCACAAGAAAAAGTCACAATAACAGAGTTTTTCACAAACACAAATTCAATAGTTATTTAACAAACAGGAGATTCACAATTATCACTCAAACTAAACAACAAGCAAAAGACGCGAGACCGCTCCGCGTATTAAAATCAAACCGATATCGCCCTGGACAATGCAATGGCGGATCACACGCGACGCCATCCACGCTAGCAATGTGAGAACCCCAAAACGCCTGGCGGCGATAACAGGAAACGCCTGCGTTTAGTTTTACCCAATATATTACAAACATCCCCCCGTCCCGGTCTGAGAAGCAGACCGCTAGCTTACTCTACGGGAAGGCGGGCGAGAGAGGTCACACCTCTCCTTAAAATCGAACCGTCGACCAACACCTCAGCCACACGCGGAGTGCCATCTCCGCCAAGAATCAAACGTAATATGCGAGCTCGTCGCCAAAAGCAATGAGGGCAAATTTGCCTCTTTAACAATACTAAATCACCCTCCCTGGGAGGCTCAGTCCTGTCTGTCCACTTCACTCTTTGCTGCAGCAAATGCAAATATTCAAGCGACCAGCGACGCCAAAAGTCCTGGCTCATTTGCTGCAACATTTGAAAACGCGACAACCGATATACGCGTTCATCCTTCCACGGGTATTCGGGCAGGGCATTCAACGGCCCTCCCACCAAAAAATGACCAGGGGTGAGAGCTTCCAAGTCATTTGGATCTGGAGATAGCGGACAGAGAGGACGAGAGTTGAGGACCGCCTCAACTTTACAAAACACTGTGGCCAGCTCTTCAAAAGTTAGAGCCGTTTCTCCGATAATGCGGCGGAGGTGGGTCTTTGCGGATTTCACAGCCGCTTCAAAAATCCCTCCCCAATGGGGGCAACTTGGGGGACTAAACTTCCAGGTTATTCCCCTTTGGGCAGCAATTTGACTTAAACTAGTACAATTTTTATCAATAAACACAGAAACATCCTTAAGATAATTTACAGTTCCTTTATAGTTTGTGCCATTGTCAGACCTAATAAGGGAAGGTAGACCTCGACGCGAAACAAAGCGATCCAACGCGGCGACGAAGGCCTCCGTAGTCAGAGCCGATACCACCTCCAAATGGACAGCCTTGGTGGCCAAACAAACAAATACACACAAATAGCCCTTCACAATACGGGCATTACGAAAGGGAGAAGCCTTGATCGAAAAGGGACCGGCAAAATCGGTTCCAACGCCGTCAAACGGTCTCGAAGGTCGGATTCGATCAGCGGGCAAATCACCCATCTGTGGTTGCATCGTGGATGCCTTCAACCTATAACATGCAATACATCGAAACAGGACACTACGGATTGCTCTTCGGGCTGACAAAATCCAAAACTCGCGTTGCAAAATAGCCAACAAAGCATTGCACCCAGCATGGGCGTTACGAATGTGTCGATCAGACACCAAAAGCTGCACCAAGGGTCCGCCCTTGGGCAACAACAGAGGATGGCGAGTCTCATATGGAAGATCCGCCTTCCGGAGTCTGCCTCCAACCCGAAGAAGCCCATCCGAGTCGATGTACGGGTTCAAACGAGCGACCGCGCCCTTCAACTTAGCGCGTCCGTCGCGCAAAATACGAAGCTCTGACTCAAACCGTCCGGTCTGCACGACACGGACCCAATGCAACAATGCGCTCCGGCGCTCTTCTGCACCTGCAATCGGCTCCAACCGCTTTGCCTGTGGGTTTCTACAATTATGTATGAAACGCTTAATCCAACTGGTGACACCCAAGCTTATCCAAGCTGCTATACCGAGCAAGTAGCCAATCCGGCTCCGACGTCGTCTCAGCGACTACAGCATGTACACGGAGCCCAGTCAAACTCAAAGAAGTAACATCTGTCTGACAGACAGGCCAAGAAGTTTCTGATCCCATCAACCACTCTGGGCCCCACCAGAGCGGGTGTGACACCAATTCTGGTGCCGTACAACCTCGGGAAGCACAGTCCGCTGGGTTAAGCTCTCCCGGCACATGTCTCCATGTTATATCAATTCCGATATTCTGGATTTGGGAAACCCGATTTCCCACAAAAACCTCCAAGGTATGTGGGGCCGCGCGCAACCATGCAAGCGCGACCTGGCTATCCGACCAGGCGAAGATGTCCCGTATCTCGACCGTGGCCGCCAGCTCACATGCAACGTGATGCAACAATTTAGAGAGAAGGTGAGCTCCACTCAACTCAAGCTTGGGAATAGTCAGCCTAGTCCTGATGGGGGCGACCTTGCTCTTCCCTAACAAAAGCGAGACATTGACCCGGCCATCGGCGTCAACTGTCCGCATATAGACTGACGCGGCGTAGCCTCGCTCCGACGCGTCACAAAAGCCATGCAGGCTGGCTCGATATTTCCCGGGGGGCAATATTCGACGAGGCAAGGCAATCCGATTGACTTCCTTAATCGATGAAAACAACTCGAGCCAATCATCCAATGGAGAGCCAAACAGCGGCTCGTCCCACGAGACGCCCAAAGTCCAAAGTCTCTGAAGAAGACACTTCGCAGAGAATATCACTGGACTGATCCAACCGCTTGGATCAAACATACGAGCTATTACGGACAACACCGTTCTCTTAGTCCAGACTTTTGGTATTTCCAAGTCCACTTGGAATGTGAAAATATCGGTTAGCGGCTGGTACTGCATGCCCAGCACCGCTATCCTGTTGGGATCATCCACATCCTCAAACAGGTGAGGGTTCTGTTGGTGATCCTCCGGGATCCCTTCTAGAACTTTAGGCTCATTAGACAACCACTTACGTAGCTCGTAGCCACCTGTCTTCAATATTTCAATCAATTCATCCCGCAGTAGGAGGGCCTCCTCAATACTTTGGGCTCCGGTGCACACGTCATCAACATACAAGTCACGTGACAGCACGGAAGCCCCACGGGGAAAGCGGATCCGTTCCCGCTCTGCCAATTCAAGCAATGATCTGATGGCGATATAGGGACTAGATTTCAAACCATACGTGTTTGTGTTGAGTTCATACACCGTCACAGGATCCTCAGGGCGCTCACGCCAGAGTATCAACTGGAATCGCCTGTCCTCAGGATGTATGACTGTCTAGCGGAACATCATCCGGATGTCCGCGCCAAAAACCACTTGATGTCTTCTAAAGTTCAAGATGATGTCAATTATGTCCCTATGCAATTTGGGACCCGAATGCAAACACAGATTCAACGAAACCCCGTTCGAAGTGGGTGCGGACCCATCGAAGACGGTCCTCAATTTGCCTGTTGAGGCCTTCACCACCGCGTGGTGGGGCAAAAAATAATGCTCAGTTGAGCTCCAATCAACTCGAGCCGGAGACATGTGACCCAAATCCTCGTACTCGCGCATAAATTCAATATATTTATCGCGAAGTACGTGGTCACGCTGCATACGTCGCTCCATGGACAGCAGTCGTTTCTCCGCAAGCGCCCTACTTTGCCCTAGGCTAGGACGAGAGGCAACAAAAGGTAACCTAGTTACAAACCGACCGGAGGGCAACCTCTCCGTGGTCGATCGAAAAAGGGCTTCGCACTCAGCGTGTTCCGGATCCATCCTGGAACTCATAGGTGGCTCCTCCACCTCCCAAAACCTTTGCATGGTCTTGGCCAAGGACGCTGATGCGACGACCGGTGGCTCCTCCACGGTGCTATTATCAAACACAGGGCCCATCAGGGCGAAACCAAAAATCGTAGACACTGCCATCAGTGAAGACGAACCCAGAGCCTTCTGTGTACCCAACAAAATCCAACCCAATACGTCCGAGCCCAGGAGCAAGTCCACTGGGCCGGGATGAAAGACAAAGGGGTCGGCCAAATCCAGACCCGAAACCAAAGACAACACACCCGGCGGTATGTCTGTCGAGGGGTGCCAACCCGCAATGGTATCCATTACCATAGCCGAAGTCGTGATCCTCATTGTGGAGGACTTCAGCGAAGAAAAGGTGACAAGTGTCTGGCCCGTCAGACACTTCACTTGTATGCCACCAACTCCAAGAAGTGGCACAGGCGAGTCTTCCACGACTAAACCTAACTGGTGTGCCACTCGAGTGGTAACCAAACTGCTTTGAGCCCTGAGTCCAACAGAGCTCTCAAATTAATGGCTTCCCCCTACGACCCCATACGCGGACCACCGCGGTAGGGAGCAGAACCGTCCGCGGCTCTGTCCCAGCAAGGGAGCAAGCTAGTTACGGGCTCCCCACTCTCTCCAAACCAGGGGGCGCCACTGACCCGGATAATATGTCGGGCGAGTGCACATCCCCATCTGAGGGGGCATAACCCGCGGCCCGGCCATACCTATGGTACGGCGGGTGGTACTCCAGCCGTGGGTACTCGTGCAGCGGTGGAGAAAACCGCTGCGGCTGCATGTGTTGGGCATTGGTAACCCGCGTGGAGGGGGGTGTCCCCACTCTCACGTCCGATCTAGGGCCCCCGCCCATGGGGGCCCTATCCGGGGCCTGGCCAGCTATATACTGGCCATGACCTTGGGGCGCGTGGTCCCGGTCCGCCAAGACCCGCGCAGGTACGCGACCCCCCTCCCGAGGGGGGGTGCGACGAGCGAAGCCGCGTCCTCCGTCCGATGGTGGAGGGCTTCGCGCAGGAGCGCCCCCGCCCATAGGGGACCCCTGCCTCAACAACCGGGGGCCATCCCCGTTCCGGTTCATGCAGAGCATCACGTGGTGCAGCCCACGGCATGCACTGCATGGTATGGCTCTGGGACAGTCACGTGCATAGTGACCGCCCAAACAATAAAAGCAAAGTTCATGCCGCTTTGCCATGCGGCGCCGATCTTGTACTGGCAGTCCCTGCCAGTCCCTGCATTGCAGCAGGCTGTGGCCCATCCGACCACATTGCAGGCAGTCCGCGTCCCTCGCGACTGCTGCCGTGTGTGCAACCCGCGCACCAGCTCCACGCGGTGGCGGTTGCCGTCCCTGTTGGGGCCTCCCTCGCCATGAGGGTTCCAAGGGCCTACGTTCAGGCGCTCTGGATGGCGCTGAGTCCGTCATGGTATTCTCAGCCGCCCGTGCCTCAAACTCCAAAAACTTCACCAAGTCAGTGAAGGTTGGTAGGGTGGTGCTATCCCGCTCCGCATTCTCGCGCTCAAACCGCGAGCGGATGTCATTGGGTAATTTGCCCAATACTATGTGCACCAGCAAAAAGGACCATTGGTCCACCGGCAGCCCCAGTGTGCGGAGCGCGTTACAGGCCACTGTAACGGGCGTGAGCAACTGCAGGCGCAACTGTGCCCTGTTGGCCACCTTGGGCAGGGCCATCAACTGTGCGGCGTGCGCATCCGCTAACAAACGTAAGTTTTGGTAGCGGGAGTTCAATAACTCCCAAGCCGTGTCGTACTGGTCGTCCTCCACCCGGAGGTGCTGGATGAGCGACCGCGCTTCACCCTCAAGAGTGGAGAGGAGGTAGGCCATCTTCTGGGCCTTCGACAAATCCTGTCGTGCTACGACCAGGGACTCAAACATATTTTTATATGCCACCCACTCCTCCATCCTACCCCCAAAGTGGGACAGCTGAAGGGTGGGGAGCCGACCAGTAACCGCTGGTCCTTCCTGTCTAACAGGTGTGCGAGGGGCTGGTCCGCCAGCCTGTCTCGCCCTTATTGCGGCCGCCGCCTCCACGATGTCATCGTGCAGACTCAGGATCTGGTCCAGGTCCGCCACGTGACCTGCGTAGACCTCCGGGGTAAGGTCGGCCTCGGTAAGCGCCGCCATGGCCGCTTCCGCGTTGTTCAATCGTGAGCGGAGCTGATCCGCTCTTTCCAGTATAGCGGCCTCCCTGTCCTTCCGGGACAGGAGTCCACCGGCCGTCACAAACCATCTCAATTCGTTGGCGAGTGTCGCCCTAGCATTGGAGGCCTTCGCCATCGCGTCAAGTCACAAACAAAAAAATAACAAAAGGTAAATAAAAAACAACAAAATCAAGCAACTACACGAAGAACCGCGGTAGGTATGAGAATGGCACAAACCCGGAACGCACGGTACAAACCGCAAACAAATACAAAAAAGGTTACAAATATTCTTATACAAACAAACTAAGAAAAATCTAATAATTTTTACAAACAATTAATTATTTTTTACAAACGAACAAATAGAGGGTAGATAAACTACGCTCTGCTACCAGAAAATGTGCAGAGCAACTACGCTCTGCTGCCAGAAAATGTGGCGGAGAGAATCCGGACAAACGAAGCGGCGGGAAGAATTCTGTACCGGAACTTCACCGGGAAAAACCACCGGTAAAAATAAGTACCGGGAAAAAATCTCCACGCGGCACCACGTTTGCCCGACTAAAACCTAACTAACTTAACGCAGTCTGCTACCACCGTAGCTTATGAAGGGAGCTACAGGGCCCTATATGATAACCTAACCTATAAATTAACTACAATTGAACACTTACCAAATTAAATCTTCTTTCTCTTCGGATCCAAACTTGAGTGTCTTCGGGAAGGGGGAATTCCTAATCACCCTACCTAACCCTTGAGATCTCAATTCCCCAGGACAACTAAATAGATTTCTTCCCGTAGTTTCACTCGGGAACAGTCAGATGTGAACAGCCAGCCACGTTTCACCTCTCACAAGAAAAAGTCACAATAACAGAGTTTTTCACAAACACAAATTCAATAGTTATTTAACAAACAGGAGATTCACAATTATCACTCAAACTAAACAACAAGCAAAAGACGCGAGACCGCTCCGCGTATTAAAATCAAACCGATATCGCCCTGGACAATGCAATGGCGGACCACACGCGACGCCATCCACGCTAGCAATGTGAGAACCCCAAAACGCCTGGCGGCGATAACAGGAAACGCCTGCGTTTAGTTTTACCCAATATATTACAAACAATGAGTACATGTTCATCGGATCAAAACACAACGGTAAGTAAAATTTGCATTACTAAAAACTAAACATAAAATATCACATAACATGTGTTAGGAACATTTACTTTAATTAATTTTCTAAAATATAATAAAAATATCAAGTATTTTATCTGATTTTCTGTATCATAATTTCTGAACATACGTACGGGCGCCATGTCAGTATAGCCATTATGCGATATTAAATGTATTTTTGTACCATAACAAGATCACGAAAAAAACAAATATCTAATAATCTTAATCGGATTTTGATATTATTTCTGATTTTTGAGGAACTGCTCACGATATAGCCTGCTATGCAACATTCCCTTTGTATGCAAATTCATTCCTGGCCGCTGCTCAAAACTGTTTAATTCATCTGTCAATGTCACATTAATTATGTAACTTGTCATACAGCCAATTGCAACCTTCATTTAAAAAAAAAAAACATTCTTTGAGCTATGTCTTCGAGCATATTAATCACAGTTTTTTTTTATATTATGAGTATTTTAAGTCTGTGATATTAATGCATTTTCGTTGTGAGAGAAAAAAACAAAATCTATGCTACATTTTTTTCGTAAAATATGACTGGGCTGTATGGGCTATGTTTCCGTGTCACTAATTTGCAATTAAATATTTAAAAATGTCTGAATATAACAAATATTACCGACATTATTTATTAATTTATTTATTTGGCATCTCTTTTTTAAGTAATCAATCCATCGGCAGCGGGGCTCCATCGAAAGAAATCTCCTCACAATGCGGGAATAAGTCAAATAAGTTCCCAATTTGGTTTACACCCTCGCTTATTAAATTATTTAAAATGAAACAGAGGGCCTGGGTCAAGTGGAAGAAATACCTAAATGACTCTGACTACGAACATTTTTCTTATTATAGAAGCATTTTCAAGCACAGATGTGAAAAACGCTACTGTGAATATATGCGATGCGTCGAAAACAATATAACTACCGATATAAAGTACTTTTGGTCCTACATGGCTAACCATAAAGGTAAGTCTAATATACCTTCAACTATGAAATATAAAGATAATACATCGGCTAAGCCAGAGGTAATTTGTAACTTCTTTTCTGACTATTTTAAATCCGTCTTTGAGCCGCCATCCCCTGACCTAGATAATTGGCAACCGCCATCTGATGCCGGATTAAATAACAATAATTTATTACTATCCAATTTATTTCTGAGCCAGGAGAAAATACTTCATGAGCTCAATAATATTAATACATCTAAAGGTGCGGGACCGGATGGTATCCCGCCGTACTTCTTAAAACATACAGCTTGCAGCCTAAGTAGGCCTCTTTACATCATCTACAATAGATGTCTAGCTGAGGGCTTCTTTCCTGACTTATGGAAATGTGCCTATATCACACCCGTGCACAAAAAAGGCGACAAAAAGAATGTTGAGCAGTATCGCCCCATCTCCGTTCTTTCAGCGTTAGCAAAACTCTTTGAGTGATTGATTGAACGTCTTGTTCATAACGAAATATACCCGGTCCTACACAGCATTATTGGAGTGGCAATCGTGTAAATAGATTGACTCGCTTTTTATGCGGGATGTAGGACCTGAAGATATACCTAGGCTCGGAGGAGACCTCGGTTAAACGGCCTATATGTGTATATATGAAAGGGAAAAGTTCAACAAATTCGGCAATTCGACAGGGCTCGATAATCGCTTACCTTGCTCGCTTGCTGAAGGCTTCTCCTGGTGATCACCAGATTTCTTCTGAACACAAGTGGCTCCTTCGGAAGATCCTGGTTCTGCGGTGAATCTCGAATGGCGCGCGCACGGCACTGGACGCGGAAACACGCCCTATCTCAATGATATACGGATCGAGACTAAAGTGTGACAATCGGCGATGCAGTGAGGCGAGTAGAGCTCCATCTCGCTCTCTCATTTGCCCGCTAGAGGGGGCAGCGATATCAAGGTGTCTTGTCACCGAATCGTTGAGAAAAAAAAGGAAAGTATAAAAAAAATTGGAGGCTGATGGCCTCAACAATTATAATTAAAGAACAGCATGGTTTTGTAAAATCTCGCTCCACCACATCAAACCTGGTTGTATTCACCAGTGATCTATTTACAAATCTTGATAATCGAGTACAAGTTGACGTTGTTTACACCGATTATGAGAAGGCATTTGATAAGGTGGACCATGAAATATTGCTGAATAAACTTGCGTATAATGGCATCCGTGGTGATTTGCTTCGCTGGTTTCAGTCATATATAAAAAATAGAACCCAGACTGTTGTTGTTAATAGCTTTCAGTCTGATGTTGTGCGCGTCACTTCTGGCGTTCCTCTGGGTTCCATACTGGGACCCCTTCTTTTTGTTCTATTCATTAATGATATTAAATCTTGCTTTGAAAATTCGAAATTTCTAATGTATGCGGATGATCTGAAGGTTTATAAAGCTATTAAATCTGTAAATGACAGTAAAGCTCTTCAACACGACCTAGACAGGCTCTCAGATTATTGTACAGTGAATAAGCTCCATCTTAGCCTACCCAAATGCCACTTTATCCGATTCACCAAAAATATTAGACAATTTACTTATGACTATAGTCTATGTAACGCCCCACTTACTAAAGTAACATCTGTAACAGACCTGGGAATCGTTCTTGATGATAAACTTACTCTAGTTGCCCACGTCCAGAATATCACCAATAAAGCATTTAAATTATTTGGATTTGTCCTCAGATCTTCCGCTGATTTTAAAAAACACTCCACATACCTTTACTTATATAAAACCTTAGTTAGACCATAGCTTGAGTATGCTGTCCCAATATGGAATCCTTTTTATAACAAATATGTTCTTGCTATTGAGAAAGTCCAACGTAAGTTTTTGCGAACCATGCACTACAAATGTCATCGTCGTTATCTATCGTACCAGCACCTTCTTGATAAATATGATTTACTTACTCTGGACTCTAGACGTAAATTTCTGGAAGCTATATTTCTTTTCAAAATAATGCACAACCAAATAGACTCCACTGAACTTGTTGACAAAATCTCTTACATTGTTCCCAGATCTAGCGCCAAGCGCAAAATACGCCCTCAACCGCTATTTGCAACAAATATTTGCCATACTAATTCGGGCCGGCGCACTATGGGAACTTTGACTCATTTTCATATCAAAAATCTATAACTTTTGTGTTAATAAAGATATTCACATGATTTTTTTCCCTGATAATCTTGAATATCTGTGCATTATAATAATGTATAATTTGCAAGTAAAAGTTAATTTCTAAAAGTTAAAAAATATACAAGAAAACAAAAAAATTACAATTCTATTCCTACATCTATGTTTTTCGAAGTTTAAAAAGGAATAAAAAAAATACTATGTTAAATTCATATAAATAAACATAAATATGACTTAAAAATTTTATTATATTTATTATCATTCTTATATTTATTATTTTATTCTATTTTTTATTCTTATATTTGTTAAAATATTACTATGCTGAATCGAAAGCATATTGACCAAAATTCATGGCATCACTACCTCTACCGCTTGACATGACCTGCAGTATAGGTTGGTATGGGTTTATTAATTCAACATCTACTAGTGATTTCTGATGAATAATGGTATTTTTGGAAAAATCGTCATAATTCAATCAAGTTCACACATATCTCTGTTTTCCGCTTCGTTATGCTCTCTGCACTATCTTCGGAGGTCTTCCTCTTGTAACTGTCAATGTAGAAAGTTTGGGTTCGCATGTAGGATCTTCTAAATTGACGGTGGATATGCCATTTTGACTTTAAAGATTTTCCTTCTTTCGACTGGATTTAGTATAGAGCTGACGAAACTAAGTTACAAAGGACCTTTCAATACTTGCTATAAAGTTTAAAATATTTGCATCTGAATATTTTGGGAAATGATTTCATATACTTTTAGTAGGAGATAATAGCAACGGTATCATTAGGGTCACTTTCAATTAATACAAGACTTAAGTCACGTCTGGTACACGAAAATTCACTCATTGTATAGAGATTATTAAAAACAAATTTTTAATTATATCAAAAACGAATGAAAAACTTTACTTCTGCATACAAAAATGAACAATTTTATACTAAATAATGATGAAAGACGTGTGCAAAATTATTTGATAAAAACTTTTTATCCTTATGCGGTTATGTAGTTTTGCATAGGAATGGGATCGAAATATTGCTTGAAAACTCAATAAAATATCGTAAAAGATAACATATAATCTAACAATTGAGTCAAAAGTAATTTTTGAGTGTCAAAGCTAAGAATCCCAAATAAAGAAAATGCTTAATACACGGTACGTAAAAAATAAAACGTATTCCCGCCCCCATAGAATATTATATTTTAATATGTTCCGCAACAAAATCGCAAGAAATTATTTTTTGCCGTTAATTCATATTATATTTCCTACAAAATAAAGTAAAAAACAGAACTTCGGCAAGCTTCGGCAACTATCAAATCTCCAACTGAAAGTTTGCGGAAAGAAAATAGAACAAATAATTACTTATGTATGTTTGGTTGAGTAATATTCAACTCAATTGCATAAACTTTTATTTTATAGCAAAGTACACATTATAAGCTTTTTAAAATGGTATCACACTTATATAACTTTTATTGTAATCATATCATAAAATCATCCCAAACCTTATTAAAGTTACACCATTATTTTTGCACTTTTCTCATTCCTTGACTTTAAATGCTCTTTGCCATAAAATACGTACAGTCAAAAATTTTATTCATATGTATAATGATAGATTGACTCTTTATCTACAATTTGAGGTACAATACATGCATCTGCGCGGAGTTTCAAAAAAGTATTTATGAGATGGCTTTCTTAGGCGGGTTCCCACTGTGCGGCGTGCTCCAATGCGTCGTATGGTTGAGACTCAAAACAAAATGTTTGAAAGTATTGATATATTTGCCTGTTCAGTTTATAAGTATAAGAGACTTCTTCGTCAGTTACTGTCTGATCACAATGACTCGCACTCCTTTTCTTATATATATATATCCATACTAATATTATAAATGCGAATGTTTGGATGGGAGTTTGTGAATTTGTGAGTTTGTGAGTTTGTGAGGATGTTTGTTACTCAATCACGCAAAATCTACTGGACGGATTTCGATGAAATTTGGTACAGAGGTAGATAATGTCCTGGAATAGCACATAGGCTACTTTTTATCCCGGGAAAAAGCACTGTTCCCGTGGGAAATTCACGCGGGCGAAGCCGCGGGCAAAAGCTAGTATATATATATATATTTTTTTTTTTTTTTTCTTTTCTCTTCTTCCTGTGATTTGTTTGTATAACTTCTTCTACTTATATTAGTTTACCATCCTATTTTGTATAATTTATAACACACTAGCTTTTGCCCGTGGCTTCGCCCGCGTGAATTTCCCACGGGAACAGTGCTTTTTCCCGGGATAAAAAGTAGCCTATGTGCTATTCCAGGTCATTATCTACCTCTGTACCAAATTTCATCGAAATCCGTCCAGTAGATTTTGCGTGATTGAGTAACAAACATCCTCACAAACTCACAAATTCACAAACTCACATCCAAACATTCGCATTTATAATATTAGTATGGATGTATAACATTATTCTCTTATTTGTTCTAAGCAAAATAAACTTCTTTATTTTTTATTTAACTTTCCACCCAATAGCAGCAACTTGTTATCACTATGTATTTAAACAAGCTGTGAATAGCGTGGTTGGTTACAAAATTACTATTACTTTAGATTTAAGTCCTTTTTTTTTCAAACTTTTTATTTTGTAACTGTTTGTTGTTCCTTAATAAATAAATAAATGGACTATAAAAGTGTTTTAAGTACTTTTATGTTTTCTTTTTTGTGTGTATTATTCCACTTTAATTTCTAACTGTTTTTATTTTATTGAATTAAAAATTATTGTGCTTTTTATTCATTCAAATTGAATTCTTATTAATATATATTTTTTTATCTAATTGTATTAAGAGTGTATCACGTCCGCGCGCCCGACCGAGTTTAGGTATTTGATAGACCGCAGCTGGCTGTGTGCAAGTCACACGCACACATCGACGTGAGATTGCCGCCAACCCGAAGTAATAAGTGACAGGGATCCGGCAAAGAATTTGTTGGTACTTATATAATTATTTTTTCTTGCTTTACCGTAATAAATACTAAAAATAAAATTACAACCATTTTTTTATGTAAAACATACTTGGCGTGACTTGGCGGTAAAATGGACACGAATGCCGCGACAGAAAATAGCATAACCGTCGTGCCAGGATGCTAAGATGTAAAATATCTGCCTGGCATCCCATGAAGGCCAATTTTTCGGGATAAGGTTTACAAAAATAGTATTTTTGGATCCAAGATTTTTTTAAATTTTGCAATATGGGTATGGTTTTATAAGGTTTTCAGTGCGCTGTTTACGAAAATAACATTTATTTTGAGATCCAAGCTGGCGGACAACTTTTTTTTTAATTTTACAATATTGGTATCATTTTATAAGTTTTTCGGTGCGCTGATTACGAAAATAACATTTATTTTGAGATCCAAGATGGCGGGCAGTTTTTTATTTTATTTTACAATATGGGTATCGTTTAATGGGTTTTTGGGGACGCTGATGACCAAAATAACATTAATTTTATGTCCCCAGTGGGCCTGGAAATGTATTTATTCACAGTTGAAGGCAATGCTGATGACCAAAGCACAGAGAGAACACTATATGTTGGCAACAAGCCTGTCAATTATACAGATAACTGCATATACTTGGGTAAATAAATCAGCTTTGACCAGAAAAGTAACGAGCAAGAAGTTCAGCGCAGGGCTCAATTAACGTGGAACAAATACGGGGCAATGAAGGACATGTTAAAAAGCAACATGCCAGTTAAAGTAGAAACAGTTCTAAACTCGTACCTTATTCCATGCTTAACATACGCCTGCCAAACGTGGAAGTTCTACAAAAAAACAAGACAAGTTGTTTGAGACTATTATGAATTGGTGGGCTGGCAACACTTCGGTGACATACAAAGCCGCTGACAGCACGTTAGATATGAGCGTGAAGAGAAGATGCATGGGATGTTTGGTGAAAAAAGTGTGATGTGCATGTACTTGATAAATAATAAAGTTGTTATTGTTTTCTCGCATTTTTCTTATGCTGGGGCCGCACCTGCGGCTATCGTCACGAAGCTTCGTACTATGACACGATACACGCAAATGTGACCGGCCGTATTCGGGTATCGTCGCGAATTATCGGGCTGTGTCTTCGTTATCGCGCGGGTGGCGGTACGTCAAAGGATTTTAGCGCGCTAACATTTCGTCCTGAGTGGTCAGACAAGCGTTGTTCATTTTGATGTTTGTTTTCAGCTCGTTTTGACGTGTCCTGTGTGACCGGTGCTGTAACTGTTTATTGGCTTCAATTAGCTTGTTAAGACGAGGTCCAACCTGGGCTGCAAAAAACAGAATTCATATGCGCTTAACCACGCCGTGTGCGCGTTGCTATAAGATAGTTTTTTGCACAACACAATGTTCTACTTTCGTTGGCAGGATCGAACAGATTTTGTACCGATTTAGCAACTATTTCTCAAATATCTTTAAAAATATTAGTTTTAAAACAAAAGTGCTCGATTAAGACTTTAATATAGCATATATATAAACTAACTAGCTGTCGCCCGCGGCTTCGCCCGCGTGAGTTTCGCTTAGATGAAAAATCTCTCTTGGAGCTTTTCATCAGATGTTCCTAATCTTCAATTTTTATACGTCAGCAGAAAATGCTCATCAGGTTGAACGACTTTTGCTAAGGCGCCATTTCCATATATGTTATAGTGTAGCTGGTCTCTTGGAGCTTTTCATCAGATGTTCCAGATCTTCAATTTTTATACGTCGGCAGAAAATGCTCATCAGGTTGAACGATTTTTGTTAAGGCACCATTTCCATATTACTTATAGTTTAGCTGTTCCGTTATGGTTCTTCATCAGGTGTTCCAGTTTTCAAAATGAATTATAGCCTATATGTTGCCCAGGCTTAATAGCTATACAACAAAAAAAGTTTCATTCAAATCCGTCCAGTAGTTTTTGCGTGAAACGCGTACATACATACAGACAGACAGACAGACAGACAGACAGACAGACAGACAGACAGACAGACAGACAGACAAGAAATTCCAAAAAATTTTTTTTGCTTTCTATTGTTCGTTTTAGGTCTCCCTCTATCCATTTCAGTCAAAAATATTAAATGTACAGACAAAATATTTTTACTGTTTTATTATATGTATAGATTATATAAAAAAATATATATATTATCGCTGAAAATTTTAAGTTTCATGACTTGAAAGCTGAAATATTTTCAAAATTTTCGGTGCCTTTATGAATTAATTAAGCCGAAAATATGTATTTTTATTAAAAAGTACACGATTCAAACCTTAATAGAGATCATAATCTATATCCTGTATTATTTTTCCACTTTGTAAATAAACTCTAATTAGGTAAATTTCTTCATGAAAAATTACAATTATTTCGAATGTGGGGTACGAGCTCGCCTTAAATGCATAATGGAGTGGAGTGATGAAATGGTGTTAGAGTTTCTTCACAATTATGAAGCAGAGCCCATTATATGGGATCCGAAAAATGCAAATCATAAAAAAAAAACATTTAGTGGCCGATGCTTGGCGTCGCTTAAAAAGCAAATTAAGCTATGAAAACTCAACATCTATCGAAGAATTGAAGAAGAAAAGAGATTCTTTAATGGCGTACTATAGAATACATTTGAACAAAATAAAAAATAGTAAAAAGTCTGGTATGGGTTCCGAAGAAACGTACAAAACGAATTGGTTTGCATTTTCTACAATGAACGGTTTTCTGGCGCCTATTTATGAGTGCTCAGCTACAATAAACACTGAGGTAAGTAACAGTATTTGAATTACGAGTAGGTATATGTAGATTTTAATGAAAGTACCTTTACCAATTTAACATACAATAAGTATATCTTCCGTTTTCGGTACTGATCTGGGTGGGGCCCAATTCCGAGATGAACAAACGTAGATTATCGTGTAGCAGTCGTGCGTGTCCCAAAGACCAAAGAAATCAAAATAAAACATAGAAATCCTAGAGACCTTGTTGTTTTAGTTCGATTTCTTGGGCGTTTGAGACACAACTGACACACGATATCTACGTTTGTAAATGTCAGAATCCAGGGCCTGGATATGATTTTTTTTAATACTAGGTTAGGATTAGGATAAATTAGTTAAATCATCATCATAATTACCACAAGAACACTGCTGGACACAGGCTTTCCCCAAAGATTTTCTTTAAATACATGGAATTATTGGCTAATGGCTAAATAATTTTATTATTTCAGGAACAAGTGGAACAACCTAATACTGATGAATCTACTAGTAGCAGTCTTAAAAGTCAAACAGTGGATTATACGCCGAAAAAGAAACGCCAACATGGTGGTATACCTGATATAATACAGGCAAAGAAGCAAATGGACGAAGCTTTTTCCATAATTAAAGAAAGAGCTGCAAACAAACATGAGAGGGTCCACGAGTGCGACTTATACGGACAACTTTTATCAGAAAAATTAAAAAAAATTGACGAAGATCGCAGGATAACTTTGATGCACAACATTGATACTATGGTTTTCCAAGAAATTATGGCTGCTAAACAAGAAAGAGCGGCATCGGTAGCTTCGAATTATAGTTCTCCATCACCATCAAACCATGATATATTTTTAAGCTCACCAAATGCACCTTTCATAATTCATCCATCATTAGCATCACCAAACCCACAAATCATACAATCAACACAGCCCTTATCATTACCATCTGACCATGAAATTGTATTTTTACAGTCCCAAGTACCATCCTCTCAACCAGTTCATTCATCTCCACAAATAAATGTTTTGTCACAAAAAATTATAAAGTCTGGTAAGAAGGATATAATAGCCAAAGCTTATTACGATTCTGATAAAAATGATTCAGCTCGAGAGTGAAGTGAACACACATAATTTTTATTAATTCTGTGAAAAATTTACAATACTTATTACTTTGTTATTTTGTGAGAAATGTTGATTAATAATAAAACAATTTAATTACACAATTATTTTTATTTGTCAATACCTTTCAATTTACAACATACTAAAATATTCAGCAAACTTATCTCTTATTTGTAATGGAGTCAAAGAGGATCTTCTTGCAACTGGAGGTAGATCAACTAGTGCTCTATTAGGACTTTGTTCCTCATTTTTCCAGGTTCCAGGTATTACTTCTCCATTTTCAAATCTGTCAGTATAGTCTGGAGGATTGTATATTAATCTGGAGGTTCTGCTTTTTCGTAAGAAATTGTGGAGCAAAACACATGTCATCACTACTTTTGATGCTTTTGCTGGTTCGAGGCAAATAGGTTTTCGAAGTACACGAAAAATGGCTGACATCACACCAAAAGCATTTTCTACTACAATGCGCGCCTTGGATAGATTTCGATTAAATATTCTTCGAGGATCGCCTTCTGGGTGGTCTCCAGGATATGGCTTCATAATATTCATATTTAACGGAAATGCATTATCAGCAACAAATACGTACGGCATATCTTGTTGTGGTCTACCAGGTAGAGGATTTGGTGAAGGAATACCAAGTCGATGTTCTTGAAATTTCTTATTTAATAAACATTCTCTGAAGACTCCGCCGTCGCTTATTCTTCCTTGACAACCGATGTCAGCAAATAAAAAGCAGAAATCTTTGTCCACTAGAGCCATTAAAACAATACTAAATGTATGTTTATAATTGAAATATGTAGTACCACTGAAATCCGGTGATATAATTTGCACGTGTTTGCCATCTATCGCTCCAATACAATGCGATACCTTAAATAAGTAATGAAGGCTCCGAAAACTATCTCCGGTCGCCAGATATCGAAGAGTTATTGCTAATCGTAAGTTGGCTGGAATTGCTTTTCTAAATCTTGTATCCTTTTTTGCAATATATGGGCCAATTTCATTAAGCAAAAATTCAAAGTCCATTTCCGACATGCGAAAGAAGTTTAAAAATTGTCCAGCGTCTTCAGCCCGCAATTCAGAAAATTGTTTGGTGATTGACGATCTGGAAAGATAAATAAAATTATTGTTTAGGCCTTTTTGTACTTTTATAATATTTTTCTTTATAATATTGTATTGTCACTCAATCTATTCATAATAAAACTGTTTACGGGCCCTGGGTCTGTGTCTGTACTTGAGAGATAATTAAGAAAAAAATATGGAGATCTTTAGAGGGCTAATAAAAGTCAAAACTATTTTTTCTTAATTTTTGTCTTTCTGTCGGTCTGTATGTTTCAACAAATTTCATCCAGTAGTTTTTGCGTGGTGTACTACTGGATGAAATTGGAAGTAAATAAAAGCTTGTAAAAAGGATCTTAGTACTTACATTGTCCGATTTCTGTGTATTGTTTTCATCCACCATCTTCTTTTTCGAGGTTTCTTTTTAGTTTTCAATAAATGCAGTATGTAATTGTTAGCACACATGTAAAAATAAAGAAATTCATCGTCGTCCATATTCACGCTCAGTTCAAACATCTGATGGCGATGACGCCATCTTGGATTATTGCACGATAGTTCGTAAAAAATAACGAAGTTGCAAGTCTGACCACGACTTTATCGCGATATTTTTTTAATGTACAAAATGAACGAAGCTTCGCCACGCATTGCTTCGGGACGATAGGCGCAGGTCCGGCCCCAGCATTAAGTATCTAATCAGATCAGAAAGCGTTTTATTTGCGAGTTACGCCTAAAAAAGTGAAGAAGTACAACAATACAAAATGGGAAAACATTCCCGGTCGCTCGTAATGAATGATCACCAGAATGGAAGAAAAGATCGTTAAAATCTAGAATAGATTATAATGGGAATCCTATTGTTAAAGTTTTGAATCCGTAAACCATGGAAAACATGATGGCGTGTCCCCAGTTATAGTTGTGTCTGCAACATTGCCTTGCCGCATGCTGTTGGATCTGTTTGCAGTTTTAGTGTCCGAGACCCCAGTCCCTGGAACGTAGCTGCCAGGAGGCGGGAAACGATGACAGTAAAGTCTATTCGGATAGATAGTGTCGCCTTTAATCGCGCTTGTCGCTTTGGCGCGTGCTGCCGACAAATGACTCACGTGCGGCGTACACCTACAAGCCATTTTTGAATTTGGCAGTTTTCGTGTAATCGCCATAGTGAACGTACCCTGAGATAATTGTAAAAAAAAAATTGACTAAATTGTGAATCCGTTTAAAAGTTGCTAATTTTTTACATTAATCATCTTAAGTAATAAATGTTGTTTTCGCTTAAATACTTTTTACCATTGTAAATAATTAATTTTCTTAAAAAACCTCGTGAAGAAAACTTGTCACAATTTTCTTCCTCTGTATAAAATCCTCTGTATGACTAAGATTTAGATATTTCTAAGTCTCGGTGAACGCATCCGTATTTTTTTTTACATGTGGCCAACAACTATCACTGCTGCCAACCTAACAAAATCAAATGACAGCCATTTAGTTTTCCAATGAAGTTTTGATTGCCGGTCATAATAGAATTTTGTCGTGAAAAAAGTTCTGGTTGTATGACGTTATAACTTCGGTAAGTTTATAGTTCTTAATTAAAATTCTTCATTATATAATAGATTAATCAATGTGTAAAACAGTAAAGTAATTTAAAGCGAGATAATTTTACAAATTTATAACCTAATTTTTAAGAATAGGTTTTGTCACAGCATATTTTGGTTCTGTTGTATGACATTGTATAACGTCATTCAAAGGAAATGACGTTAGGGCCTATACACATATGATATTTGCTAGTGAAAAATAAAAACTTCTGAACTTGAAAAAACAAATGTATTTATTTACCTAAAGTCACAGAATTAATATTAGTAGGTACTACGTACAGAAAGGAAACTCCCTGCCCCTCCCGCAATATGGCACCCCCCCGCTCCTTCCGCACTTCTCCCCCGCTCTTGTGTAACTGTGGGACGTTCGACTATGAAAACGCACACATTGACGTGTTACTGACGTGTTCATGGATATACAGTTTCATTTGTAGTAGTAGTAGTAGGCATATTTGACGCGCCGTTTCTATGAAGCGCCCGCCCTGTGCTAAAGTGTCAAACGGGGTTACTCGGACGGACGCACGACGCACATGCAAAATTGAAATGTTTGTCGGTCATTGTGAAGTGACGATATTTTTATCCAACTACCAATGAAAGGAGGGTATAGTAAGTAGTGTCTCGGGTATATGTATGTAATTAATTTTAACTACATGAGACACTAGCTTTTGCCCGCGGCTTTGCCTGCATAAATTTTCTACGGGAACACTCCATTTTCTCGTGATGAAATTATCCACTGTCTTTTTTTGTTGTATTGCTATTAATCCTGGACAACATATAGGCTATAATTGATTTTGAAAACTGGAACACCTGATGAAGAAAGACATAAAAAAAGAGAACAGATAAGATATTTATTAGACACAATGAAGAACTTACAATCTATAAGTATTAAAAATATTTTGTCTGTACATTTAGTATTTTTGACTAAAATGGATAGAGGGACACTTAAAAAGAACAATAGAAAGCAAAAAAAAAAATTTGGAATTTCTTGACTGTCTGTATGTATGTACGCGTTTCACGCAAAAACTACTGGACGAATTTGAATGAAACTTTTTTTGTTGTATAGCTAGTAATCCTGGACAACATATAGGCTATAATTGATTTTGAAAACTGGAACACCTGATGAAGAACCATAACAGAACAGCTAAACCATAAAAAATATGGAAATAGTGCCTTAACAAAAATCGTTCATATAGCATTTTCTGTAGGCGTATAAAAATCGAAAATCCGAAACATCTAAAACTCGAAAGCGAAAATCACGCGGGCGAAGCCGCAGGCAACAGCTAGTAAAATATAAAAATGAAGGAGGTAAATTATCTTATGCCATGTCACAGAATTAATATAAGTACTACGTAACCACGTTTACTCGATACAAACTTTTTTATATTCTTAGTCCAAAATTAAGCGATCGAAATACTTGCGCTTGTGTTAAGCACGCCAATTTAAATTTCATGGCAAAGTGTTATAATCATTGATAATTTAACCCAGTTAGTTTCTACCATCACATGCAATGTTAATAATTCCGAATGTATGTATGGTGAATGTAACGTCTGTTCTAAAATAATTGGTCAAGTGCATGTCACACCATGCGCAATGTAGGGTTCCGAAGGTGCCTAACATGTACAAATGCAGACACATGAACTTATATTTACTCCCAGTTTCATATAACTAATGACCTTAACCTTATAATACCATCATATTCAATTAAAACTTTTCCTACGAACATTTTTCATACTAAACTCGATTTTCCAAGTTTATCGTCTATTACTCATTAACGTGTAAGGATTATGTAACAGTGATAATTTTCCTTTTAAATTCATTATATTTGCTACTAATCATCATTTTTTTCATGTATCCACCCCCCACCATTTGCCTGTTCGAGGGGGGGAACACTGAACTCTATCAAAATTTATCACTTTAAAGTTATATATTTCGCAAACGGATCCCTAAATCAAAAAACCGGCCAAGTGCGTGTCGGACCACGCATAAAGTAGGGTTCTGTAGTCATTTTTGGCACCACGCTGTTTTGCATTTCTTGCATCATAATCATCTCCCTAGCCTTTTCCCGTATCTCACGGGGTCGGCTACCTAAACCTGTTCTTTTGGAAAAAAGTATATATTTTTATATTATTTATAATTTCAAAAGTATTCATCACAGGATACCCGAAACAATTTTAAATAAGAGTTTCCGCGCCTGTTTCTTTACGTGAGTGATTTGAAGTTTATAGGTCCAAGACTTAGAAATTACAGGGGGGACACCGTGTAAACGACTTTTGCGGGCTATATCTCGCAAATAGTAAAGCTGATAAAAAAGTGTTGTATGGAAACCCTACCTTATTTTCATAGTCCTTTTCAACGATATAAATAATTCACCCCCCCCCCCTTTACATGTATGGGAGGTACCCTTAAAAAGGGGTAATATTATTTTTTTTGTATTTTTAAAAATGAGATCTATATGTGAAGTATCCTCGAACCAAGTCACATGCAAATCAGTCTATAAACGTAGAAGATATTCTGCTGTGACAGACTAGGACGGACGGACGGACGGACTGAACGATCTTAAAAGGGTTCCTTGTCGGACTACGGAACCCTAAAAATGGTCTTTACACACTGACAATATTTTTAAAAGACCTATCAAATGATACCCCACACGATAGTATAATCGAAAGAAAAAAAAAAACATTCCGCCCTTTAGATGTAGGGGAGGCCGCCTAAAAAATTTTTTTTTCGTAATTTTATTCAACAGTTAACTCCGCGTAATAAATATGTATATCTATACCAAATTACAGTTTTCTAGTAGTAGTAGTTTCTGAGCTAATATCCGCGGACAGACGGACAGACATGACGAAACTATAAGGGTACCCTAGTTTACTTCGGAACCCTAAAAAGGGTTAGCTATGATTTATTACATCGTAAACTGAAAGATATAGTAACATGGAAAAGATGGATTACAAAAAAATACGAATATGGTAATAAGATTACTAAAAGGATAGTGAAGAAGGAAGTAACACAGACACTAGAAACACTTCTGCAAACATTTAATGATCAGATGATTTTGTTTAAAAAACATCACTTTAATATCAGTCACCAATATAAAATGTACAAGTATTGTAAAGATAATTTAACTGAACAAAAAATCCTTCTGCATTGTGACTTTCCTGAAAATTATGCATGCAAATAAGCAGAAGAAGTCCAAGCTCTACATTTTGGAGCTTCGAAACAGCAGATTTCTTTGCACACAGGTGTTTTTTATACCAAATTTGAGAATGAGTTGCAAACAACATCTTTTTGTATCATATCTCCAAACACCAATCATAGTCCTGGAGCAATATGGGCCCATCTGACTCCTATATTACAACTTATCAAAGAGTACAACTTCAATCCTATTACAGCAAATAGAAGATCCACGTTTGACGAACGATATTTTACCGAAGATTTCAGTTGTAATTAGTAAAGGCACAGGAAAAGGGTATAATAATGCCTATATTTTGATTGATATTTTATTCAAAAGAAACTTTTTGCAGGATTGTTCTTGGGCAGGAGGATCCAAATCAGATAAAAATAAAATATGCTTTAAGAGCTTTACTAATACAATAAAATATTTCTTTGATATAATTCATGAAGCAGACAATCAATTCACTCTAGTTGATTGCCACAAGTTTTTCAAAATTATTCTACGAAACTCACGTCAGCGATGTGAAAGCAAGCAATTAAGAAAATTAAAAACACGCCACAACCTCAACCGGTAGAGTCAGCCCAAGAACAGCAAAATCAGCTTCAGACAGAGTCGATGGAGGTTGTGGAAATGAATCAGCCAGGTACAAGTTCCCTTAAGATGAGGTCCGACCTGAGCTGCAAAAAACAAAATTCATATGCGCTTAACCGCGGCGTGTGCGCGTTGAAATAAGATAGTTTTTGCACAACACAATGTTCTACTTTCGTTGGCAGGATCGAACAGATTTTGTACCGATTTAGCAACTATTTCTCATATATCTTTTAAAATATTAGTCTAAAAACAAAAGTGCTTTGTTAAAACTTTAATATAGTATATATATTAAATAATTATATAATAATATATGTATGTTATCGTTGAAAATTGTAAGTTCCATGACTTGAAAGCTGAAATTATTTCCAAATTTTCGGTGCCTTTATGAATTAATCAAGCCGAAAATATGTATTTTTATTAAAAAGTACACGGTTGAAACCTTAATAAAGATCATAATCTATATCCTGTATTTTTTCCACTTCGTAATTAAACTCTAATTAGGTAAATTTCTTCATGAAAAATTAAATTTTTTTTTAATGTGGCCTTAAATAAGTGTACTTCGTGCAAGTTATTCAGATTTTATGATTGCGTGGTGTTTTTTTTTATTTAAATTATTTGTACAGGTTGGGCGGTGTCTGCATGTTTACCTACCTCTTTGAGAAAAATACTGTCATGTCATATATTTGACTAGCTGTTGCCCGCGGCTTCGCCCGCGTGACTTTGGCTTACATGAAAAGTCCATTTGTGTTCTAAACTATTTCCTGTGTTCCAATCTTCGATTTTTATACGTCTACAGAAAATGCTCATCAGATTAACCAAGTTTTGCTAAGGCGCCATTTCCATATATGTTACAGTGTAGCTCTCTTGAAGTTATTTATCAGATGTTCCAGATCTTCAATTTTTATACTTCAGCAGAAAATGCTCATCAGGTCGAACTGTTTTTGCTAAGGCGCCATTTCAATATATGTTATAGTGTAGCTGGTCTCTTGGAGCTTTTCATCAGATGTTCCAGATCTTTAATTTTTATACGTCAGCAGAAAATGCTCATCAGGTTGAACGATTTTTGCTAAGGCGCCATTTTCATATATGTTATAGTGTAGCTGGTCTCTTGGAGCTTTTCATCAGATGTTCCAGATCTTCAATTTTTATACGTCAGCAGAAAATGCTCATCAGGTTGAACGATTTTTGTTAAGGCACCATTTCCATATTACTTATAGTTTAGCTGTTCTGTTATTGTTCTTCATCAGGTGTTCCAGTTTTCAAAATGAATTATAGCCTATATGTTGCTCAGGCTTAATAGCTATACAACAAAAAAAGTTTCATTCAAATCCGTCCAGTAGTTTTTGCGTGAAACGCGTACATACATACAGACAGACAGACAGACAAGAAATTCCAAAATTTTTTTTTTGCTTTCTGTTGTTCTTTTTAGGTCTCCCTCTATCCATTTCAGTCAAAAATATTAAATGTACAGACAAAATATTTTTACTGTTTTATTATATGTCTCAATATATTCCTGGCCCAAACTTATGCATCGACGAAATGTTACTGCCACTTAGAGGTCGATGTAAGTTCATCATTTATGTGCCTCAGAAACCCGCAAAATATGGTATCAAAATATTATTATTAGTGAATGCTCGTACATACAACATTTACAATAGTTATATATGTTGCAGTCAAAACTCTTAACCAGACAAAAGTACTATTGACTAACAAAATCAGTCGAAAGTGCTTTTGACTGTAAGCTTTAGTCAATAATACTTTTGACAGAAATAACAGTTAAAACTACTTTTGCCCAATGGAGCTGGTTAAAAGTACTTTTGACTAAGTGATTCCGTCAAAAGTGGTTTTGACTGGTTGTATCAGTCAAAACTCTTAAAAAGTTAAGGTGGTCGATAAAAATAACGATAAACGCACTTATAAATTACTTATTATTAGTAGAGAACGTGCTGATATTAAAACAAAAATGAGTGACTACGAAAAGAAAGAACGCTTTTTGCAAAGAATTTTAGCTATTGAAGATATGAAAGATAGTCATTTCAATGTGATGACAAAAGAAAAAATTGAAAAGTTTGCAATGGACGTGGAAGACGCAAAATTTGAGGAAAAGAAAACACCATTACAGTACAGTAGACTTAAACGCTTTAACATCATAGAAGTTTGTGGTATAAAAAAATTTGTTACGAACACAGAACCTGTCAAATATTTTTTGCCGGCTGAGGAAATCTACGACATTATAGATGCTGCTCATATTTCTATAGGGCATGGTGGTCGCGATAGACTAAAAAATGAAACGGCAAAAAAGTACGCTAATATTACAAAAGAAATGATTAATATATATTTATCAATGTGCGAAGTATGCCAAAGGAAGAAAAGCAAAAAAAGGAGGGGTCTGGTTTCGAAACCGATCCTGCACACTGAAATGAACAGCCGCTGCCAAGTCGATCTAATTGACATGCAGTCGCAAGAAGATCGCGGGCAGAAATTTATCATGGTTTATCAGGATCAAATGATCCTGATAAACCTAAATTTGTAATTTTGCGACCACTGACATCAAAAAGGGCTACTGAAGTTGCATATCAATTAATGGATATTTTTTTGACCTTTGGAGCACCATGTATCTTGCACTCAGATAATGGCAGAGAGTTTGTTAATTCGGTAATAAAAGAATTAACATCATATTGGCCGGAGCTAAAACTAGTAACTGGGAAACCACGTCATAGCCAAAGTCAAGGTTCCGTGGAAAGGGCTAATCAAGATGTTGAAAAAATGCTAGCATCTTGGATGGATGACAATAAAACCACTAACTGGTCGAATAGACTTAAATTTATTCAATTCATGAAGAACAGAGCATTTCATTCAGGGATAAAGCAATCCCCGTATCAAGCAATGTTTGGAACGGAACCTAAAGTGGGGTTAACATCATCTAATCTACCTTTGGAAATTATAAGTGGATTGCACAATGAAGAAGACTTGCAAGTTGCAATTACAGAAATGAATCAAAACTTCGATGATGATGAAGAGAACCAAGACAAACAAGAAAACATTGAAACAAACAAAACAGGTAAAGAACAAGAAGAAAACAAAGGACAAGGAGAAAACAAAGGACAAGGAGAAAACAAAGAACAAGAAGAAATATTTGAACAACACAGAAACGAATCAATGATATTAAAAGCAAGAGAAAAAGCGCATATGAATTTAGTAAAACAGGCAAAGAGAATGAAAACAGCAAGCGATCAATCTCATCCACCACTGAAAGTCGGAGACAATGCGACCATACCAATCCCAGACGTAGACAAAGGAAAGGCAGACCTTCGTAATATAATTGGAGTTGTATTAGAAGTTACTGGCGACAAGTTATACAGGATTGGAACAAAGAGTGGGGTTTTGGAGAAATTGTACTGCAGGTACGTACCTACACCTACCGGCAAGCGTAGCGTGGTGGATGCCCAAGCATGGGCATCCACCACCAGTCGCAGGAGCGTTTATGTAAACCCTTCCAGTATTCAGAACCTCCATACATCTGAGCTGCGGGAGCATTTAAGCGATGAAATGCCTGTTTTGATTGCTTAAATGCTACCCTGATTTCAGTTCTGTAATAAGGGAGGGATTACAGAAGCAAAATAAGGATGCATATATGAAAACCCTTCTAGTATTCAGAACCTCAGTACTTCTGAGCTAGAATTATAGATATGGATTAATATTTAATAGAAAATGCTCGATATGAGCTATTAGAAATTATTAGGAAACAAAAATAAATCGAATTAGTAGTTATGACAAAAAATAATTTGGCTAAAATTTTGCAAAAAAATAATATTTTTTTTTGTCCAAACCTTCGTCGATGGGCTATCACAGAAACATAACAGTTCTTGAGATCAGCGATCAAAAACGTTGCAGCTTCATAACATTATTATAAGTACACTAGCTTTCGTCCGCGACTTCGTCTGCGTTAACTCGTTTTTTTATTATCCTACAGGAACTTGACATTTTTCCGAGATAAAAAATATTCAATATGTTAATCCTGGTAATGAACTATCTATGTTCTAAATTTTATGCAAATCTGTTTAGTCGTTTTTGCATGATTGAGTAACAAACATCCAAACATTCGAACTTTCGGATTTATAATATTTTTTTTTTTTTTAGCCTGGTGATGTGTCCCACTGCTGGGCAAAGGCCTGCTTTCTCCTTCCACAATTCTCAATTTATAATATTAGAGTAAGTAAACCAGCTATCGTCCGCGACTTCGTCTGCGTTATTTTTTTGATCTTCGTCATTTTTTATCTATCTTGGCACTTGCCGCTCGCGATCTGAGATCGGGGAGCATATCACAGAAAACCCTACCGCGTGACAGATCGCACCTACCGCTTGCGATCTGAAGTCGGGGAGCATAGTGCAGAAAGCCCTCCCGCGTGTCAGATCGCACCTACCTTTTATACTTTTTTGGGTTCTGAGTAGAGGAAGCGTTTTTTGTTACGAATTTTCGAATTTATACCGAAAATCATACCCGAATCCAGTTCGTTCGTGGTTCTGAATAGCGGAATGGTTTACGGCATCTTTTTGTGAATTCTTGCCTGTAAACCCTCCCGCAGCTCAAATTTTTAGAAGTTCTGAATACTGGAAGGGTTTACATATACGCGTCGCAGGAAGATGCTCGATGCAAGCAGCTTCAGACCGGTGTTGTTAGAAAAATCCTTGGGGGAGGCCTATGTCTAGCAGTGGACTTCTTGCGGCTGAGATGATGTTCGTCTACTTAGTGTGTGTGTGTGTGAGTGCGTGTTTGAGCTTGTGTGTGAGCTTGTATGTGAGCGTGTGTGTGAGCTTGTTTGTGAGCTTGTGTGTACGCTTGTGTGTGAGCGTGTGTATGAGCATGTGTGTAAGCTGAGCGTGTGTGTGTATTTTTCTATAGATTTTAACCTGTTTTTAACATTTTATTTTTCAGATCCGAATTTGACGGTTGCAAAGAAAAATTTGTCCGGCAGGATGAAGTGCCCCACGTAACAATTACATTACGAACAGCTGCAAAGAACGCTGCTATCGGAACAGGACAAGGTTATGCACGATGTGTATGTTCTACGGGCTGTAAAAACAATAAATGTTTTTGCAAGAAAAAAGGATTGCTGTGTAATTCAAAGTGCCATAATAGTTTGACTTGCATGAATAAATAATTCGTCATTGTAGACTGATAACCTAGTGAAGGTATTAAAAAAACGTATGTTTCTTACGGTAATTAGTACATGTATAACTTACAAGGTTTTCACTATACAATCACGAATTATGTTAGATTTTTTAAATTTCAATTGAAGTTAAGAAAAGCGTAATATAGGTATTTTTCATAACCTGTGAATTTTTTGATTACCTATTTTAATGTCAATTTTTAAGTGTATGTTTTCTTTGTATTGATTGGAATGCCAAATTTGTCTTAATAAACGATATCACATTTAATAAATATATTTTTTATTCACACCTAACGAGTTAAAAGGGCTTTTGACTGATGCTGTATTGCTGTTAAAACTATTTTTGACGAAGAGCGTCAGTCAAAAGTACTTTTAACCGCAAATATGCAGTCAAAAGTACTAATAACCAAAAATTTCCAGTCATAAGTATTATTGACAAAAGCATACAGTCAAAACCACTTTTGACTGATTTTGTTAGTCAATAGCACTTTTGACTGGTTAAGAGTTTTTACTGCAACATATATACCACGGGAAGAATTCCAATGGCAAAGGCTTGAGCGATCAAGAGAAAAAAAAGGCGGTACCTACTCAGTCGGTTAGAACCGACTGAGTAGGTACCGCCTTTGAATTGCCAATGTGGTTGAAAACTCAAATAAAAATATTACTGCTGACAAATGGTTCAGCTCGATACCACTTGTAGAAATATTGCTGAAAAAAAAAACGACTGACTTACCTGGGAACTCCGAAAAAGAATAAAGCTGAGATACCTTGTTTTTTACCAAACAAAAATAGACAAATCAATCAATCAATCAAATCAAAATATGTTTATTAGTAAATACAGGTTATACAGGTGTAAAAAAAAAATACATATGTGCCAAAGTGGCGTACAAATATAATGAAGAAAAGAAATTTATAACAATGAAATTAGTACTACAAAATGCACTGTCAATGTAGCTAAAAATTGTCCTCCAAAAAATTTACAAGTTTGTAATAACATTTATCTACAAGTAATACAGACAAGAGACAAGAGTAAGACAGATTGAAAGTTCGTTGTATGGTTTTACCAAACACTATTCAATTTTATCATAAGTGCCAAAACCTAATAAAGTCGTAGTATTGGTTTCTTCTTCTCTTCGCGGCTTCGCCCACGTAAGGTTTGCTTAGATGAAAAATATTTTCCGTTGCTAAAATGTAGTACAGAGGTAGTAAATGCCTAGTACAAAATGTAAGAACTCAAAACAGCTAATTGTTGGACCCGTATCCCGTGGGAATGTATTACAGTCGCAGTGTAAAAATTAAATAAAAGGTAAAAATAAATTTTATATAAGTCGACAAGTTCACCCATTCACCATCAATTCAGCCCCGTTACGTATCCCATGAGCATGACCTAGCCCTATTGATTAAAATGATATATTTATATGCTTTAGGTATAAGAATTAATCGTTCATTAATGATGCTATTGTCAGGAACACTTACCAACCGATGTTTTATGTTCTAACGAAAACCAAACTATATCAAGATGTTATTTGACACGTGGCGCCATCTATGAGCATTTATGACAACTCAAAATTAAAGACTAATTTAATACAAGGACGGATTTTATTATCCAAATTAATTCAATAGTAAATAAAATAGATCAATAATTTAAACAAAAATAAATGTCAAGTCAAATAAACATTAGTCAAAGAGACCGCCCCGGGTCATACCTGGCGCAAAAGTGCCCATGACGCTTGCAGCGTTCCCTCGCTGTATAGCAAGGGAAATGCGTTGCACCAGGTATGACTCGGCGCGGGGCTCAGCACTATTACTCCTAAGGCGCCTTCCCAGCTCCCACACAAAACATCTGGCCTCGGCACACCATACCCCGCTCACCCCCACCGCAAAGGGGACAAACATATACGACGTCAGGGGCGCATATTTTGTATGCTTCTGGGTGGCCGCCCATTCGGCGGCCGCACCAGCTGCACGTGTCGTCCGCGTAAGATGGGAGGCCGCGAAAGTACTGACACATGTCGCGTCCCAAACCAGGCTACGACCCCTCTCCCACGGTATCAGAGTTAAGCCGTCTGGCCTCTTGCCATCAGAGCGGCTTAAGCCGGGGGGCTCGAGTGTACAAGGGACGCCAGCGGACACCAAAGCTCTCCGGATCACCTCGTTAAGCATGAAGTGACGAGGAAAACGGCCAGCCGATTTACTACAGCTCAGCCCATGATGACCTCTGGAGTCCACTAAAACACCACATACGCACGAGTGGGGTTCACACACGTCGCACCCAAGTCTGAGGGCTACAGCCACCCTTAACGATCCGTCATCCAGAGCGGTACCCACATGGGGCGAAGGAAGCGCATGGAGCCAAGCCCCAGACTCCGGAGATACTACTGCCCTGAGTCGGGCTGGGGCTCACTATGTGACTGGTGATTTTTTTCATCCCTTACTTATAATGTATACCACTTCCGATTTATTTAAGTTATTTTCACCAAAAAAACTCCAAATATTTTCGAAAAGTCAGTTTGTTTTAGGGATTTTTTAATTTTCACGAAAAACCCTAAATATTTCCAGAATAAAACTACCCTACCCTATATGTTAATCTGTAACTTCTTCAACCCTCCAATGAAAATTCCCATCAAAATCGGACCAGCCGTTACGATGATTACCCTGGACAAACAGACAGACAGACAAAAAATCTAAAAAATTGTTTTGGTATTGGAAACATGTTAATAACAGTTTGCAATTTAAAATTTGATGTTATTTTGAAATTACAGACAGACACTCTTATTTTATTTATTTGTATTCATGTTGATATTAATATACATACTTTATTGTGTACAATGAATTAAAAATCTAATATTCTAAGTATATAGTCATATATCAGTTATCTTTAGCACTCCTAGTAATAATTTCTTATTTTGTGATGGAAAACGCTAAAAATCTTCATAAATGGTAGTTTCTTTTGTCAAAACAATAGTGTCTTGGCCTTGATTATGTACAGGACTTTCCATAGCATTCTCAATATCATTGTCTTTTTCTTCTTCTTCTTCTTCATTATTATCTTGGATTGTCACTTCAATGTCCATGAGCATATTTCTTACTTGTTGTGGCAAAGGAATCTTTTTCATATTGTTTCGGCGATTGTTTAGGCGAACATTGGAAATAACAGGATCTGACGATTCTAATGCACGGTGAAACAAATCTTGTATTATTTTTTTTCTTTCCATTTTTCTTATGTGGTGCTCTCGGTCGCTGCGCCAAAATTTATTTCTTGATTCTGCAGCCTGCTCTGAGAGTATTCCAACCGGTAAAGCAGAGTTGTCCATAATTTCTTTACCATGTAATAGTATTTTATGAATCGTTGGAGTCATAGGGTGCCACCCATATTCAGCAACATATTTTTTTGCAGTTTCTTTGCAGAACAAATCGAATTTGTGGGTGTCGATAGGCAATCCACAACTGATTGCAACTAGAATGTAGTACAGGCTATCTACTAACCACGAATCTAGTTCTAAGATATGCGCAAATTTATGGCGATTTTTGTCATTCAGCGCCATTCTTGCGGTATTGCCGTCGTTAGTCGTCCCTGCTGTCGGTTTGACTACATCAACTAACAAACCGAGTTGATCTTTTAGTGCGTTTCGAATTTTTGATTTTCTCTTTTTAACTATTTGGCTTTCTGGTGAATTATGTCGAACTCTCCATATTCTGACAGCTGGATCATTTTTATAGGAAAGGTTAAGTAAAAATTCCAACACCCTTATCCACGCATGTAGAGGCGAAATTCCATATTTTAACGTGCTTGGTTCAGATGGCCTTTCATAGGCTACCTCTAGTTTATTAAAATTTTCCGCAGTCAACTTACAGATTGAACATTTTGATTGTGTATTTGTGTCTGTGATAATTTTCAAAACTTTACCGTCTATCAAATTTAGTGTTAAATCGGGTTTCGCTGTAATCAGTTGATTTTTTGTCGAGTATGTAAATGTTAAATTTAAATTCTGGATTTGATTCTCAATAACTTTTTTTTCCGAAAGTATTAACTCTTTTGTTTCTTTGCGATATTGAATATGCAGTGGCCGGCAAGAGCGATAGGACTGTGGACACGGGTTCAGCCAAATTATTTGGGTATTATGAGTGATCCGTAGGGGTACAAATGTGGTGGCAAAAAGACAATTTTCATCAAATTCTGCAGAATGCTTTTGTTTATATAAGGATTGCCCGGTACTCCCATCAAAACCCCATGACGCTTCAAAAGAACGTTCAATTTGTTTAAGACCTTTTTTTCACAATATTGAGTCACTTTTGAGTCAATTGTTTGAATGATCCTTTCAAAAGTGTGATCTATAAGTCCTTGTAGCGAAACAGAAGCCTCGAACTCACTTATTAGGATTTCATCTTTAGGGTAGCACAAAGATTTAGAATCATGAACCAAATTATAAGGTGGATACGCAGGATATCCTCTTCTGAGAAGATCTTGGCGCATTAATCTATATGTATCCACACTTATATTCGAGTCAATAATAAAAGCCAGCGCTTCATCGGGAGTATAGGGTTGTGGTTTTTTATCTGAACCGGATTTTTTTATTTCTTTTGATATTTTTGTTATTTTTGCAGGATTTTCAATGCACGTATCTATAATTGTTTCAATTTCTTTAGCATTGTGAATTAAAAATAGAATCTGGTGAATTAGAAGAATGTACTATAGCTTCAGTGAATGCTTTTACTAATTTCGCAGGTGGCTCTTCACTGAGTCTTTCTGTCAATAATTTAGTTTGTCTTCGTTGTTGACGGCACCTAAGAGACTTATATTTTGCACTTCTCGGACTAGGAAATGAAGCGGGACTCTCAATTTTTATTATATCAGGAAGGTCATCAAAAAAATCTTTACTTAGCCACATTTTATTCCTTGTTTCAAATAAATAAGTATTTCTTTTACACTCCTTATTATATTTTGTTTCCGCTTTGTAAATAAATTTTCCTACTGCATCAAGCAGAGCTTTTTTGTCTTTTTCATCGATAGCCTCAATGGGCTTAAGTTTGTTGCCAAGTAACGCAAATACACTGTCAATCCTTTCCGAGTTATTCAAGTCAGGTGGCCGACCTTTTTGATAAATATGACGGCTTTTAGCAACAAACTCCCGATAAATTGCCAAACGCGAATTACAAGATATAGTACTTCCACTACTCATTCCCGCAGAAGTACCGGCTTCTATTTGTCCAGGACTAGTTTCTCCTCGTCTACTTGCGAACACCTTCGGAGAGGAAAAGGTGCCGGCTGTGGCGCTATCCACAGCATCACATTCTCCTAATATATTTGCGGTCACCTCCGGAGAGGGAAAGGTGCTGGCTGTGGCGCTATCCACAGCATCACATTCTCCTAACATTCTTGCGGTCACCTCCGGAGAGGAAAGGTGCCGGCTGTGGCGCTATCCACAGCATCACTGGCGGCGGCATGGGTCTGAAACGGCTCCATGTCGCCTCACCCCCGTTTCTCTAGGCTAGATGTATTGACGTGGGGTTTTAGCTAACGCCTAACGAGGGTGGACCCCTTCCCACGCCACACCTAACCCTTCATCGAATAAATTAATATGGTATAACCTAATAAAGGTACTAGAAGACATAACAATCAAATATGGATTTTAATCTGACGTTACTATAATAAAATTATTATAAAATGATAATTTTGCAAGAAAAAGATAAATACTAAAATTACCAACAATACTTTATAACTCATTACCACTAATATTAACTCATTTTTAAAACAGATATTTGTTTAGTTTGGATGACAATGCATTATTATGATAAGCATAACCTGAAGGTGCACCAAATAATAATATCCGCTCCTCCAAGGTTAACTGCACGGACATAAAAATTTTGTCATGCAAGTCCCCAAGATTGTGACGATAAAAGCCTGTGCCAAAAAATGTGGAATTTTTGTAAAAAACTTATTTTACTTTCTGCTCCACTGTACTTTTTACTTTCTGCTCCACTGTACTTTTTGCCGTGGACGAAGCCGCGGGCAACAGCCAGTAATACAACAAAAATCGTCCAACCCATTGTATTTTTAAAATTACACCTTACTAATATTTCATAGCAAATGTGTATATGAAATATTGCTATTACTAAGTTTCAGGGGTCTCTTAGGAAAAATTTAGAATCGAATTTCTCCGAGTTATGCTTTTTTTTTAGGAAGATAGACAGCCTAATGCTCTACCTTTTAAATAGATTTTTGGATGCTAATAGCTTGAATAATTATAAATATTAAAATAAAACCATTTTTAATGAAATAAATTATTATTTCGCCTTACGCTTACATTTACGACGAGGGGTGGCGATAAAAAATAGGGTTTTAAACGCTCAATAAAATAACGTAAAAAGTTGGGCAAATAAAGTAATTGTTCTGGTACAAAAAAAAAAAATATTTTACTTTCGAAGTGAAAAAAATTGACCAACTTAGATTTGAGTTTGCTGGCTGTTTGGTTTGGTTTGGTTTGTTGTTTGGTTTGTAACTGGCGAGAATTGGTGCAAGACCGCAAAAAATGGCGTCGTCTGGTGTCGGAGGCCAAGATTCACTTCGGGTCGCTGCGCCGCAGTATGCAGATTTGAGTTTTCTCCAAAACTATAAGGAATTTCCACACGGGAGTTTTTGCTTATCATTTAGAACAACATAATGCGTCACATTTTGAGCTTAGTTCGAAATGTCAGGTCCGAAGGGTTCTTGGAACACTGTGCCTCTCCCGCCCTGCGTTCGCGACGCTGCGCGTGTACCCCTCCCGCGACCGCAACCGAGCGTCCTGTCAACGCACGTAGTAGTATTAGAGACGCCACCAAGTGTAACGCTCCCTCAGTGTAACAGTAGTAGTTGTTCTTTGTGTACATTTTGCATTTGTTTTGTGTTTTTAGAGTTCCGTAGTCCGACAAGGAACCCTTATAAGATCGTTCAGTCCGTCCGTCCGTCCTAGTCTGTCACAGCAGAATATCTTCTACGTTTATGGACTGATTTGCATGTAACTTGGTTCGAGGATACTTCACATATACATCTCATTCTTAAAAATACAAAAATTTAAAATTACCCCTTTTTAACCCTTAATTTTATAATGCAACCTTTTGGCAACAATCGTTTTGAAAAAATCCCTGTCCTTTAAAACATATTTATTTTCATTAAAATTGATTTAGTGTCAATCTTACGTATGTGTACAACACTAAGAAATACATCGACTCTGAATTTGACTATGGCACATCCCTATAAACTTCAAACTGCTGTCATGGGGCCCAACGGGAACAACAGAGCTGTAAGTTTTTATTGATAAATATTATATTCTTTGATTATTTTAGTGGTTTTTTGGTAGAATTCCATTATTTATAAGACAAACTAACTATACACATTATAATTTTATGCAATACTAGATTTACTAATGCAAGCCATGAGTTCTAACCTAGATGTTGCTAAAAAGCATCATTGCCAAAGTCCCGACAAAGTATCATGTTTTAGTATTGTTGCTAAAAAGCATCATTGCCAAAATCCCATCTAATTATCATATTGCGAAGATGATGAAATATTAGCTCCGCCAGGTCACTTCGATGAAGATTCCAGCGATCCGCCTTCAATTAACATCTATAGAACGAATGAATCTTCTTGACAGTGAACCTGATAATTCTGATTGCGATATTCCTGTAACCCCTGTACTACAAGCTGTATTTCCTACTGCAGACGAAACCAATTACAATGCCATACCATCAGTATCTTCTATTCCTCTACCTCCTTCCCCTGTTGTTCAGTCGCCACTTAGTTTGCAAACTACTCCAACTACCTCTCGAAGACTTCAAAATAGACCGACTACATCAAAAAATATTTCTAACAATCGACCACGTTTAGTTGCTAGAAAGACTAAACGCTTACCCCAAGTAAAGTTCAAGTGGGAAAAGAAAACTTTTGCTCACTGTGCTTCCATTATATACCGCCAACACAATCGTCAGAAAAATGTTCGTAAAACATTGAGCCTAAAACAATTTCGATGCCAAATTGCTTTTTCATTAGTGGCAAAAAATACTGAGATGTCATATGATGCTGATGTGCCAGGCCCCAACCAAAAAGAAAAAATTGCAAAGCCTACAGTAGCTAGACCTCTTGAAGAAACCAGATTTGACGGGATAGGCCACATGCCAAATGTCGTAGAAAAAGGTCGGTGTCGGCTATGCAAATCCGGCTATTCTAGAATATTATGCATAAAGTGTAACACCAGGCTATGCCTCACAAAAAAACGAAATTGTTTTTATGATTTCCATTTCAAACATTAAAAATTGCAATAATTTAAATGTTGTTTTATTTATAGTACATGTGACACCCCGTTTTGACAATGTAGTAAAAAAGACACAACATTTAAATGTCCTATTTTTCCCTATATTTGGCAACGTTGTAAAAAAGCAACGTAGGATTTTCGCGAAATTGATATAAAAAAAAAATTAACATTTTTTTTTACTTCTATATAAATTACTTTAAATATGTATGAAACTCAAATGGTTCAATTTTAATATTTTTTTCTTGCCAAATTAAGGGTTAAGGGTACCTCCCCATACATGTAAAGGGGGGGGGGGGGAATTATTTTTTTGAGTGCACCCCCTTGTGTAGGGTATCGTTGAAAAGGACTATGAAAATAAGGTAAGGTTTCTATACAACACTTTTTTATCAGCTTCACCATTTGCGAGATATAGCCCGCCAAAGTCGTTTACACGGTGTCCCCCTGTAATTTCTAAAGTCTTGAAAAATACAAAAATTTAAAATTACCCCTTTTTAAGGGTACCTCCCCATATATGTAAAGGGGGGGGAGTGAATTATTTTTTTGAGTGCACCCCCTTGTGTAGGGTATCGTTGAAAAGGACTATGAAAATAGGGTAAGGTTTCGATACAACACTTTTTTATCAGCTTTACCATTTGCGAGATATAGCCCGCCAAAGTCGTTTACACGGTGTCCCCCTGTAATTTCTAAAGTCTTGAACCTATAAACTTCAAATCACCCACGTAAAGAATAAGGCGCGAAAACTCTTTTTAAAATTCCTGTGATGAATATTTTTGAAATTATAAATAAAATAAAAATATATACTTTTTTCTTGCAAGAAATGCAAAACAGTGCGGTGCCAAAAATGACTACGGAACCCTACTTTATGCGTGGTCCGACACGCACATGGCCGGTTTGTTTTTTGTAACCTAGTTAAGTTAATTAACGAAGAACTCTACCAACGCTACAAATGCCTTTTTAAATTGTACAGTCAATAGAAAATAGCAAAACTGTATTAATTTGTGTCCCAGAACAGTGGGAGAAAAATGGGATTTTATACTAGCCCAGAAATAACCTATACAAATTACAGAAAGATGAAAGGAGTCTGCCAGACGGAACCTGGCAGCAATTTAATTAAGGCGCAATATAAAATCTTACCGCGATGGAGTCAAAGAAATCGACATCATGAGCAATCTATCTGAGACCGATGATAGCTGTGTAGTTGTAATAAAGATACGCATATGCATAAGTGTCCCCCAACCATCATTTAATACCCTGACAGAGGAATGTTCAAATAAAGTGAATTATAAGAAAATACTATCCGGCTGCCTACAGTATTGTAATAAGTAGGTAGTCTCATAGTTTTTAACAAGTTTAGAAATAACATAACACTGGCCATTTTTTTTTTTTACACGTAACTATATGCTCGTATAAATTTGTTTGAGATAATTTTTACTTTCTATAATATTCATTTCATATAATTATAACTAATTGAATTATTATATAAGTAAATTTAATTATTACTATTAGTACCTGTTGCGTACTCTTTTGTATTTACTTAACTTTAAGTTTTTTTTAATAAAACAAATGTCTTTTTTAGTTGTCTCGTTGCCGTTGCATACATTGAGTTTTACGTCATTTTTTTTTTATTCCACCACAGTACCTTCTCACAGACATGGGTACTGTGACATGTCTATAACAGCAGTGCCGGAGATAAGGACAGT
Source organism: Ephestia elutella (assembly GCA_018467065.1). Lineage (NCBI taxonomy): Eukaryota > Metazoa > Arthropoda > Insecta > Lepidoptera > Pyralidae > Ephestia > Ephestia elutella. The sequence continues at coordinate 4,241,457 of CM031578.1, forward strand.
CCAGTCTGTCGTCAATCATTTTCAGAATGATGTTAGTAATGCAATACTAATAATAATTCCTAAAAATCTTCATAAGTCACAGATCCGACTTAGAGCACCCCGACTCCACGTGGCTCAAGTTTGCCCTATACTACGTACTACTATAGAGTGTTATTCCTTCGCGCGAAACCAGAAGAAGAAGAGTCTTCTGGTGGAGCCACCCAGAAATACTTGCATGATGCATGCTTGCTCGCTGCACGTTTTAGTTCACACGCCCAATATAACTTTCTTTTACTTCTCGACATTTTTCAACTCACAAATCCATCAATGTTTAATTTTAGTCCCCCCTATAGATTTAAATACATTGTAATAATTATCAGACATTATTATAACAGAAATAACTAGGTGTAACACTTAGTTATTTCTGTGCTTAATTGCTTTGTACGAAATATTAATTAGTATTTGTGAATATTAGAAATAATCAATTTTCACGTACGTAGATTTTAGTTTCATTAATTGCGAAAGCCACAAAGAAAAATTAATTAAACATGTCATGCAGATTTTTCATCCATAACTATTGTAAAGAAATTAATAATATTTGGGGTGTGAGCCTTCGGCTTGACCCTATGAGATTACACTTGTATTTTGACTCGAAACAGCACGTCATTCAGCTTGTTTCACAGCAAACTCGCCCCTATTGCAGCGCACCGCCTGCGCTAGAGGGACGCGACGCGCGGGAGGGGCGTGGCTCCCACGGCCGGCGAGTGCGCTCCGCGCGATATCCAGTAGTTATGTGCGCTATATAACACAGACAGTTATAAAACTATCTATTCGCTGCGACAACGATAACTAATTATTTAGCGAAGCAAAACTATCTAGGCTGGAAACAGTGCTCGACCGACGGTCAGCGCTGACCATCAGTCAGCGTAGCTATATCTATGCAAGTCTATGAACGCGCACACAGCTACGCTGACGGTACGCGCGTGTGTTGGTACGCGCGTACGGTCAGTCGAGCCGTCGGTACGGCTCGTCGGTCGCGCGGACATCGGTCAACCGACGAGCTATGACATTGTATGAACGCGTTCAGTGCTTCGCTGACGGAGCTACCGACTGTACGCGCGTACGTACACTCGTTAGCAAAAATGAACATCGATACAGAGCGTCTTGTCACTGAAGTGCGGCTTCGTCCTGCATTATGGGATTTATCCTCTGCATTTTATAAAGACCGTGATGCTAAAATAAGTGCTTTGCAACAAGTTTGTAAAGAATTAATTCCGGATTTCGACGATAAGTCAGACAGCGAGAAAAAAGATATAGGTAAGTAAATAAAATATCATTATTGTTTTAAAAAACGATTTAATTAAAAAATACAATCATTTTGCTATGGTGGCAGCATGAAACCAACAGGAGAAACGAAATAGTTTGAAAACTTGTCCCTTATTGCGTCACCTGATCTGATGTTATTGTTCGTATTAAGTGTAAGATCTTCTAAGCCTACAACAGTTAGTGTATCCTGTATTCTATACCCGTCTCTTTCTCGAATATAGTTGTGTAAAACGCAACAAGCCTTTATGATTGCTATTGTATTCGGTAGGGAAGTATTCATTGGTCTGTGAAATAACCTAAATTTATTACTCATTATTCCAAATGTAGACTCAATATACCTTCTAGCACGACTTAATCGATAATTAAATATTTTTTTCTTATGTTTCAAATTACTTCGTGCATAAGGTCTTAATATTTTGTTCGATATACCAAACGCGGCATCGCCGATAATCATATATGGGATGGGTTCTGTAGTGTGAGGTAGTGCTTTAGGTGGAGGCAATATTATTCCTCCATTTTGTAATTTCGTAAATAATGAACTTCTCCGAAATATATTTGAATCAGAATCTGTTCCATATGCACCTACATTTATATAGGTATAGCGATAGTCAGAATCACACATAGCCAACAGAACTACAGAATAAAAAAAATTATAATTTGAATACAGACTCCCACTATGTTCAGGGCAAATTATTCTTACATGCTTCCCGTCTATACAACCGACGCAGTTAGGGAAATTTGCTACTTTTTCAAAACCGGCAGCGATTTGTAGCCACCCTTCCTGTGAATTAGGTATCGAAAGACACTCTTCATGGAGTAGAGTCCAAATGTTCTTACAGACTTCTTTTACGATTTCACCAATAGTTGAAGCCCCCAAACGGTAGCTAAAAGAAAGATCTTTATATGTCTCTCCCGTCGCCAAGTATCTGAAACAAAAAAATAAACATTAATCTTCTTTTACAGAGAAACAAGTGCAGCAAAGGTGGAAAACTGCCCGAGACGCTTATGTGAGGTGTAAGGCTTCATTAAACAATGTGCCGTCTGGATCTGGGGGTAAAAAAAGGAAAACATATGTTTATTTCGAATTCATGAAATTTCTGGATAATAAACGAGAATTAAATACTGAGAATTCAATGTTGTCAAATGAGGAGCCAAATCAAAATGAAACTGCTGGAAACGAAGGTGCTGTCGTATCTCACCCAACGGGAAACAAAGGAGCTGTCGTAACTCACCCTACCGCAAACGAAGCAACTGTTGAATCTCAACCTTCAACTTCTGATGATTCCAATATTAACCGAAACAGTCAAAGACCTGCATCCAACCGTGGACGGAAATTCACGCGAACGCAACGTCAAAAAAATCGCAGTGAAGATGAGTTTGACAGAGAAATGCTGACTTTCTTTAAAGAAAATGCAAAACGATGACATGTCGTTTTTCTATTCATTGTTGCCGATTACTAATACTTTTTCTATCGAGCAAAAATTACTATTTCGTCAAGAGGTGCTACAAAAAGCATTCGAAATTTCAAGGCTCGGGTCAGACCGCCCAGGAACATCGCATTCTTTTACTTCGTCAGATTCGCAACATACAAATTCTGTCACGTTATACCCAGTAGTGCAATCTCCTCAAACACAGCCCTGTCAGTCAAATATCGATCAGTCTTATTTGATAGAGGAACCCTCTTCTAATATTGAACAGTCGTATTTGGTAGAAGACGGCCCTCTCTTTCTCAAGTAATTTATATACAGACAAATGATTCATCCAATCAAAACTCTGTTATAAACGATTTTCTCACTTTCAATAAAAAATGAAATTTTTTAAAATAAATGTTTCTAAACAATTTGAGTATTTTATTATTGTAATAAGTACTTACCTTAAAGTCACAGCCAATCTTTCAATAAGTGGGACAGAAGCTCGAAACATATTGGAATGTTTCAAAGTACATATCATGTAACCTTGCTTGTAGTTCATCGAAACTTTTGATTGACTTTTTTTTTATAACATAGGGCGGCAAAGAGCAAGCGGGTCACCTGATGGTAAGTAATATAAAATAAATAAAAAATTGAAGTCAGATTTTTGTTAAAGCAATAATAAATGCATTTCTATTTCAAGCATTTATAAAAAAGTAATATTCTGTACTTTACGTAAGCAAATTTTTTATTATGCTATATAATATTTTAAAATTTTATTGATCTTTTACCAGTATTTTGAGGGCCCCTCTATTTTATTGCATTTTCTATCGATTTTACACGACAAACAATCATCCGTTTTAATTTTAATGCTGATTGAGACATAAGGAAGAATGTATTTAAAAATTATTAAATCGCCATTTTGATAAACCTCTAATGAATTTTTGTTTAAGTAAAAGAGTTCACCATATTTTCCAAATATACAAATAAATAATGACATCTTGAAATAATCAAAAAACTTTTCCTCATCTTCTTTCAATCTCGAAAATAGCGTGCAGAATTCGCCTTCAAGTAACCGTTCTACAAGTATTGGGTGTACATAATATCTTCGCCGCCTTCTATTCCGTCGTTTGCGCAAAAAATAGCGTGCACAAATTAGGGCATTTACAGCAAAAGGATTCATTTTTCTTGTGAACTGTACACGCGCGTCTCAGTTCGCCGTCAGCGTAGCACTGAATGCATTTTCGCAACCGACGATCAGCGCTGACGGTCAGGAGCCAGGACGTACGATCAGGACGTACCGTCGGTCGAGCACTGTTTCTAGCCTAATACAAAGCGAAATAAGAAATAGCGCGTGACGTCGATAGCGCGCGGCGCGCCCGACTCCGCTACGATTATTACCGATACCGACTGATGACACAGAGAGAGAAGCTGCGTATGAGTGAATAAAATGTATGTTACATTCGCGTACATCAGACGGAGAAAGCTTTAGATGTCGATCTTCGTTTTGAACTTTCGACCTTGACACCTGTAATGCACAATTTTTCCGAAATAATAATGATAATAATGAGATTAGTGTTGAATAAACTTTCTTCGCGCAGCACTTCACGCGTCTTGTATGCTGTGTAGCGAAGTGTGTTTACGGCTGAAATAAATGGTTTTTATTAACTATTGTTTATATAAATAATAGTGTAAAAACAGTGTGAATAGAAATAAACAGTGTAAACTTCGTAGTATTTCTTCTGATTGTAAATAATTTTATTTCTAAGATGATGCGTGTAAATAGTAGTATTTTATGGGATTATTTTGAAAAAGACAATGCAAATAAAAAAGCAAAATGCAGTGTGTATGGTGAACATATTAGTTATAAGACAACAACGGGAAATTTGAAATCACATTTAAAAAATAGACATATAGAGATTTATCGAATTGTGATGAACCACCAATCGGGTCTGACGCAGAATGTGCACTTCGCAAAATGAGCACTCATCAAAAATTTTACATTTCGCAGAATGTGCATTTCTCACAAGGGGCACTTCTCATAATGTGCATTTCTCAAAACGATCACTTCGCAAAATGAGCACTTCGCAAAATGTGCACCGTTCAATGATTTGACTAAATCTATTGTAAAACAAAGTTTAGGCTCAAAACAGATTAGTTATGTATGGGTACTGCGTATTCTTCTCTCTCTTTTTTTAATTTGTGAACAAACATGTACCTATAGGTTAGGTTTTTTGGGGCGAGCATTGATACGGTGATGCCACGCTTCTCTCACTCCACGCTTCTGCCACTCTTCTCGCAGTATAAAAAAAGAATATTTAATTGGTAGATTTTTATTACTTAATGATTACTTGGAAAAGTGTTAATTTTATTTTAAATACGCAGTACCCATACATAACTAATCTGTTTTGAGCCTAAACTTTGTTTTACAATAGATTTAGTCAAATCATTGAACGGTGCACATTTTGCGAAGTGCACATTTTGCGAAGTGCTCATTTTGCGAAGTGATCGTTTTGAGAAATGCACATTATGAGAAGTGCCCCTTGTGAGAAATGCACATTCTGCGAAATGTAAAATTTTTGATGAGTGCTCATTTTGCGAAGTGCTCATTCTGCGTCAGACCCCACCAATCGACATCGTTGCCCTCGAGCGAACAAAATGCTGCAACAGTAGTCAACTCCCAATGCAGCAGTTCATCGGCAGCTGAAGTGATAGCGACGACTTCCTGTGCAGCAACAATGGATTCATGGGTAACTGTTGCAAAAACATCTTCCTATGTAGCCCACAATATTCCGTCGGTTTCTCAATCCTCAGAATCGACTTCTCATTCAGTAGTGCCAAAAACACAGTCCAGGCTTGATATATTCTTACCAAAAAAATTTTCGAAAGATACAATATTTAAGATTGATCATGACCTCTTGGGACTATTTACGAAGGGTTTTCAACCGTTTAGTTTAGTAGAGAAACCATGTTTTAAAAATTTTTGTCGCTGGATACCGGGGTACCAACTGCCCTCTAGAAAACATATCTCCGCAACCCTTATTCCTCAGTACTATGAAAAAGTTAGAGCCGACGTGAAAGAACGCCTGTCTAATCCACAAAACGTTGAGAAAATATGTTTAACTTTGGATATGTGGACATCTAGAGCCAATGAAAGTTATATGGCAATCACAGGCCACTACATAACGTCTACTTTCGCAATGCAGTCTGTGTTATTAGCTTGTGATTATTTCTCAGACAGACATACTAGCGTCAATATTCAAGATTTTTTGAAAAAAACGGTTGATGAATGGAATTTGCTGGATAAAATTAATTTTGTTGTAAGTGATAACGCTGCTAATGTACAACGAGCTCTTACAGATTTAGAGTGGAAACCCTTTGGGTGTTATGGTTATACGCTAAACTTAATAGTTCAAGACTCACTATCAGCCGTACAGACTACCATTGACAAGGTAAAAGAGATAGTGCGTTTTTTCAAAAAAAGCGTTACTGCCACTGAGAAACTTCTCAAGTATCAAAAAACAGAAAACGAGGCAACAATTCCATTAAAATTAAAGCAAGATATGCCCACTAGATGGAACTCCACGTTCCATATGATTGTCAGATTCATTGAGTTGCAGTCTGCAATTAAATCAACTGCAGCCATAATAGGAAAGGACTTATCAATTATAAGCAATGAAGAATAGACCCTATTACAACAACTGACAGTGGTTTTAAAGCCATTTGATGACATAACTTCAGCAATGAGCGGAGAAAAATATGTAACTGCAAGCTCCATAATCCCATTACACAGGCGCTAATTAATACGTGCGACAAATGTATGTACATACGTGCCACCGGTTTCTGAGGAAAACTTAGTTAGTCCAGCGGCTATAGTTACGCAAAAACTCCAAGAGGGATTAATACGCGTCTCGGAAATGTCCAAAAAAGTAGGACATTTTCGTTGAGCACGTTTTTAGACCCGCCTTATAAAATATCCGGGTTCCGGGACAAGGCAGAAGGGGCCAAAACAAAAAAACATGTACAAGACCTGGTACATAATATGATTGTTTGTAATATAATTGCTTGGAACGAAACGCGGGCGTTTCGCATTGCTGCCGCTAGGCGGCCGCGGGGTTCTCACACTGCTCGTAAATGGCGTCGCGGTCGACCGCCATTGTCCAGTGTTATATCGGTTTGTTTTAATACGCGGAGAGGTCCCGCGTCCCTTTTGTCTAAAACCACGTTGATTGTTGGTTAGTTTGAGTTATAATTGTGAATTTCCTTTTTGTTAAATAACTATTACGTTTGTGTTTGTGAAAAAACCTGTTATTGTGACTTTTTCTTGTGAGATGGGAAACGTGGCTGGCTGTTCACATCTACCTGTTCCCGAGTGAACCTTCGGGAAGAAATCTATTTATTTGTTCTGGGGAATTGAGATCTCATGGGTTTGGTAGGGTGATTAGGGATCCCCCCTTTCCGAAGACACTCAAGATTGGATCCGAAGAGCAGGAAGATTAAGTTTGGTAAGTGGACCCTTGAGTTTGTGGGTGGTTGTAGTTATTAAGTTAGGTTTAATATACAGGATTCTGTAGTTCCCGTTATAAACTATGGTGGTAGCAGTCTGCGTATAGCTTAAGTTAGTTAGGGTCTAGTCGGACAAACGTAGTGCCGGGTCGAGGTTTTTACCGGTATTTTTTTTTACCCGGTAAATTTTTCGGTACCGAACCCTCCCGCCATTTCGTTTGCCCGGAATCTCTGCGCACATTTTCTGGTAGCAGAGCGTAGTTTATCTACCCTCTATTTGTTCGTTTGTAAAAGATAATTATTTGTAAAAATTATTAGATTTTACTTAGTTTGTTTATATAAGAACTTATATAGATTGATTGTTTGATTTTAGATATTTGTAACCTTTTTGCATTTGTTTCCGGGTTTGTGCCATTCTCATTCCTACCGCGGCTTTGCGTGTTGTAGTTTGATTTTGTTTTTTATTTACCTTTTATCTTTTTTTTATTTGTCTGTTTGTTTGTGACTTGACGCGATGGCGAAGGTCTCCAATGCTAAGGCGACACTCGCCAACGAACTGAGATGGTTTGTGACGGCCGGAGGACTCCTGTCCCGGAAGGACAGGGAGGGCGCCACACTGCTAAGAGCGGATCACCTCCACTCACGATTGAGTAGCGCGGAAGCGGCCATGGCGGTGCTTACCGAAGCCGAACTTGCCGCGGAGGTCTATACAGGTCACATGGCGGACATGGACCAGATCCTGAATCTCCACGATGATATCGCGGAGGCGGCGGCCGCAATAAGGGCGAGACAGGCTGGCGGACCAGCCCCTCGCACACCTGTTAGACAGGAAGGACCAGCGGTTACTGGTCGGCTCCCCACCCTTCAGCTGTCCCACTTTGGGGGTAGGATGGAGGAGTGGGTAGCCTACAAAAATATGTTTGAGTCCCTGGTCGTAGCACGACAGGATTTGTCGAAGGCCCAGAAGATGGCCTACCTCCTCTCCACTCTGGAGGATGAAGCGCGGTCGCTCATCCAGCACCTCCGGGTGGAGGACGACCAGTACGATACGGCTTGGGAGTTATTGAACTCCCGCTACCAAAATTTACGTTTGTTAGCGGATGCGCACGCCGCACAGTTGATGGCCCTGCCCAAGGTGGCCAACAGGGCACAGTTGCGCCTGCAGTTGCTCACGCCCGTTACAGTGGCCTGTAACGCGCTCCGCACACTGGGGCTGCCGGTGGACCAATGGTCCTTTTTGCTGGTGCACATAGTATTGGGCAAATTACCCAATGACATCCGCTCGCGGTTTGAGCGCGAGAATGCGGAACGGGATAGCACCTGTGCAGAGCAACTACGCTCTGCTGCCAGAAAATGTGGCAGCGAGAATCCGGACAAACGAAGCGGCGGGAAGAATTCTGTACCGAAACTTCACCGGGAAAAAACCACCGGTAAAAATAAGTACCGGGAAGAAATCTCCACGCGGCACCACGTTTGCCCGACTAAAACCTAACTAACTTAACGCAGTCTGCTACCACCGTAGCTTATGAAGGGAGCTACAGGGCCCTATATGATAACCTAACCTATAAATTAATTACACTTAAAAAACACTTACCAAGCTAAATCTTCTTTCTCTTCGGATCCAAACTTGAGTGTCTTCGGGAAGGGGGAATTCCTAATCACCCTACCTAACCCTTGAGATCTCAATTCCCCAGACCAACTAAATAGATTTCTTCCCGTAGTTTCACTCGGGAACAACCAGATGTGAACAGCCAGCCACGTTTCACCTCTCACAAGAAAAAGTCACAATAACAGAGTTTTTCCCAAACACAAATTCAATAGGTATTTAACAAACAGGAGATTCACAATTATCACTCAAACTAAACAACAAGCAAAAGACGCGAGACCGCTCCGCGTATTAAAATCAAACCGATATCGCCCTGGACAATGCAATGGCGACCGTCCGCGAGCCATTCGCGCTAGCAGTTTCATGCGGCGCGGCCTCCCCGCGCGATGTCCAAACAATACTGAATTCAAAATGGTCGCTCGCGACTGCCGACGCCGGCCGAGCGGGCGACGACGCTCCTAATATGAAACTACCGCACGCGCTAGAATATTACGGCGGCGAACGGACAAAACAACATAGATTTTATTACAAACATCCCCCCGTCCCGGTCTGAGAAGCAGACCGCTAGCTTACTCTACGGGAAGGCGGGCGAGAGAGGTCACAGCTCTCCTCAAAATCGAACCGTCGACCAACACCTCAGCCACACGCGGAGTGCCATCTCCGCCAAGAATCAAACGTAATATGCGAGCTCGTCGCCAAAGCAATGAGGGCAAATTTGCCTCTTTTAACAATACTAAATCACCCTCCCTGGGAGGCTCAGTCCTGTCTGTCCACTTCACTCTTTGCTGCAGCAAATGCAAATATTCAAGCGACCAGCGACGCCAAAAGTCCTGGCTCATTTGCTGCAACATTTGAAAACGCGACAACCGATATACGCGTTCATCCTTCCACGGGTATTCGGGCAGGGCATTCAACGGCCCTCCCACCAAAAAATGACCAGGGGTGAGAGCTTCCAAGTCATTTGGATCTGGAGATAGCGGACAGAGAGGACGAGAGTTGAGGACCGCCTCAACTTTACAAAACACTGTGGCCAGCTCTTCAAAAGTTAGAGCCGTTTCTCCGATAATGCGGCGGAGGTGGGTCTTTGCGGATTTCACAGCCGCTTCAAAAATCCCTCCCCAATGGGGGCAACTTGGGGGACTAAACTTCCAGGTTATTCCCCTTTGGGCAGCAATTTGACTTAAACTAGTACAATTTTTATCAATAAACACAGAAACATCCTTAAGATAATTTACAGTTCCCTTATAGTTTGTGCCATTATCAGACCTAATAAGGGAAGGTAGACTAGGTTTGGGGGACACCCCACAGAGCTAGCGTCCACGTCGCGTCCCCTGGAAACGTCGCGTCCTGTCCACCGTAACGGAGTGGCAGGCCGGCGGCTAATAGTTCTGTGCAGCCGGAGCAACAATTGCTAAATACGATGTCTGAGCGCCATAATACGCGGGACGCCTCCGGGCGTTTCCGAAAGAAAGGCCCTTCTCAGGGCCACCCAAAAGGCCCTTCTGAGGGCCAACCATTGGGGAGGGGAGGGAAAATCGGGGGGGTAATATTTCGGATGGGGGAAGAAAAGGGTCGGATCTGGAGAGATCCAGATCCGATCACAGCAAGGAGGTGTCGGAAGGGGAGGCTACCGATGGGAGTGTGGCGGTAGGCCAGAGGAGGCTGGGGAGCCTGATGGGAAGCATGGGCTCTATCACCTCGTTGTCGGAGTCGGTGCTGGGAAGCAAGCGCCTCTTCTCAGAGGTGGCGAGCGGCTCCGACACCGAGGTTGGCGCGCCAAAGCCGAAGGCGGTGGCCAAAAGGGGAAAAGCTCGGGGTGCCTCGTCCCAGACTAGGGCCCGGGCTGAAGTCAGAAGGAGCCGGGAGGAGGATGCTGAGGCCTCCTTCTCGGCCACCCTGGAGGCCCGGGCCTTCCGGAAAGGAGGACCCCCGAGTGGGGACGAAGAGGAGGGGTCTGTCATGGCCCCCATTGAGGTGTGGGACTTCGGTGCCATGGGCGCCGATGGCCTCATGAGCACCGCGGTGGAGAGGCTGGGGATTATCACCAGCCTCGTGCGAAAGACGACTGCCCTCAAGGGGGCTACAGTGCGAAGATCATGCGGGCCTCCTCGGATATCCGGGACATTGTGGACACCCTGGTGGCGCGCAGCGAGTCGGACGAGGTCCGGCGCCTCAGAGCTGACAATGGCCGCCTCCAAAGAGAGGTGGCCAACATGAAGGCAGAGGTCGCTGCGCTCCGCCGGGGGTTCGAGGAGGCCCGACGCGAGGTCTCAGGGAGGCACACTGCTGCCACCCCCTCATATGAGGAGATGTTACAGAGGCTGGAGGCCTCCGTGGGCCGGATGATCGAGGAGAAGTTGGAGGCTCGCCTACCTCGGAGGGCTACGCGCCCACCTCTGGCGGGCGACAACTCGGAGGTGGCGAGGGCCGCGAGAGCGGCCATTGAGGAGGCTCTCCGGCCAGAGCCCGAGGCTGCGGCCTGAGCGGCCGGCGGCGGTGGAGGAGATGGAGGTCCGGGCTCCAGCACGTCCGGCCCCAAAGAAGCAGGCCCGTAGGGGTGCCCAAAAGGAGACGGAGTGGGGGCCTTTCGGGCCTTCGACCTCCACAGCTCCGACCCCGGCGGCTCCAGCCTCAGCAGCTCCGGTCGAGGAATTCCCGGAGCTGCCCTGGGTGGAGGTTCGGGGGAAGGGGAAAGGGAAGGGGAAGGGCGTGGGGAAGAAGACCCAGCCCAAGCCAGCGGCGGCACCTACGGGCGCCCCCGCTGCGGTGTCCAGGGCACCCCCCAAGACGGCGTCGGCGAGGGCGGCCAAGCTGTCGGTCCCGAGCTCCTCGGCTGTGATCATAAAGTTGCAGCCGCAGGCAGCGCAGAACGGGGCCACCTACAGCTCCGCCCTCCTCAAGGCCGAGCAAGATGTCGACCTGGAGGAGCTGGGCATCAGCTCGCTACGGATCCGCCCGAGTGCGACCGGAGCGAGGCTAATAGAGGTGCTCGGCTCCTCTAATTCAGAGAAGGCTGACGTGCTTGCGTCGGCCTTGACGGTGGCCCTGTCCGGTGTCGCGGACGTCACCAGGCCCGTCAAAACCGCGGACTTCCGCGTGACGGGCCTTAACGATGCGGCCACAGTGCAGCGGGTAAAGGCTGCGGTCGCGCAAGCCGGGAGCTGCGCGGTGGACCAGGTCTGGGTGGGTGAAATCCGCTCCAGACTGGCGGGGCTCTGGCTCTGTCCTAATGCGCTGCCCAGTGACAGCAGCCAAAGTTGGATGAGGCGGGCAGCCTCAGGGTGGGATGGGGCCGCGCGCAGCTCCGGCTGCTGGAGGCGCGCCCCATGCACTGTTACAAGTGCATGGGGAAGGGCCACACAGCCGCGCTGTGCCCATCGGAGGCGGACCGCAGCCGGCTCTGCTACAGGTGCGGGGAGGAGGGACACTTGTCAGCCTCCTGCACAGCAGAGCCCCGCTGCGTGGTATGCTGCGACGCTGGTAAGCCGGCCAATCACGTCATGGGGGGTAAGTCCTGTAACCCCCCGCCGACCCGAGGGAAAGGGCCGTCCCCTCCTCCGCGTGAGGACAGACGGGAGGTGGCGCCAGACGGCCAAATGGAGGAGTGATGGGGGTCTCCTTCATACAGGCCAACCTCAACCACTGCGCCGGGTCGCAGGATCTGCTCCTGCAATCTATGGCGCAGTGGGATGTGGACGTCGCGGTGATCTCGGAGCCGTACGCGGTCCCCTCCCTGCCCCATTGGGCCGGGGATCTAGACGGCACCGTGGCCATCGTGGCTAGGTCTGGCGCCGCCCCTCCCCTCACGATTGAGAGGAGAGGGAACGGCTTTGTGGTGGCGGTTCGGGGAGAGTACGCTATAATCGGCGTTTACTTCTCCCCGAACCGGGATTTGCCGGCCCTGGTGCAGTTTCTGGACGCACTGGGGCCGGAGGTGAGGCGGCTGGCGCCCCTTAAAGTCTTGGTGGCCGGTGACTTCAACGCCAAATCAACGGCGTGGGGGAACCCGGCCACTGAGCCTAAGGGGCGAAAGGTTGAAGAGTGGGCGCTGGCCGCGGGACTGTCCCTCCTGAATAGGGGGACAGTCCAGACGTGTGTGCGGCGGACGGGTGGCTCGGTGGTGGACTTGACGTTCGCCACCCCCGCCGCTGCGCGATGCGTCACAAACTGGAGGGTGGAAGCGGGGGTGGAGACACTTTCGGACCACCGGTATATTCGGTTTGAGGTGTCTGCCGCCCCCCAAAGCCAGGTGGCGTCGCCGTCTCGGTGCGCAGCCGGTTCCCGCGATGGGCCCTCACGCGGCTTGACCGGGAGCTGGCGGAAGAGGCGGCCATCGTCGGCCGCTGGAGCCTCCCGCCTCTGGCTGGAATGGGGGTGGACGAAGCGGCTGACCGTCTCGGCGACGCTTTCACAGCGGTATGCCGGGCGGCCATGCCAAGCGTAGGTCGTGCGCCCCCTAGGCGGGCGGTATATTGGTGGTCGGCTGAGATTGCCGCCCTTCGCGTCGCCTGCGACGCAGCCCGGAAGGGCCTACGGTCGAAGCAGGCGGCGCAGCCCCGGGACGAGGAGAGGGATGACCAGCTGTATGCGGTGTATGTGGCAAAACGAATGGAGCTACAGCTGGCCATCAGTCGGGCCAAGGAGGAAGCCCTCGAGGAGCTGGTGGAGGGTATCGAGAGGGATCCGTGGGGCCGACCGTACAAGTGGGCGCGAAACAAAATGCGCCCACAAACGGCCCCATTAACGGAGACCCTTCAGCCGGCTCTGCTGGAGGAGATTGTCGGGGGCCTATTCCCCGGCAATCCTCGGGGGTTTTCTCCCCAAGGATGGCCCGACAGCCGCCTGGCGAAGCGGAGGAGGAGCGGGTGGAGGCTGATCCGCCTCCCGTCACCGACGTCGAAATGGAGGCGGTGCTCGACCGCCTCCGGACGAAGAAGAGGGCACCGGGTCCAGACGGGGTGCACGGGAAGGTGCTTGCGCTGATTCTCGTGCACCTCGGGGAGGGTTTTCGGGAGCTGCTCAACCGCTGTCTGCGAGAGGGGCAGTTCCCGAAACTGTGGAAGGAGGGCCGACTCTGCCTCATACCGAAGGGGAGCCGGCCCCTGGACTCGGCCTCGGCGGTGCGACCTCTGGTCCTGCTGAGCGAGGCCGGCAAGGCCCTGGAGAGTATCGTGGCCTCTCGCCTCGTTCAGCATGTGGAGGAAGGCCCGGGACCGCGTCTCTCTGACGTGCAGTACAAACAAACAAACTGACAAACAAATAAACTGTTTTTTACAAACTGTTTGTAATATATTGGGTAAAACTAAACGCAGGCGTTTCGCATTGCTGCCGCCAGAGGGCGTTCGGGGTTTTCGCTCTGCTAGCGCGAATGGCTCGCGGACGGTCGCCATTGCATTGCCCCATGCGATATCGGTTTGATTTTTAATACGCGAGAGGTTCCGCGTTCTTTGATTGCTAATTAGCTTGAGTTGTGTTTGTGAATTTCCTGTTTGTTAAATAACTATTGAACTTTGTGTTTGTGTACCCGTCATGGTGACTTTTTCTTGTGAGAGGTGAAACGTGGCTGGCTGTTCACATCTGGCTGTTCCCGAGTGAAACTACGGGAAGAAATCTATTTATTTGTCCTGGGGAATTGAGATCTCAAGGGTTAGGTAGGGTGATTAGGAATTCCCCCTTCCCGAAGACACTCAAGTTTGGATCCGAAGAGAAAGAAGATTTAATTTGGTAAGTGTTCAATTGTAATTAATTTATAGGTTAGGTTATTGTATAGGGCCCTGTAGCTCCCTTCATAAGCTACGGTGGTAGCAGACTGCGTATAGCTTAAGTTAGATTCTAGTCGGACAAGCGTGGTGTCGCGTGGAGATTTTTTCCCGGTACTTAATTTTACCGGTAGATTTTTTCCCGGTAAAGTTCCGGTACAGAATTCTTCCCGCCGCTTCGTTTGTCCGGATTCTCTCTGCCACATTTTCTGGCAGCAGAGCGTAGTTGCTCTGCACATTTTTCTGGTAGCAGAGCGTAGTTTATCTACCCTCTATTTGTTCGTTTGTAAAAAATAATTAATTGTTTGTAAAAATTATTAGATTTTTCTTAGTTTGTTTGTATAAGAATATTTGTAACCTTTTTTGTATTTGTTTGCGGTTTGTACCGTGCGTTCCGGGTTTGTGCCATTCTCATACCTACCGCGGTTCTTCGTGTAGTTGCTTGATTTTGTTGTTTTTTATTTACCTTTTGTTATTTTTTGTTTGTGACTTGACGCGATGGCGAAGGCCTCCAATGCTAGGGCGACACTCGCCAACGAATTGAGATGGTTTGTGACGGCCGGAGGACTCCTGTCCCGGAAGGACAGGGAGGGCGCTCTTACTGCTAAGAGCGGATCACCTCCACTCACGATTGATTAGCGCGGAAGCGGCCATGGCGGCGCTTACCGAAGCCGATCTTACCCCGGAGGCCTACGCAGGTCACATGGCGGACATGGACCAGATCCTGAGTCTGCACGATGATATCGCGGAGGCGGTGACCGCAATAAGGGCGAGACAGGCTGGCGGACCAGCCCTCGCACACCTGTTAGACAGGAAGGACCAGCGGTTACTGGTCGGCTCCCCACCCTTCAGCTGTCCCACTTTGGGGGTAGGATGGAGGAGTGGGTAGCATATAAAAATATGTTTGAGTCCCTGGTCGTAGCACGACAGGATTTGTCGAAGGCCCAGAAGATGGCCTACCTCCTCTCCACTCTTGAGGATGAAGCGCGGTCGCTCATCCAGCACCTCCGGGTGGAGGACGACCAGTACGATACGGCTTGGGAGTTATTGAACTCCCGCTACCAAAACTTACGTTTGTTAGCGGATGCGCACGCCGCACAGTTGATGGCCCTGCCCAAGGTGGCCAACAGGGCACAGTTGCGCCTGCAGTTGCTCACGCCCGTTACAGTGGCCTGTAACGCGCTCCGCACACTGGGGCTGCCGGTGGACCAATGGTCTTTTTTGTTGGTGCACATTGTATTGGGCAAATTGCCCAATGACATCCGCTCGCGGTTTGAGCGCGAGAATGCGGAGCGGGATAGCACCACCCTACCAACATTCACTGACTTGGTGAAGTTTTTGGAGTTTGAGGCACGGGCTGCTGAGAATACCATGACGGACTCAGCGCCATCCAGAGCGCCTGAACGTAGGCCCTTGGAACCCTCATGGCGAGGGAAGCCCCAACAGGGACGGCAACCGCCACCGCGTGGAGCTGGTGCGCGGGTTGCACACACGGCAGCAGTCGCGAGGGACGCGGACTGCCTGCAATGTGGTCGGATGGGCCACAGCCTGCTGCAATGCAGGGACTGGCAGGGACTGCCAGTACAAGATCGGCGCCGCATGGCAAAGCGGCATGAACTTTGCTTTTATTGTTTGGGCGGTCACTATGCACGTGACTGTCCCAGAGCCATACCATGCAGTGCATGCCGTGGGCTGCACCACGCGATGCTCTGCATGAACCGGAACGGGGATGGCCCCCGGTTGTTGAGGCAGGGGTCCCCTATGGGCGGGGGCGCTCCTGCGCGAAGCCCTCCACCATCGGACGGAGGACGCGGCTTCGCTCGTCGCACCCCCCCTCGGGGGGAGGTTGCGTACCTGCGCGGGTCTTGGCGGACCGGGACCACGCGCCTCAAGGTCATGGCCAGTATGTGGCTGGCCAGGCCCCGGATAGGGCCCCCATGGGCGGGGGCCCTAGATCGGACGTGCGAGTGGGGACACCCCCCTCCACGCGGGTTACCAATACCCAACACATGCAGCCGCAGCGGTTTTCTCCGCCGCTGCACGAGTACCCACGGCTGGAGTACCACCCGCCGTACCATATGTATGGCCGGGCCGCGGGTTATGCCCCCCCTCAGATGGGGATGTGCACTCGCCCGCCATATTATCCGGGTCAGTGGCGCGCCCCTGGTTTGGAGAGAGTGGGGAGCCCGTAACTAGCTTGCTCCCTTGCTGGGACAGAGCCGCGGACGGTTCTGCTCCCCACCGCGGTGGTCCGCGTATGGGGTCGTGGGGGAGAAGCCATTAATTTGAGAGCTCTGTTGGACTCAGGGGCTCAAAGCAGTTTGGTTACCACTCGAGTGGCACGCCAGTTAGGTTTAGTCGTGGAAGACTCGCCTGTGCCACTTCTTGGAGTTGGTGGCATACAAGTGAAGTGTCTGACGGGCCAGACACTTGTCACCTTTTCTTCGCTGAAGTCCTCCACAATGAGGATCACGACTTCGGCTATGGTAATGGATACCATTGCGGGTTGGCACCCTCGACAGACATACCGCCGGGTGTGTTGTCTTTGGTTTCGGGTCTGGATTTGGCCGACCCCTTTGTTTTTCATCCCGGCCCAGTGGACTTGCTCCTGGGCTCGGACGTATTGGGTTGGATTTTGTTGGGTACCCAGAAAGCTCTGGGTTCGTCTTCACTGATGGCAGTGTCTACTATCTTTGGTTTCGCCCTGATGGGCCCTGTGTTTGATAATAGCGCCGTGGAGGAGCCACCGGTCGTCGCATCAGCGTCCTTGGCCAAGACCATGCAAAGGTTTTGGGAGGTGGAGGAGCCACCTATGAGTTCCAGGATGGATCCGGAACACGCTGAGTGCGAAGCCCTTTTTCGATCGACCACGGAGAGGTTGCCCTCCGGTCGGTTTGTAACTAGGTTACCTTTTGTTGCCTCTCGTCCTAGCCTAGGGCAAAGTAGGGCGCTTGCGGAGAAACGACTGCTGTCCATGGAGCGACGTATGCAGCGTGACCACGTACTTCGCGATAAATATATTGAATTTATGCGCGAGTACGAGGATTTGGGTCACATGTCTCCGGCTCGAGTTGATTGGAGCTCAACTGAGCATTATTTTTTGCCCCACCACGCGGTGGTGAAGGCCTCAACGGGCAAGTTGCGGACTGTCTTTGATGGGTCCGCACCCACTTCGAACGGAGTTTCGTTGAATCTATGTTTGCATTCAGGTCCCAAATTGCATAGGGACATAATTGACATCATCTTGAACTTTAGAAGACATCAAGTGGTTTTTGGCGCGGACATCCGGATGATGTTCCGCCAGACAGTCATACATCCTGAGGACAGGCGATTCCAGTTGATACTCTGGCGTGAGCGCCCTGAGGATCCTGTGACGGTGTATGAACTCAACACAAACACGTATGGTTTGAAATCTAGTCCCTATATCGCCATCAGATCATTGCTTGAATTGGCAGAGCGGGAACGGATCCGCTTTCCCCGTGGGGCTTCCGTGCTGTCACGTGACTGGTATGTTGATGACGTGTGCACCGGAGCCCAAAGTATTGAGGAGGCCCTCCTACTGCGGGATGAATTGATTGAAATATTGAAGACAGGTGGCTACGAGCTACGTAAGTGGTTGTCCAATGAGCCTAGAGTTCTAGAAGGGATCCCGGAGGATCACCAACAGAACCCTCACCTGTTTGAGGATGTGGATGATCCCAACAGGATAGCGGTGCTGGGCATGCAGTACCAGCCGCTAACCGATATTTTCACATTCCAAGTGGACTTGGAAATACCAAAAGTCTGGACTAAGAGAACGGTGTTGTCCGTAATAGCTCGTATGTTTGATCCAAGCGGTTGGATCAGTCCAGTGATATTCTCTGCGAAGTGTCTTCTTCAGAGACTTTGGACTTTGGGCGTCTCGTGGGACGAGCCGCTGTTTGGCTCTCCATTGGATGATTGGCTCGAGTTGTTTTCATCGATTAAGGAAGTCAATCGGATTGCCTTGCCTCGTCGAATATTGCCACCCGGGAAATATCGAGCCAGCCTGCATGGCTTTTGTGACGCGTCGGAGCGAGGCTACGCCGCGTCAGTCTATATGCGGACAGTTGACGCCGATGGCCGGGTCAATGTCTCGCTTTTGTTAGGGAAGAGCAAGGTCGCCCCCATCAGGACTAGGCTGACTATTCCCAAGCTTGAGTTGAGTGGAGCTCACCTTCTCTCTAAATTGTTGCATCACGTTGCATGTGAGCTGGCGGCCACGGTGGAGATACGGGACATCTTCGCCTGGTCGGATAGCCAGGTCGCGCTTGCATGGTTGCGCGCGGCCCCACATACCTTGGAGGTTTTTGTGGGAAATCGGGTTTCCCAAATCCAGAATATCGGAATTGATATAACATGGAGACATGTGCCGGGAGAGCTTAACCCAGCGGACTGTGCTTCCCGAGGTTGTACGGCACCAGAATTGGTGTCACACCCGCTCTGGTGGGGCCCAGAGTGGCTGATGGGATCAGAAACTTCCTGGCCTGTCTGTCAGACAGATGTTACTTCTTTGAGTTTGACTGGGCTCCGTGTACATGCTGTAGTCGCTGAGACGACGTCGGAGCCGGATTGGCTACTTGCTCGGTATAGCAGTTTGGATAAGCTTCTGGGTGTTACCAGTTGGATTAAGCGTTTCATACATAATTGTAGAAACCCACAGGCAAAGCGGTTGGAGCCGATTGCAGGTGCAGAAGAGCGCCGGAGCGCATTGTTGCATTGGGTCCGTGTCGTGCAGACCGGACGGTTTGAGTCAGAGCTTCATATTTTGCGCGACGCACGCGCTAAGTTGAAGGGCGCGGTCGCTCGTTTGAACCCGTACATCGACTCGGATGGGCTTCTTCGGGTTGGAGGCAGGCTCCGGAAGGCGGATCTTCCATATGAGACTCGCCATCCTCTGTTGTTGCCCAAGGGCGGACCCTTGGTGCAGCTTTTGGTGTCTGATCGACACATTCGTAACGCCCATGCTGGGTGCAATGCTTTGCTGGCTATTTTGCAACGCGAATTTTGGATTTTGTCTGCCCGAAGAGCAATCCGTAGTGTTCTGTTTCGATGTATTGCATGTTATAGGTTGAAGGCATCCACGATGCAACCACAGATGGGTGATTTGCCCGCTGATCGAATCCGACCTTCGAGACCGTTTGACGGCGTTGGAACCGATTTTGCCGGTCCCTTTTCGATCAAGGCTTCTCCCTTTCGTAATGCCCGTATTGTGAAGGGCTATTTGTGTGTATTTGTTTGTTTGGCCACCAAGGCTGTCCATTTGGAGGTGGTATCGGCTCTGACTACGGAGGCCTTCGTCGCCGCGTTGGATCGCTTTGTTTCGCGTCGAGGTCTACCTTCCTTATTAGGTCTGATAATGGCACAAACTATAAGGGAACTGTAAATTATCTTAAGGATGTTTCTGTGTTTATTGATAAAAATTGTACTAGTTTAAGTCAAATTGCTGCCCAAAGGGGAATAACCTGGAAGTTTAGTCCCCCAAGTTGCCCCCATTGGGGAGGGATTTTTGAAGCGGCTGTGAAATCCGCAAAGACCCACCTCCGCCGCATTATCGGAGAAACGGCTCTAACTTTTGAAGAGCTGGCCACGGTGTTTTGTAAAGTTGAGGCGGTCCTCAACTCTCGTCCTCTCTGTCCGCTATCTCCAGATCCAAATGACTTGGAAGCTCTCACCCCTGGTCATTTTTTGGTGGGAGGGCCTTTGAATGCCCTGCCCGAATACCCGTGGAAGGACGAACGCGTATATCGGTTGTCGCGTTTTCAAATGTTGCAGCAAATGAGCCAGGACTTTTGGCATCGCTGGTCGCTTGAATATTTGCATTTGCTGCAGCAAAGAGTGAAGTGGACAGACAGGACTGAGCCTCCCAGGGAGGGTGATTTAGTATTGTTAAAAGAGGCAAATTTGCCCTCATTGCTTTGGCGACGAGCTCGCATATTACGTTTGATTCTTGGCGGAGATGGCACTCCGCGTGTGGCTGAGGTGTTGGTCGACGGTTCGATTTTAAGGAGAGGTGTGACCTCTTTCGCCCGCCTTCCCGTAGAGTAAGCTAGCGGTCTGCTTCTCAGACCGGGACGGGGGGATATTTGTAATATAATTGTTTGGAACGAAACGCGGGCGTTTCGCATTGCTGCCGCTAGGCGGCCGCGGGGTTCTCACACTGCTCGTGAATGGCGTCGCGGTCGACCGCCATTGTCCAGTGCTATATCGGTTTGTTTTAATACGCGGAGAGGTCCCGCGTCCCTTTTGTCTAAAACCACGTTGATTGTTGGTTAGTTTGAGTTATAATTGTGAATTTCCTTTTTGTTAAATAACTATTACGTTTGTGTTTGTGAAAAAACCTGTTATTGTGACTTTTTCTTGTGAGATGGGAAACGTGGCTGGCTGTTCACATCTACCTGTTCCCGAGTGAACCTTCGGGAAGAAATCTATTTATTTGTTCTGGGGAATTGAGATCTCATGGGTTAGGTAGGGTGATTAGGGATCCCCCCTTTCCGAAGACACTCAAGATTGGATCCGAAGAGCAGGAAGATTAAGTTTGGTAAGTGGACCCTTGAGTTTGTGGGTGGTTGTAGTTATTAAGTTAGGTTTAATATACAGGGTTCTGTAGTTCCCGTTATAAACTATGGTGGTAGCAGTCTGCGTATAGCTTAAGTTAGTTAGGGTCTAGTCGGACAAACGTAGTGCCGGGTCGAGGTTTTTACCGGTATTTTTTTTTACCCGGTAAATTTTTCGGTACCGAACCCTCCCGCCATTTCGGTTGCCCGGAATCTCTGCGCACAATGATTGTAAAAGAAAATGTGGAGGTTGTACCAGCTCTCTCTGAACAAAATACAAATACGGCAGAAAAAGGGGTGTCACCTTGGTCTATCCTCAGTGACTTAATCGAAACTAATAAGCCACCAAGAACCGGCACGCCTTTATCAAAGGCCATTCAAGAAGTAGACCTATATTTAGATGAAGAGATGTTACCAATACATAAACCAGACGGAACATGGAACTGCCCCTTGCAGTGGTGGCAGAACCACCACCAAAAATATCCTCACCTCAGCAAACTGTTCCGTTTGCATGATAACATCGTGGCAACATCAGTGCCGTGCGAAAGGATTTTCAGTAAAGCGGGCCTTCTTATTTCAGGTCGTCGTACTCGACCACAATAAAGTGGCACAACTGATGTTTGTAAATGGGAATACCTGAGACTTAAGTCTGATTTGTAAATATTAAACGCATGTAAATAATGTAAAACATGTAAATAGGACTAATGTACATAATCAAATGTAATATACAATGTACTTTTAAGTACGCCTGTGTAAATAAATAATTATTTTTTGTAGGTATTATATTAAAATTATTACGTTAATTTATACAGACAGTCCTAAGCCTGTAAAGTAAAAGTACGAATGGAAGTTCATTGTAAATAGAACTTTTTATAACGTCAAAATGATACCCAACGCTTTTATATTATACAAAGAATTATAGCACTTATAATTAATACATATAAGACACCATAATTGCTTGGCGATATGGAAATAGATAGTTTTCAAAAATAGATAGTTTTTACAACGTTGTTCGTTGGCAAATAGCGGCTACGTTGTGTTATTTAAAAAAGCCACAACGACACATCGCTAATATCCAGTACGCTGTATTTTGCTTTGCGATACGCACGTTGTAACTAGCAAACTTTTGTTAACAATGAGACTGTTCGAAAAATCATCGTGATATTGTGTTTGGATGATTTTGAAGCTTATGGTGAGTTATCTATTATTCTCTAAGATGGTTACAACTTGTTATTTTCTTTTTTTTTCGTGTTAATACATTTCTTTCAGTGTTTATTCGAATTTTCCGTACTAATATTTATTCTATGAGTATTTATATCGAATTGCTACTTTCGGATTACTCTATGGTAGTTTTGTGTGACGTTCTGTCACTGTAATAAAATGCATAATGCAATTTTTATTTTTGTTTCGTGGCCCGACGGCCCGACAAATGATCCGAACGCGGGCAGCTCACGTTACCGACCGACGCGTCGGCTGAAATGGCGCATCCGTCCGCCCAAAATCTCTTGCCGACGCCTTGATTTTTGCGGCCGTCTTACTGGGCTTGACCCGTCGGATGACTCAAGATGACCCGTCGGATGACTCAAGATGGCCCGTCGGCTATATATAAGCATTGAAACTCTGTTTTTCTTTGCAGAAAAAAAATGGCTCTACCGAGAGAGTTCACAACTCTCGGTGAGTTGGCTGAGTTAGAGGTGCAAGGGGATAGAGAAGTATTGGATCGTATCATAGAAGTCGTGGATCAAGTGTATCCAACCTCCTGGCGAAGCTTTCGTGTGGTAAACTATTCTAAAAGTGGACTGTTTGGTGCAAAAATAGAACCACAAACATTTAATAAACTTCGTTATGGAATACCTACTTTGTCGAATATCAGAGCTTTTAATCCTGACACCACTTCGGTCTTAGAAAAAACATTCAAGAGCTTAAAGTTAGCTCTTTTGGAATGGGATTTCACCCGATATGGATATTACCCATTCAGAAGACACCCCGGATGTTTTTGATTTTTCTCCTCGAACTAAAGAGGCTGAACCAAAGATTATGCTCCCACCAGCTGATCTTTTAGAACAGGGTATCGATTGTCAGCGCCTTGGAAAAGAAAGTTGGACAAATCTGCAATACTATGAGGTCAATAAGAAACTTCAAGCCACTCCGGCATTTACTCCGCTTTCAGTAAACCCACAGCTAGCAAGTAAAGTAAGACTCCAAACTGGGTTTCCTACGATCAATTTCAAACGTCAGAATGACAGAGAGCCCACAAATTTTCGAAACAACAAACATCAACAACAGTTTATTAACCCTTAATTTGATTATGCAACCTTTTTACAACGTCCACTTTAGAAAAATATACAGCCTTCAATTAATATAATTTGCGAAATCCATCGAATCTGATTTAATTATTGATTGGGTACGTCACTAGGAACACTATTTTCGATTTACGTTTCGTATGGGCCACATTACTATTTACGCCAAATCGCAGACATGCCGCGCAACAAGAGCATCACCTCTGTAAGTATAACGATTTTACCTATTATTTGTTTATGAAATGATGGTGTTTTGCATTTATTTTATACATATATAAACATACTAACAGATACAAGTAAAATGTCGTGTAAAAATTAGGTAACCAAGTCATAATAAGCCTTCTAACCTGTATGTTGCTAAAAAGCATCATTGTCAAATTACTAACAATATGGTGTCTTGCCTGTATGTTGCCATAAATCATCATTACCAAATACCCAAAAAGGTAGTGTTTATGGTTTTTTATGTATCTTATGTGATATGTTTGTGCAACAATACTCCCTTCCCACCCATCCTCCTTGGCTCTATATATATCCCTGCTATAAATTAATTATTTGTTTGGTTTTGGTTGCATGTGGTGTTTATTTTTTTGTTCCTAGGTGCTTCAAAAGGCTAGAACTAACCGCATCTTAGCTTTAGTTCCTGTTGCGAGTGCTCGATCTGATGTGAGCGAATCATCAGGTAATGAAGATGAAAATCAAACTATACCAGTCCATATGGACCACAATGGTTACTCCAGCTCTCCTACACCATCCATTGATTCATCAATAGAGCGCCTGAATTTGTTAGACAGCGACGATAATAACAATTTTGACAACGATATTGCCTTCAGTCCTATAATTTAAAGTGTGTTTCCTTCGGCAAATAAAACAGACTACAACTCTATACCATCTATTTCTTCAATTCCACTTCTACCGTCATCACCTGCGATACATTTATACGTAAAATTGATGTTTCATTGTTTCACCCTAATTTGGTAATGTGGTAAAAAAGACTCACTCTTATTTTATCATACTTCTGACTATATTTGATAATGTTGTAAAAAAGTTACATAGGATTTTCGCGAAAGTACATGTAATTTTTTTTTTGTTTTATTTTTTTCTGCCTCTGTATACATAAATATTGACATCCTAATGCTTATTTCCAAAAAAATCTAGTATCACTTGTCTTGCCAAATTAAGGGTTAATAAGAAGTCGCAGCCGAATTCGTCATCGTCCTCGGGCAATAGAGGTTTTAGAAAGTCATACGAGACAAAACAAGATGGTAAAAAAAGGGGGGAGGGGCACAAAAGAAACCCTCATCGTCACCTAGAGCCCGATATCGATCAAAACCCTATTGACTATACTCGGAAGATCCAACTAAATTTTTTTATCAAAAAATGGAAATCCTACGTATCTCCAAAATTTAATATTAAACGTTTTAAAAGGAATGACAATTCCGTTTACCAAAAAGCCCCCCCTTATGTCAGCATCGAAGAAAAATCTGGACAGACTACAAACCAAGAAATCCAAATCTATGCAAAAGGAGATACTGAAAATGAGCCAATTGGAAGCATTAGAAAAGTGCAACCAGAAGTCAGTATTCCTGTCTCGTCTCTTCCTTGTTCCAAAATCAAACGGAGGACAGAGGCCCATGTTAAATTTAAAACCATTAAACCTCTTCATGAAACCGAAGCCTTTTCGTCTCGTAAATCACCAAAAAATTCCCAAATTTCTTCAACAAAACGACTTTTTAGCAAAAATAGATTTGACAAACGCCTACTTGCACGTCCCAATAAAACCAGCTCACAGAAGATTTTTTGATAGCCTGCCAAGATCGGAAAATCTTAGAAGACTAAATAAAATTGACAACACGTACCTTAACCGAATTAGGTTGGATCATAAATTGGAAAAAATCTGTTCTGAAACCAACCCACAAACTAGAGTTCTTAGGGATTATTTGGGATACCAAAAAGAATGTGAAATCTATCAGTACAGGCAAGATTCAAAAGATCGAGAAGACGCTTCTACGGACACGAGAGACTCGACAAAAATAGGGCCAACTGTGACGCCGATGCGTCACAGTTGGCCCTATTTGTGCGTTATCTACATAAAGATTTAAAATTAGCAGCCGGAACACTATTTTAAAGTCCATAAATCAGAAGTATGCACGTTTACCAACTCAACAGATGGTGGAAGGTTAAATAAACATCCTTTAGTAGTACGAATTATTAAGGGGATAGAGTTCTCTAAACCACCGGTAATTAAGAAGAGTATTTGGGATGTTTCAGTACTAATTATATGGCTTTCAGACAATCCTCCCAAAGAAAATAGTTTGTTCCAATTATCGAGACATGTTGCCTTACTTTTGCTTCTAAGTTCTGGACGTCGGATTCACGACTTAACTCTTTTACACATAGGTTTGGAGGATATGATAGAAGGCAACGATTCTCTGACTTTTTGGCCCAGATTTGGGTCAAAAACAGATTCAACTCAATACAGACAGTCAGGGTGAAGGTAAATCGGGTCAGATAAGAAACTTGGATATTCCTTTCTGGACGTCTAAACTATTACTATTATCAAATAGTCGTAGAGCAGCACGCGCTGATTTAACTAATCTATTCATAACAACCAGGGGTGTAGTAAAAGCTGCTTCTCGTAGTGTCATTGCGGGTTGGATACGAACGGTTTTTGAGAACGTAGGCATTATATTAATTCAGTGACGTAGGTATAGATGCCCCGCCGGGCAGTGTTCGTTCAGCACAGCAGTGGCATCAAGTATTTTCATATCTTTACCCAGGTTTAAGGCCTTGCCGGCCCATTTCTTTGAGACTATACTGGACATCGCGCGGAGCGCACTCGCCGGCCGTGGGAGCCACGCCCCTCCCGCGTGCCGCGGTTTCGAGTCAAAATACAAAGTATAATCTCATAGGGTCAAGCCTCGGCTCAAACCCAAAATATCCGTTTTATTCTCTTCGGGGGAAACCGGTTCTATTTTGACAAATAGGAGAGATAATGATGATTATACAGATGAATTTAAATGTACGGCAAAAAAATTGTATAATAAATGTTTTAAAAGGAAAATAAATAAATAACGCATAATAAAAATGTTTTATTTCTACATATGATGGTTTTTTTTCTTTACTAACACGTTGGATTTTTATGATTTTGATACGGATACTCATGCGTCTTGTTAGCGGGATCTGCCGACTAGTTTCGACTTCATACGAAAGTCGTTTTCAAGGCGAGTAAGGACCGTCTTTCCGACGTAACAGACGGCCCAATACTGCTCGATGCAACGTCACTCGCGTCGCCGCCCGCGTCTCAGCCCGCTGCGCTCGCGCAAGCGCGGTATTACGCTTCGGGGAATCCTGCGAGAGGGCGACTGCATCTTCGACTCTCTTTGATGCCGTAGGTGTCGTCGTCATCAAAAATATCAAAATCATTGTACAATTCTGAAACTAACTCTGTGGATATCATGGTATGATCTCACTTATTTCTTTTCTCAATGCTAGCAACCTGACAGCTGTCAACGTCAAACACTATTGGTTGACATCTCGACTGTCAATAGTCAGTCGTTTTTGGCCGTGCGTTCCGTAACCACGAAAAGAGACTCATTTTTCAATTTCCTGAGCTTTTCCGAGAAAACCAGAATTTTTCTTACGGTTCTTAACCGGCTCGGACGCCAACTATACAAATCAAGACCCCAGACCACAAGCTGATCACAATTGCCGGCCGGCGCTACGCGGTTCCTCGTGCACCACGGTGCAGAAGACAGCTCCGAAGTCCTGGTCTGCTTCCATTGGGACAGAGGTGAGTGAGGTCAATCAAATGATATCCAAATTCTAAAAATATACAGTCCAAAACATCGAAACATAATTCATTACGTTGTCATCGCACAATTTGTTTGGTCCATTCGGCCTGGATTCTTAGCTTATGCTGAATCAGTCTATGAAATAGACGTTCTATTTCATTATAAACACTTATTTTATATGTAATTCGTAATTACATATTATATTTTTTTAATAATTTCATGTTAATTGGGGATAACCTAAAAATAACCTCATGGTTATTTAGTAGCGTTAAAAATCTATTGTTGCGTTATTATTCCTTGCTATTCATTTATTTATTGCATATGGTAGCTAGTTTATTGCGTTTTCTTGTTTACAATTGGTGAATTTGTTCAATACAACCTGGATCATGACTTCTAAAAAGGATGGTTCGGAGGAAGTCGAAATTAAGACTATCAGTAGACCATTAAGGTGCTAATTAGTAGAAAGGAAAGTTGTTTTCAACAATTGCAATCCACTTATGATTTAACAAAACAATTATCAGAGTTTGGTGTAAAAGAATTACTATTAATTAGAAGCCTTGAGTTAAATGACTTGCGAGATAAGTTCGAAAAAATAGTTTTTCAAATATTAGAATTAGAGCTTCAAGGTGACCCTAAAGCTTCACTGCGCAGCCAAGAAATAAAGGCCTTTGATGAATTATATTTCCAAATTAAATTAAGAGTATCAAAAATTTCACCCGATGACCACACAAGTCTTTCAAATAAAGGTTCTGACCATAACATACGTCTTCCAAAGCTTGAGTTATTTTCATTCAGTGGGAATATTGAAGATTTTACTACATTTCATGAAACCTTCTGCTCTTTAGTTCATAATCGTTCTGATATTTCAAAAATTAACAAATTTCATTACCTTTTGTCTTGTACTCAAGGAGCAGCTTTGAATATCGTAAAAAGTGTCCCAATTTCACAGGATAATTATGACATTGAGTGGCAAGCCTTGCTTGATAAGTATCTTGACAAGCGTATATTAGCTAGTAAATATTTAGATAAAATGTTAAATTTTTCACCAATTAATAAGGAGTCTTCTACTCACTTAAATGCATTTTTAGAAACTTTTGAGCACTCTTATAAGGCCATACAGGCATTGAAGATTTCAGATCTCAGTGGTTATATCCTGAGTCACATTGCCTTGAAGTCACTAGATATAAATACTCGCAAGCTATTTGAGCCAAGTTTAGATCAAACAACCATTCCTACCTTTTCCACTTTAATGACATTCATTCATAATCAGGTGAAGATTCTTGATCATGCATCCTCTTATTTAAATAATTCAAATATTTTGAATAAAGATAAAAAACAAACTGACAGTAAGTCCTCTAACAAAAATAATTTAAAAAACTTTTCTCATGCATCATCTACCAGGCAGGCTGAAGGCAGTAAGTTTTCATGTGCTCACTGTAACGACAATCACATAATTTTTCGCTGCGAACAATTTCGTAAATTGTCCTGCAAGCAAAGACTCAGCCGTGCTGAGGAACTAAAATTGTGTATTAACTGTCTAAAACCAACACATGCTGTTGACCATTGCCCCAGTGAGTTTAGGTGTCTAGTCTGCAAGCAGAAACACCATGTTATGCTCCATTCTGATAAGGCACCTGCATTGCCTTCTGTGCCAAGCCAATCGGCATCTGTGTCAACCCCCGCTCTGAACTGCCATGCAGCTTCTGCTCATACCTATAGCAGTGTGGTTTTGTTGGGAACAGCTGTAGTGCATGTGTTAGACAACACTAACACTTATCAGGAGTGCCGTGTCTTGATTAATTCTGGTGCACAATCAAATTTTATTTCTGTCTCATGCATGCAGCGGCTCGGTTTGGCTGCACGCAGATGCCATTTTAGTATCTTTGGACTTAGTGGAGAAGGTGTAAAAACTCATGGAATGACTTCCTGTATTGTAAAGCCTCGTTTTAATAATGAACCAAGATTTAATATTGATTTTGTAGTTCTTAATAAAATCACTTCAGATTTACCTACCATTCCAATTCCACAGAGAATTGTTAAGGAATACAGTAATTTAATTTTGGCTGATCCTCAGTTTCATGTAAAATCCCCTGTGGACATGATATTGTCTGGGGAAGTCTTTCCTCATATTTATGAT
Source organism: Ephestia elutella (assembly GCA_018467065.1). Lineage (NCBI taxonomy): Eukaryota > Metazoa > Arthropoda > Insecta > Lepidoptera > Pyralidae > Ephestia > Ephestia elutella. The sequence continues at coordinate 4,270,845 of CM031578.1, forward strand.
GGGAGAAAATTAATTTTTGGTCCAGACATACCCGTCGCGCTTGGTAGTATTTTTGGATTTGTGATAACAGGAGGGTTAGCCGTGCTGCCTTCTGATGACATCATTCAATCAAATGTTGTAGCGTCTACAACTTCTTTAGTGTCGTACACTGTTGAAGCTAATCTTCTCAATGACACTCTCAAACGTTTTTGGGAGGTAGAGTCCTTGCCGTGCAAGACTCTTCTAAGTCCGGAAGATAAGATTGCTGAAGATATCTACCTGAAAAGGCATTATCGTGATGAAACGGGTCGCTATGTCTCACCATTATTAATAAATCCTAATCACCAGCCATTGGGTGATTCATATAGCATGGCATTGCGAAGGCTCATGCATATTGAGCGCCGTCTTGCTCGCTCCCCCGATCTTCAACGGGCTTACTCAGACTTCATGAAGGAGTATGAGTTGCTGGGTCACATGGAGGTATACCAGGGTTCTGAACCGTCAAGTATTGTTATTCCACACCATTGTGTGTTGCGTCCTTCATCTAGCACCACTACCTTGCGGGTTGTTTTCGATGGGTCTGCTAAAAGTAGCAACGGATTGTCCCTCAATGACATACTTTTGACAGGTCGTAAACTTCATCACGATATCTTTAATATTATATCTCGGTTTCGACTTTATGAAGTTGCATTGACAGCTGATGTCTCAAAAATGTACAGAGCTGTTCTTATTGACCCTTGTGAGAGAAGGTATCAGCACATTCTTTGGCGCGAGTCACCAGATGATCCAGTGCGCACCTATGAGCTAAAAACAAATACCTATGGTTTGCGTAGTGCTCCTTATATAGCTATTCGCACCTTGCATCAATTGGCCAGTAAAACGTCATCCTCAGAAGCGTCCCGTGTGATGGTCGAGGGATTTTATGTTGATGATCTATTATGGTCTTGTCAGTCAATTACTGACGCTTGCCGTCTCCAGGATGAATTAATGTCACTCCTAAGTAGTGGTGGCTTTGACCTGCGTAAATGGGCAAGCAATGAGCCTGAGTTGCTCAACCGAATGCAGGAAAATCAAATATCTGCAATTAATTTCCAAGATGAATCATTATCCTCGTCGTTAAAGGTTTTAGGCTTGACTTGGTTACCTCCAACAGAGAGCTAAATGGTTTTCCTCTGTTCCAAATCTCCATGTGGGAGATTTGGTACTTTTAAAATCAAATTTAAAGCGTCCACTTCTGTGGCCTTTGGGTAGGGTTGAACTGATTCACCCAGGAGTAGACAACATAGTGCGTGTCATTACTGTCCGCACTCAAACCGGCATATTTAAACGTCCTGTAAATCAGGTCTGTCCACTACCATATGCAAACTAGTAAACTAATTTAAAATTTAAAATTCATTTTTTTTTTCTTTAATTTTCTTAGACTAAGGAATAAATAATAGCAATTAGTAGAAGTACCTAATTTTTGTAATTCTATTGCTTAAAGGCTTATGCTTTATCCAGTAGTTCTTTTTCTTTAATTTCTTATTTGGTGAAATCATACTGATTTCAAGGGGGGAGTATGTACAATTCTGAAACTAACTCTGTGGATATCATGGTATGATCTCACTTATTTCTTTTCTCAATGCTAGCAACCTGACAGCTGTCAACGTCAAACACTATTGGTTGACGTCTCGACTGTCAATAGTCAGTCGTTTTTGGCCGTGCGTTCCGTAACCACGAAAAGAGACTCATTTTTCAATTTCCTGAGCTTTTCCGAGAAAACCAGAATTTTTCTTACGGTTCTTAACCGGCTCGGACGCCAACTATACAAATCAAGACCCCAGACCACAAGCTGATCACAATTGCCGGCCGGCGCTACGCGGTTCCTCGTGCACCACGGTGCAGAAGACAGCTCCGAAGTCCTGGTCTGCTTCCATTGGGACAGAGGTGAGTGAGGTCAATCAAATGATATCCAAATTCTAAAAATATACAGTCCAAAACATCGAAACATAATTCATTACGTTGTCATCGCACAATCATAATCACTATTTCTCACGTTAGTTTTAATCAAATTACGTTGGATTTTCATTGGTTTTGGAGAAAAAGTTCTGACAAGTATTTTTCGACAGTTTATTTATTATATATTTATCATTCTGACAAGTTGTTAGAATGATAAATACAAAGACCGAGGACTTTGGCTCCAAACCAATAAAAATTCAACGTGTATAGATTCTTCAAGTAATAAATAATTAAATATGCATACATAGCTATACATACCTATATATATATATATTACTAGTATTAGTTCCAAAACATACGTTCAGGTGGCGCTGTTTGGCGTTTCCCGTTTTACCCATTGAGATATATCTCTATTTCATATATATATAAAGTACTCCGTGAACTATTGTGAGGTGTTCTTGTCCTTTCTTTAATGCTAAAATATGGCTAGCGAAGTAATTTCAATTCTACCTTGTTAACTGGCCAAGCATTCTTCTTCCCTAATTTCCGAAAAGCATTTCTACGCTGCCTACCTAGTGCCTCATATATTACCACTTGACGCAGGCAGAGGACGTTCCTTGGTGAAGTGCGTGGCGAGACCTTCCCTCAGCTACATACGTGGACAGTGATTGCAAGGCCAATGCCGATTGATACCCATTTATGTACTACTAGCTTTCGCCCGCGTGAATTTTCTACAGGAACAGTGCTTTTTTCCAGGATAAAAGGTACCCTATGTCCTTCTCCGTACTTCCAGCAATGTGTATGCGAAATTTCAGGAAGATTGGTTAAGTAGATAAAGCGTGAAGAGGTAACAAACAAACTTACTTTCGCATTTATAATATTAGTTAGGAAGAGCGTGAGGCGGTGGGCAATATAGTAATTAAATGTTAAATAAACTCTAGGTTGTTTTTCAACTGAACCTACCCAGAGTATCTTCCCTATCTATCTGTCGGCACCCTACCGGCTGCCGCAAGACATGTCATGGAAGCCAAGAAATGGTTGTGTATAAAAGAAATGGTTGGGAATGAAATAAAACAATTTTATTGGATAATACGATTGCGACCTACTGTGAAGAATTTGAGTTCACAGTGCATGATCTGCCGAATCAGGAAAGCTCGCCCTCTTCCACCCAAAATGGGTGATTTGCCAGAAGCCAGGGGATGGCTCACCACCAACGTCCATGCACCCACTGTGCACTGCAAGGATGGCCGGGTGCGTGCTTCCTCCAGCAAGTGATCCAGTTTTTTCAGAAATAAAAAGTATGTTACCGAGTTCTATTAGTGAAAAAGGACTTTTACTCTCTGTGAAGAATTACAACTACTTTTTCGATGCGACGGAAATTTGTGAACGCAGTGAGATAGCTTGTTGCCTCGATATAGTACGAAATGACGAAAAGCTACCAAGTAAGTCAATGAAATTTGATTTCATGATTGATATATATGAATGGGAGAAAATACAACCAGTACATAAACGAGTTAAAGTTACCCAGAATGCAAAATGTGTTACTAAAAACAAGTATCGTCTGCCAAAACATACGTGAGCTCATCTATTGCGGGAGAAAATATGGAAAGCAATTAAAACTCCTTGTTCTTGGATTTTCAACCATTACAGTATTAAAAACTGTCAGAACAGTAGACCTCGCGAGCCCTTCCACGAAATAACCGATATTTTACCGTGTCCCTGGCTTAGAAGAGTTTTGAAACCAACCTACCAATGCTGGAAAGAAAGTAAAAAGTCTTATATTTTACCCATAGCCCAAACATGATCTTGTGGTTGGTCAATGCCACAAAAAAAATCGTTCAGGTCCATAATGTCCCTTTCTCAAAATGTCCCCTGGTTTCAAAATGTTCCTTTCCCTAAATATCCCTTTCCCAAAATGTCCATTCCCAAAAATGTCCCTTCCCCAAAATGTCCCTTCTCCATATTGCCCCTTTTCCAAAATGACTACCCTACTTCTTCATACCGTCTTCTTCATAAGACGAGGATAGCGGTAGCTAAATCGGCTTCTAGGTGATGTTTCAATAACCTTTATGTACCCGATTAAAAAGTAAATATAAACAGAGAAGTAAAGTTTAGGTAAAGTAAGCGCCCTACTATTTTAAATCACGACATTTTACAAATCCAAAAGCCCTAATAAAGTTTGAATGAAAAATCTTTAAATCTGCTTGCTTTGATAAATGTGGAGATTCATGCTCTTAAAAACATTTAATTGAATGGGGGCAAAATAGGAGTTGAAAGTTTGTATGGAAATATTAAAAAACTGCTCCAACTTCCATGAAATTTGTTACTATAGCTCCTAAATACAAATAATCTGACACATATATATTCCGGTTTTCTAAAATCCATCCCCTATCAGAAAGCTAGTTTTAAAAAATATAATACATGGAGTATTAATACTCTAGTAGCTGGTTTAGGTACCCGTGCGAAGTCTGAGCGGGTCAATAGTTCATTAATAATATTGTTAGGTTAGGGACATTTTGAGAAAGGGACATTATGGACCTGAACGAAAAAATTACTGACACCTGACTTTTTGGCCTCGAAATAATATAATAATAATAAATATATAAGGACAAGTCACACAGATTGAGATAGCCCCAACGTAATTTCAAGACTTTACGGGATGCTAATTTAACAATACTATATTTTATAACAAATACATATATCGATAAATATTCAAAACCCACGTCAATCTGAAAAAGATTATTTTCCATCTTGTCCCGACCGGGGACCGAACCGTCTTGGCCGTCCGGAGTGATGACCGTTATGCCACGGAGGTCGTCAGTCGTCAGAAATGCATGGTACCTATTGGTTATATGTATATGTTCTTTGCGCAACAAAACCGGACATGTCTGGATAGTCACGCAAGTTTTCCTATTAAAATACCCAATATGATGAATTTCTTTTTTTGGCATGGCAATGGCAGCCCCAAGTTCATATGTTATTTGCAACGCCATTTTGAAGTTAGTCACGAAAGAGATCCAGCTGGTGCATCACGCTCTCCTCACTAAAAGTGTGGTCAAAAAGATCTATCGAGGATAGTAACGTTTATTATTGTAAAAGTAAAGTTTGTCGTTATTTCTTCTTGATCTGTGAATAAATAAAACACCGATAAAACACACATAAGTGGAATTTTGACAGATTTTGTTACAGTTATTTTGTATTTTAATTTCATTGTAAAACAAAACACATTCGTCACGTCCTGTTAGCAACCGTTACTATAGGATGGACAAAAAAATGTTACGAAACAGACATGTTAAGTAGAAGTGTTAAGTACATATATACAAAACGATTCTGTTTTGACAGATATGATACTTTTTATAAAAAAAAAATCTTTACTTACAGGTAGTGGTTAAATCATTTTTCAAAATGGTGGTATACTTTGATATTGATAAATTTTGACGAAAAACGGTTTTTATGATTGTCTAAGTGACAATCTCAACTGGCCCTGGCAGTCAACACATTTTATAGAATCAGAACGCTGCCATGGCTGCGGTTATGTGAATATTATACAAAAGATGTGTTACATTTTGTAATGCCCATGACTGAAGAAGATATTACCTAATTAACACCTCAGGGTTTTTATATGTTATTATTTACGACTTAAGTTAAGTATGTACTTTTATTTGATAAATAAATAAAAAATTAGATTGTTGTTAGATAGTACTTTTTTTTGGTGTCATTCATGTAATTTGTTTGCTGTATATGATCATTAATTAACCACTAGATGAGTGTTATTATTGTACCTAATTATATAATTAATTAGTAATTTTACTGTAACGGTTAATTTAACAATTTGTAAGATCAAAAAGGGTTTGATTTTTTTTTGTAAAACGTCTGTGATTAATGATATTTTTCTAGGTTATGCAGTTAATGCTATTTTTTGTCGTACAAATTTGTGTTGCTTAAATGTTTTGTTCACATTTCTTTAGCCTCCTAAGATTTGGCTTAAATTCTTCTTCCTTGGAAATATCGCCATTGTTGCAGATTTAACTTGTTGTGATAGTTTCATTTAACAAATTAAAAAACTATTTTTAATATTTTAGATAACAATGGCATTATCAGCTGCTGAAAAAGCAAAAAAGTACAGAGATAAATTTAAAAAAAACCCTGAGAAGGCCGAAGAAGTTAGAAAAATACAGTTAGAGAATGCAAGCTAAAAGAAAAAAGTATCTGAAGAGAAAAAGATTAGTCATCGTAAAGGTGGCCATTCACTATACATCCGAAATCCAAATGGAGTGGCCGTCTACTAAAATCGTTTAGTAAATGTGAAAAACGTGTGCCAATTAAATGGACGTCTTCTTGTTTTGGATTTCCGAATGGACTGAAATCCATGCATCCAATCCAAATGGACGTCTTCTGCGGCCTACTGTCAATGTCAAAAACGAGTGCCACGCCATTTGGAAGCCGTCTGGATTGTCTATGAATGGGCAAAACCGCGTCCATTTTTTCAAGATTTTTGTCTCAGTTTAACCTTTGGGATTAACGGCGGCGGCGGTCTGTTGATCTGATCTTGAGCTGGCTAATCAAAGAGTTGAATTATATGTTACTAGCTGTCGCCCGCGGCTTCGCCCGCGTGAATTTCCCACGGGAACATTGCTTTTTCCCGGGATGAAAGGTACCCTATGTCCTTCTCCGTACTTCTATGTGTATGCAAAATTTTAGGAAGATTGGTACAGTACATGAAGCGTGAAGAGGTAACAAACAAACTCACTTTCGCTTTTATAATTATTAGTTAGGATTATGTGTACGTCTGCGCGTGACTTTGTTTTTGTATTAGAAGTTATTGAGAAATATATGTCTCTGGTAAGTGAAACATCCCGATTATCACAATAGGGAAAAGAAAAATGCAGCAATTAATGTTTTGTTGGACTTGTTTAAAACAAAGGATCCTGCCGCAAATTTAGATACTGTTAAAAAAAAGATAACATCTTTGAGAAATTGTTTTAATAAGGAGTTTAAGAAGGTGTGTATTTCATTTCGTTGTTTTTAGTAGGTACATACTTCATTTATGTATTTTTTATATGTCCATACTCATACATAACTATATTACAATAAGGATAATGACTTTTGTTTAATATAACTATTTGAAAGTTGTCACAGAAATACACTGAAAAAAAAAAATAATCGAACTAGTTTGGTAGAGGCAGACTTTGATTATTATTAATTAAACTTTGCATATCAATAACAAAACCATCAGGGTAATATTAACAAACCAAGTATTGTTACTTAAAGTTTTGCAAGCCACTGACAAATTTTTGATGACTATTTAATAAACAGTTGTTTGACAAAATAGTTTCGTAACAGCTTATCTCATGGTTGATTAAAAGTAAACAAATTGGTATTTCGATATGGCACCATAGCTTTGTTTAAAAGCAGTCGAAAAGTTCAAATGTTAATTATTAAATAAGATTTAAGGTCAACAGATAAATTTCTTGTTGCATATAGTCACCAAGTTTGATTAATGATACGTAAAGTTATTGTTTAGAGTTTAGAGGCACATTTTATTACACAACCAAACGTTTGGTTATTGGCGCCAGCACCTTGACCAGCGAGTCCATGGTGGAGTATTTAAAATCGTGGGGACTCGACATGTACATACAAAAATTCACAGGTAATGATGTTTTCTATTTGTTAGACGCTAAATATTTGGGGTGCACATAAGGGGCTATGTAATACAACACGACTCATGGCGGAGGCATGCTTCAAGTTCATAATCATTGATTGTAAAAAAATTACTTATTTCAGAACAATCTATAGACTTAGATTGCATTCAGTTACTCACTGAAGCAGACATAAAAGAACTAGTACCTGTTGTTGGCCATCGAGTTAAAATGATGGCTCAAATAAAAACACTACAAAATCTAATGTCACAAACAAATAGGACATCGAGTGTAGCACTTGTAAGTACTTTCTTGATTTGTATTCTAAAAATATGATATTTAGAGGACTTGAAATGCAAACTTTAGCAACAAGTGTCACTAAATATGTACTTAAGTTAGGGTTGCCAACCGTACTCTAAAATAGAGTATTGTCCTCTATATCATGTGGTCGTACTCTATAAATCTATAACACTAATAAAGTACGCTAAAATACTTTTTTTACAAAATGTTTAGTGCACGTCTGTAATAATACGCAAAAACCTTAATCAGAATAAAAAAGTCAACTATTTACTGTTATTATGTTGGTATCGCCGATTCCTCAATCCATATTCGAACGTTCCTGAACGCAGCCACTAATGTCATTCATTGTATTAAATGTGTCAATGTCATGTCATGTCACAAGTTATTTTGAGTTGTCCGGAGTTTGAGGTTACCGGTTACATTGATTTTGTTTCCACTGTGTTGTGACTTGTTTTTTGTTTGTTTTATCCAATTTGTAATGGATGACGTAATTGAGGAACAAAATAATGCAGATCAAGAATATAACCTAAGCACGCCCCCACGTAAAAAGCAAAAAGTTGTTGCCAAGAAAAAAAGGTCACAAAAATACACACAATCGTGGGAAAATGAATTTTCGTGGCTGAGAAAAGACCCAGAAAATGATAAAATGCAAAATGCATGATTTGTGGTGTAATTTTTTCAATTTCTTCAGCTGGAATTGGACACGTATGTACTTAAAACTTTTTATTATTATTTTCATTTAGATTTTAGTTCATGGAATGTTTAATTGGTTTTGTTTGTGTTATTTTGTGGTGGGTCGGTTGTGTTAGTAATGTAATGTAATGTAATTGAATTGCGCTTGTGTGTTGGTAATGTAATGTAATTGAATTGCGCTTGTTCTGGTTCTGGTACTGACTGGCAGTCATTTAATTGGATCTATTTATGTCGACGCAGATGTTTTGTGTGTGTGTTGTTTTGGTTATGGTATCATGCATGGTGCATGCTTGCAATAATGTTTCTTTTTTGTTTTAGATAAAACAGCATCAAGATACTAAACAACATAAAGCCAAAACTGAATAAAAAAGAACATCAGGAGTCCTACAAAAGTTTTTGATTCCAGCTTCAACTTCAAGACCAGTATCTGAAAATGATAATGTTACAGCAGCTGAATTAGCTTTATCATTCCATACAGTCAAACATAATTTGTCATATAATAGCATGGATTGCTCCGTTAAATTAGATAAAATAATATATGCTGACTCTAAAACTGCTACTAATATCAAATTAGCTAGGACTAAAATGGAAGCTTTGGTTATGGAAGTTCTTGGACCTCATGCTCTTGAAAGTGTAGTTAACGATTTAAAAGATGAAAATATATATTTCTGTCTGCAAACTGATGCATCTAATAAAAAAAACATCAAATTATTCCCTTTAGTAGTTCAATATTTCACTGTAGAAAATGGAATTCAAAACAAACTTTTAGATTTTTATGAAAATGCTAATGAAAGTGCTGATGGCATGTTTGCTGCTATAAAAAAATCTATGGATATGCATAATATCCCTTTTAATCGAGTATCTGGCCTTAGTGCAGATAACACAAACTCAAATTTTGGTGTGCATCACTCATTATACACTAATATGGTAAATGTAGTACCTGATATTGTTAAGGGTAATTGTCATGCACACATTGTGCACAACTGTGTGAAATATGGAATGGGTTTTCTAACTTATGATGTTGAAAATGTCATATTAAAAATATATAGCCATTTTTCAGTGTCAGCTTGTAGAAGAGAAGAGTTAAAAAAATTTGTTGCAATAGTAGAAGGAGACTTTCATGAGCTTAATAGACATGTTGGCACTAGGTGGTTATCATTACTACCTTGTATTGATACTATATTATTGAATTGGCATCCAATACTTGATTATTTTAAAAGTCTTGATGAGGACTGCCCTATGATAATTCAAAATCTGTTGATGTTAGGGAGTAAACATGATTTAATTGAAATTTACTTACATTTCGCCAGCCATATTTTAAACATATTTCACAAAACTATTAAATCTCTGGAAGGTAATTCTGTCACAATTGTAGATGTTTTTGGTATTATGGAAAATTTAAAATCAGAATTACAGCAAAGACTGAAAGACAACTATTTTGGCTATACAACAAAACAGAAATTAAAACCTCTTGAACAATCATCACCTGACTTGTATAATAAAATTAACACTAATTTTTCATTGTGAATCAACAAATGTTTGACTTATTTACAAAAATGGTTTGATTTTAGTAATGATAACTGGCTGTATTCACTAAATACAATATCTTTAAAGACTACTGTTGAATTTAATCATTTAGAACAAATTATAGAAGGAAAACTTAATTTAAAAAGACTAAACATAGACATGGATACTTTATATTCAGAAGTAACAATTTTAAAATTGCTCCAAGCCGAATTGTTTAATAACGCAGACTTTATACAAAAATGCACCGCTGAAAAATGGCAATATATTTTTAAAAAATGTCCTCAAGAATTTGATTGTTTAAAAAAAATTATTAGCTATATACTCTATGTTCCCGCCACTTCAGCATTTACAGAAAGAGTCTTTTCGGTCATGAATGTGAAGTGGCGAGAAGAGAGAAACAGAGCTTCATTGAATTTAATCAAAAATAAGCTCTTGATATATATAAATTTAGAGTTAGAATGTTTAGACTCATTCAATACCTTTAAAAATAATGAAAATTTGTTATGTGCCGCAAGAAGTACTAAAAAATACCTTTTTAAAAGATAAAAATAAATGATAATCTTTTTTATAAGTGCATACTCTTTATTTACCTCCTTTAAAATCAGATATACTTTATTTCTGCTAAAAAAAGTTGGCAACCCTAACTTAAGTACATGCAAGTCAGTCATTTAGGTAATATTTTTTTATTTTGCTTCAAAGGAAGTGTATATCTATACATTTTTCTGATCTCAATTGAATATTTTTTTGTGTTGGATATTCCATTTGTTCCGGAAAAATAGGATATTTTTATCCTGATTTCAAGCTTCCAAGGGATTGCTTATAGTAAGTAAGTGATATATATAAGGTGGACACAAATTAACTACAAATATTTTCAGGGCTAATTACTGATATTATTTAGAAAGTATATCAGTGGTTTTTTTCAATTTTCTACACGCTAGTTCACCACCACCACACCAAGGGGGCAAAATTTTTCCAAGTCTCTGGGCAGTGTGCACCCCTTTCTGACCAAAGATTTTTTTAAAATACTTATTCAATTTCTTTTTAGCCTAACCATGATGCTTTGGAAAATCAACCTATTTGTATAAATATTCAAGATAACGAGATTAATGAGTACCAATTAACAGACGGGTTTTTTTATATATCTGAGGAGAAATCAAAATGTGTAAGTATTATTTTATTGTTATTTGGATACCTTCCCCATTAAAATATTGTACACTGAGAAAAACAGGCCTAACAAAGCGACAATAAATGCTTTGTTAAAATTTTATTGTTATCGCAACTAAGTAAATTGCCACCGCAACAGTGCGACCTTAGTTTCTAAAGCAATGTTTTTATTGTTAAAAAATATTTAGTTGCCCCAACAAAACTACATAAATAATCTAACAATTTTTGAAATATTTGAAGTTGCGAATTGTTGCCCTAACAAAGTTTAATTTAACAAAATAAGATTTGTCAGTGCGTTTAGTTTACTTTTGTTCGTTTGACAACCTTTCACATTACAAAGTAAACTAACACAATGTTGTCTAAATTGCTTTGTTAATGGTTGATTCGTAGCACGCTAACCAGTTTTGTCTTGTCCGGCAGCTTTGTAAAATCTCCCGATTTTTCGGTAGATTCCACGATATTGGCCCTCGTATAACGAAATACTGATTTGGAACCATTAGTGTTGCCGAACAATCGATTGTTTGACTATCGATTGTTGACCTTGAAAATCATCTATACAATCGATAGCCCTATCGATAGTATATCGATAGCTCTGTGAGTGGCAATCCTATTGACACACGTACTGCAATACTATCGATAGTATCGATACTATTGCTTCGCAATATTACTATAACAATCGATAGTATCGATACTATTGCTTCGTGATATTGCAATAACAATCGATACAATCGATAGTATCGTTACTACATTTTTTGATTGATTTTGTCCAACTATCGATAGTCTATCGATAGTGGACTATCGATCGGCAACACCTAGGAACCATGATCTCACGAATTTTCAAGTTTCGTAAATATATTAGTTTGTTTTTGTTATCTATGGTAAAAAAATAAAATGGACTCTAGATGAATGTTATTAAGGTTGTTTTACTAACTATGATGTACAGTCTGTCTATTAAGTCGTGAAAAGAATGTTTGAGAGATTTTACTGTGATTGTACATTGCACCATGTTAAAACAGGTAATAATATAATGTTATAATGTTACAAGTAACACTTTTGTACCACAGAGATGAGGGGTCTCCTCTAATACAGGTTTTTCAACTTTAAAGAGGAGCACCCACCTATCATAAGAAACCTTTATAAAATATCAATAAAGAATTGTTTACTTTTTACTTTACTTTTTACCATGCTAAAACGCACAAACTATAAAAAAGAAAAACTACGATCGGTTGTATAAGCTGGAAATAATTTTGATTTTTCTCTCGTCATTTTGGAATTTTAGCTTGTTCTCATTTTGTGTATGAAAAACCGACAGCTGCCTTTCAACTTGTTTTTGCTTATGGTTAGCATGGATTTGAATATTTTCGTGTTTCTTGTTTACCAAAAACTAGTTTTTAACAAAAGAGCATTATGTAGTTATATATATATGATTTAAGTATAATTTACCGAAACTATCGTATTTTTGCTGGCAACATTTCCGAATTGTAGAAAGTTGGTTTTGACTGCAACACTACTACTAGTTTTGACTGTAACGCCTACGCGTCGCGTCGTCGGTCGGTTCATTTCATTACATAAAAACGTGCGGAAGTTCGCGTTCCAGCCGGCGGCGTTCGCGCCGCGAACGCCGGCTGGACGCTCTCAAAATTCTCAAATCACAGAATTTGCATGCAGAGTGCAAACACCTGCAGTGTCCTGCAGTTAATATTTTTTGTTGTTCCCGCGTTATATTACGTATAATATTCCGCGTTATAATGGAAGACCTTACAAGTTTTTTGCATAAAAATAAATTGTCACATTTATCGTCGACTCTGATGGTAAGTCTTAACTTATTATAAATAATCTTTATTTAGTTCGTTTTATTCGGTACCTACCGACAACGACAACTGTCTTTCATGTTTGAAACAAGTTAACACGACTAACATTAGCAAGTTAACCTAGCTGCTGCCACGTGCGTTCTGCTGCCATGTGCGTTGATTTCCGAAACCGTTTTTTTCTTTTCTTACCCACCTGTATTAAACGTAAACATTTGGCTATACGAACATAAACAAAAACTCAAGTGCTGCGCGCGCAAAAAATGAGACGCACGCTCGGCGCCTGCGTAATTTTAATTTGACACCGCGTGCCAGCGCGGCTTCGAAAGGTAATCACCTTACCTACCTTTTTAATGCACCTACTAATTACCTAGTAAATATTGCTACGATAGCAATAATCAGATTTTTTATATAGGTAAGTAATTAGATTTTTGATGAAATATGTGATTTATTTATTTGATATTGTACGTCCAACCAAGGACATAACATGGTGTGACTGAGAAATTGTAACATGTACATAACTTAAAACAATAAAGATATTTGATAAAACAGCAATCGAAATTTAAAAAAAATGTTGAATTAATAAATTATATTGTTTCACTATATAGGTATTCAAATTGTTTTGTTAAACTAACAAAGTACCTTACTTACCTTGTTGAAATAACAAAGTTACATTGTTTGATTATTCAAATTATTTTGTTGGAATTATTTACTTTGTTCTATGACCAACTTGCATTGTCAGAGTAAGGTAGACTGATTTTTTCGGCTTAGTAGTTCGTACCTAAATTCATTTGGGATTGTTTTCCATATGTGCACTTTTTCTGGGTACACAGTTTAACAAAATAACTGTGCACTTATTTTTCAGACCAAGACATCACTTTAGAGATACTTCTGGAAGCTAATGACCATGAATTGTCCCTGATTGTGCCCAAATTAATTGACAAAATTAAACTTAGATCGGCATTGGATAAGTTACGGGTAGAATATCCTTTAAGTACTACTTATAAACTAGTCGTTCTGTCAGAACAGTAGACCTCGCGAGCCCTTCCACGAAATAACCGATATTTTACCGTGTCCCTGGCTAAAAAGAGTTTTGAAACCAACCTACCAATGCTGGAAAGAAAGTAAAAAGTTCTCATATTTTACCCATAAGCCCAAACATGTTCTTGTGGTTGGTCAATACCACTAAAAAAATACTGAAACCTGCCTTTTTTGCCTCAAATAATATAAATAATAATATAATAATAAATATAGACGGACAAATCACACAGATTGAGTTAGCCCCAACGTAAGTTCAAGACTTTACGGGATGCTAATTTAACAATACTATATTTTATAACAAATACATATAGATAAATATCCGAAACCCACGTCAATCTGAAAAAGTTTATTTTCCATCTTCACCCGACCGGGGATCGAACCCATTAACCTATTGGTTATATGTATGTATATGTTATTTGCGCAACAAAATTAAAGTTCAAAAAAGAAAGTTCAATTTGAAATCGAATCTCTCTGATTAGTAGGTATGTACGTAATATATGTATTACTTTTTTTTATAATAGGATTCTAATCATACAATGAAGTTTTTTGATATCAGATTTATTTCAGTGAGTGTTCAAGATAATTCTACCATGCAAAGCAATCCACAATACAATACCATTAACCAAATAAATACACACAATTCAAAGCCAAGCAAGATAAAAAAAAAAGCCATATGATTTTTAAGAACCATTTAATTTTATTTAATAAATAAATCAAGTCACTCTTGTAAATGTATTAGCGATTTTGCGAGTATTAAAAGCTTTGCCGCGCCATCTATAGAATTTTTTGTGAACTATCGTATGAGAATTTATAACATATGGATTTATAGCGGTTTTATTGAATTTTACTATGTTGTTCAAACAAAAAAAATGCGTCTTAATAAGAATAACAAAAATGTCTAATGACATTTTTGAATTATTTTATAAATATCTGAGATATGAGGTTTTTTTTATATATTTCGGCCATTTTTTAAAATTTCGAAAAACTGGCTCGACTAAAAAATTCTATAAAATTGCCGAACCTGCTTACAAAATTTCATGAAAATCGGTTCAGAAATGCGACCTGTAGGCGATAACATCCGGACAGACAAAAGAATTTTCGGCTAGTGGAAACTGAGACGCTTCGCTCGCTGCGCTCGCTCGGTCGATAATAATTTACAAAGTTCATAGGTCACTGAATCAAAACTA
The DNA here is from genome assembly GCA_018467065.1 of Ephestia elutella. Taxonomy (NCBI): domain Eukaryota; kingdom Metazoa; phylum Arthropoda; class Insecta; order Lepidoptera; family Pyralidae; genus Ephestia; species Ephestia elutella. Next base: position 4,286,121 of record CM031578.1, read on the forward strand.
TTCTTTGCTTTTACTTTCTAGTACCTACATATCTTTATTTTTGTTTCAATTGTCACTGTTTCATATTTTAAACATTTTCAAAATTATTTCAGGTTTCTTCAGATATTAAAGATGCTGTTGAAGTAAGCTTGCCTTTTCGACAGGATGCAACAGTTTTTTTAATAGATGAGAATGAATCCAGTTAAACACTATCTGAGGTATGTCATAATATATTATGTATAAGTACTTACCTACACTTTTCCTAGGAAAAGTGTAGGTATACACTTTTCCTGCCTGTTGTCTACTATCCTCTAGTCTTTATATACATAAGTATTTTTGCATATTTTAGTGATAAAGGCTATTTAACATCTTTTGTAATTGAATAGATTCATCTTATGATGAATGTAATGTAAGTTAAAATTTTATTGAAATGTAAGTCACTAGTTGTCCACTTCGCCCGTGGTACATACATAGCCTAGCCTATGTCACTCGGGGATAACGTACCTATGGTGAAATATTTTTTTAAATATGTGTAGTATTTTTGGAGCCTATTCAATTCAAACAAACAATCAATTTTTTATCTTTATAATATTAGTATAGATAAACTATAAGACATTTTTTTTAAGTTGTACAATATACGGTCAGCCTGTAAGTCCATTTGTCAAAGTTAAATACTTATTATTATATATGTTACAGAAGGCAATCAGGACAACTGCTCTAGATGATCAGGAAGCGTCCACCTCTAAAGTCAAAGGAATTAATATCTTGTCAGACGTGAGTCACGAATATGAGCAGGTTTCTTTGCCATCCCAATCGCCAGGAGCTGCTCAGGTAATGGTTATGATGGTCACTTTAAATTGCTTTTATTTTATTTTGCACCATTTAGTAAAAAACAAATAGGTACACTAGTACAAAATATATTTCTTTCAGGAATGGACCCTCCCTATAAATTCCACTGAGCTTGAACTTTTCAACTGCTCTTTTGACTTTAAGGCCCTTGGCACGGAAAAAGGGAAAAGCCTTCGTCAATTGCTTTCCTGTATATCTGCGGGTAAAATTCTTCTCACCAAAGCAGAAAAAGGCGATGAATTGAATAGTTATGACCGCTCACTTCTTGTGAAAATAATTGTTGAAGCAGAAATAACATCTTTAATATCATCGTGATATTCGTGACCGTCGATGAGTTCGGACGTATAAATTATTTTTTAACAAAATAAACAATTTGTTTGTCATCGTGACCTAGATTATATCTGAGTCACTAGTTTACCTACTTGTGAAAACGTACATATTTTTGTGTTACATATGATTCGTGTATAATACTATCTACAGAATTTAAAACTATGGAGGGCAGTCCCTTTAATCGGAGTGTATTAACACCCACGCCCTCTCCCGCTCGCGAGTTCCCGAACGAACCACCACCGGATACGGTATCTACGGCCGAGATCCAGACCTGGATGAACTCAATAGAACTGTGCCTAAAGGAGGTCTGCACTATTTCGTCAGAAGGGAAACTCAATTCGGAACAAAAGTTACGAATCAGCAACCTGTGCAGAAAGGTAAGCCATGGCACAGCCCACATGGCAGTGCAGTACCAATCCGTGAAACAGAGAGCCATTCACTACCATATCATCATTCAAGCCCTTAAGGAACAGCAGGATTTATCAAAACATATTCAAGACCTCAAAAATAGTATTGAGGAGTCGTCTAAGTCCACTTCCGGAGCATCGTCCTTTGCGGACATGGTTAAAAAGGGGCCAAACAACTTCATCCAGCCTCCTAAAGTAAGTGCCGTTGCGATCTATCCCACAGACAAGCAGATAACCAGCGAGGAGACAAAAATTCTGGTCCAAAAAATTATTAGCCCTGCACAGATGCAACTGCATGTGCGTGGACTTAGGAAGACGAAGAATGGAGGCGTCATCATCAGCACGGAGAACAAGGTTGACGTTGAAAAGCTGAAGCACTCGGCCCAATTGAAGACCTCAGGCCTCACTGTGGACGATACACTTAAACGGAAGCCAAGAATTGTAGTTATTGGTGTCCCAACGTCTATGCAGGAGACAGAACCTAGCCGACAAACTAAGCGGTTCAACTTTGGAGACTTTTTTGGGATCGGTTAAGCTGAGCCATAAATCGGGGAAAAAAGACGCCGAGACCTGCAATTTTATCATTGAAGTTCCTGCCGACGTACGTAAAGCCCTAGTAACCAAAGACAGAGTATTCGTGAACTGGTCTTCCTGCCCTGTGAGAGACTTCACTCTGGTTACCAGGTGCTTCAAGTGCCAACAGTACCTACGGTCATGCGGCCAAAACATGCCGGGAGGCGGTCAACACCTGCGGCCATTGTGGTGTGGTAGGACATGCTATAGAGGAGTGCACCAAGAAGGCAGAAACTCCAAAATGCGCAACGTGCCTTCGTTTCAAAAACCGTGCGACCATAAGACAGGTGACGCTAATTGTCCTGCGAAATTGATGGCCGAGAAAAGGTATATCAATTCTGTAGACTATGAAGGCGCCTAAGAGCGCCATTTATTTAGGTATCCTAGTACTTAATCTTTTTAATTAGTAAATTATTGATAAGTTAATTTCTGATTTAGACGATTTCTCTGTCTCTGAGTCGAAAATTTGCGACGTTGAATCCTGCAAACAATATCTGTCCTCACTTAGTCATCCATTAACTTTTATAACACAAAATATTCAGAGTATTCAAAAGAATTTTGACAATTTTAATGTTCTTTTACATAGGCTCAACTTTGACTGTGACATAATTGTGTTAACTGAATGTTTCCTACAAACTTGTGGAAATTTACCCGTCATGCAAGGATATAATGTATCCAGGACTTTGGATAATTTTAACAAAAATGGCGGAATAGTAGTTTATTACAGAAATACTTTGGATGTCACCGTCGAAGAACCAATTATTTTAGACTGTAACCGGCTACTAATAAAAATCGGTTCAGAAATTGCCATATTAGCCATTTACCGATCGCCTTCCCATACAAATACCAAGGTTTTTACTGAGTCATTAAATGAGACACTGCAAAAGTTATCCTCGTTTAAAAACATACTAATTATAGGAGATATTAACATTGATATTTGTCCTGAGAATGGCAAGTCAGATGCTCTTGAATATCTCAACCTTTGTGCTTTTCACGGCTTACTCCCTGCACATACCTTTATCACACGACCAAAAAGTGGTACCTGTTTAGATCATATTATGATTAAAACAAATTTCCGTTCATTAACATTAGTACCTAACTCCAGCATAACCGATCATAGAGCTGTCCTACTAACATTAAATCGTAAATTATCTAATCGTTGTCAAGCGCAAATAAAGACAAAAATAGATTATAATAGACTTGAAGACGATTTATGCAATATTGACTATGACCCAGTCTTCAATACTGCTGACGCGGACACCTGTTTGTCATACTTAATTGAAAACGTTTGCCAAGCTGTAATAAGAAATACAACTACCACGAATTTGAAAAATAAAAAGTATAATATTAAGCCCTGGATTACACCGGGGCTTATCCGCTGCATGAGACATAGGGATAAGTTACACAAAACTGCCAATAGTAACCCAGAAAATTTAGTATTACAGATATCATACAAACGATATCGGAATTTTTGCAATAACCTCCTTAGAAAAATTAAATGTAACTACGAAAAAAATCTATTATTAAAAGCTGGTAGCAACAATAAAAAAATATGGCAGTGTATTAAAAATATTACTTATTCAACAAAACAGCCTGAGTCATCTTCGAGTCTATTACATACGCACGCGTCACAGCTGACATCTGCAAACATGGCAAATTCCTACTTTGTCAATATAGGCAAATCTTTAGCAGAAAAAGTAACACGCCAGTCGCCTATTTTGTATTCCACTCTACCATCTCCCTGTTTAACCAAATCTTTTGTGTTGCTAGGCACTGAAGAAACTGAAGTAGAGGCTCTAATTTCAAACTTGAAAGACAACTGTGCAGGTGGTTGGGACAATATATCTAATCATCTACTAAAAAAATTCAAACATATACTAGTCCGGCCTTTAACTCACATTTTTAATAAGTGCTTATCCGAAGGAACATTTCCGAGGTGTTTAAAAAAAGCCGTCGTTGTTCCTATTTATAAGTCTGGTAACAAGGATCAAGTTTCAAACTATAGACCTATCTCTTTATTGCCTTCGATTTCTAAGGTTTTAGAGAAAATTATAAATAACAGATTGATTAACTATTTGGAAAAATACAAGTTGTTATCGAAAATGAAATTTGGATTTAGGTCTAAGTTGTCAACTGCTGATGCTGTGCATACCCTTACCGATTATTTAGTACAGGAACTCGACAACGGCAAACAAACAATAGGAATATTCCTTGACCTTGCCAAAGCTTTTGACACTATTTCCATTCCCATTCTTTTGCACAAACTTGAAAATTTAGGTATAAGAGGAAATGAGCTTAAACTATTCGCAAATTATTTAGGTGAGAGGACTCAATGCATAAAAATAGGCACCATTCTTAGCTCTGACCAGGATAATACTTATTTTGGAGTTCCCCAGGGAAGCATATTAGGCCCAACCTTGTTCTTAGTCTACATTAATGACCTGTGTAATCTAAATATAGGAGGGGGAAAAATAATTTCATATGCAGACGACACAGCTCTACTCTTTTCGGCTGAGTCAGTCGATGAAGTTTATAAATGTGCACAACAGGGTTTTAATAGTGTAAATAACTGGCTTCAACAACATCTTTTAACATTAAATACAGACAAGACTAATTTTATTCAATTTTCCATGCGTAATTTTGACTCATCCCATTTTAACTTAAAAATTTATGCACACCACTGCAGAAACCCTTTAACTAATTCGTGCGGCTGCCCAATCATTAAAAACACTGACAAAATAAAATACCTAGGTATTATTATTGATAAAACTCTTTCTTTTAAGCACCACATGGAAATTTTAAATGGCAGAATACGTAAGTTAATATTTGTTTTCAAAAAACTACGATATATCGCTGACTCAAAAATAATCAGACAGGTTTACTTTTCTTTATGTCAGTCATTATTAACTTATTGTATTACGTCATGGGGTGGAGTTGCTAAAACATCACTACTGACCATTGAGAGAGCACAGCGAGCCGTACTTAAGGTTTCAACTTTTCGCCCTTTCCGTTTCCCCACCGACCTTCTCTATAAATCTTGTAAGGTACTAACAGTTAGGCAATTATTTATATTAAGCACAGTCCTTAAACAGCACGCCGCACTGCCATTCAGTACTGAAATTACTAATAAAAGACGGAAAGACATTGTTTGCTCTACAATCGTACAAAGAAAGCATGCATTTTCCTCTAGATTTTTTCTATTCCTTGGTCCATTTCTTTATAATAGACTTAATAAACAACTAGATTTTTATCCCTGCACTCTTAGTGTAACTAAGAAAATACTCCAAGAAGCCCTCCTGGATATGTCGTACGAAGATACAGAGGAATTATTAGCAGTTTTATCTTAAGTACATTTACAAGTTTAATCTTTTATATATTTTTTTTATATTTTTACACTTTTATTTCTTACACCATTATTTTTCTTTCTTAAATTGTTTAGTGTATGTTTAGCTTTAATACGCCTGAAACACAGGGTAATTTTTTATCCTAGCTCAGGCACCATTTATCTTTGTATTTCTTTATTTGTGTGTGTCCATGCTGTAAAAAATTACCATTTAAGAGAACTGAATAAAGATTTATTATTTATTATTATTATTAAATGAACACAATCAAACAATACGGAAGGACGTTTGGCAACATTGGAGTAGAGAAATTGCAGATCTTTTTGATAAAGAAAGTCCTGAAGTTTATTATATGCCCTACCATGTCATCTCTGGCAAAGTTATACAGGCGAGTGGCCTTCTACATAATCGATTGATAACCCACCGGCGTTATTTAAACGCTGGAAGTAAAAAGAGAAGAAGCAATAGTACCAGCAGTGAGAGCAGCAGCGATAGTGGGGCTAGCACAAGTAAGGACAGTGCGAAACGTTTCTGCCCCTTACCAGAAAATTTTAATGAACCTACCGCACTATCTGCAACCACAGGTCAGGTCAATATTGGGGTGCTAAGTGCGGGAAACCTCCTCGTGTGCCTGGTCCCTTGAAGGCTTTAGCTTCTCACACTTGATCTTTCGGGATCCGGTGCGAGCGGCGGGCTGACAAGGGTTCCAGGACGGTGCACCCTGGGTGGCACCCAATAACTCTCTGGTATGCGGGGTCTTATTGGTTGCTGGCGAATGTCCTGCTATTGTTGGCTGGGAGCCACTCCTCCCCGTCTGCTTACAGACGTGGTGAAAGGAAGTGGCTCACATTTCTTGGTGCGGCGGTCTTGGTTTCGGCCAGCGTCGGGCAACCCGTTACCCCAAACTGGGGCCGGGGATGTTGTGCCATTGCGGCTGGCGTCGAGAGGAAGAAAACCTCACCAAAAATAACCCCAATCTCAAAGTCGGGCGTGCCGATGGGATGAATGGCGGGGGGGGAACCCCGTCCCGAGCGCCCACTGTTGTAGTGTGGAGATCAGGGACCTCACCCTCGTAAAAAAGGAACTTAATGCAATGGCGACTTCTAAAACTACAATACCCCAGGAGGGTACCGGCCTGGCCGGAGAATCCCTCCCCACACCCTCGGGTGTGGGTTGCCCCACCGTATCTGGGGGGGGCAAGAACCGCAAGTCCCTCCAATTTGTCGACTCGGTCGACGAGTAGAGAGGAGCTAGTGTGCCTGTCGGATTTATCTGACGGGGACAGTGACGGCCTCCCGGAGGTCATTATGACGGAGGTTGGCACGGACAGCAGGGGTAGTGCACCCCTAAAACGTAAAGCGTTGGAGGTGCCTGAGACCGAAAAACGAGGCCCCAAGCTCAGTTCTGCCGCTAGGGGCCGCTTTTCTGCGCGGCGCACCTGCGCGAGTCCTGCCGGCCGTAAGTCTACCACGATGGTGGACGAATATGTGGAGGTGGTCCGGACGTCCGCCCAAAAGGTATTGGACCAGTCAGGGAAATCCGGGAACCTAAAGGGGACGGTATGGCGGGCCATGAAAGAGGCCTGCCATCAAATATTAGATGCTGCTGGAAAAATCCAGGCCCAGCAAGTGGAATCGGAGGCGGTCCGTGTCCTAACAGCGGACAATAAGAGAATGCGGGAGGAGCTGGCACAGTTGCGACAGGAGACGAGGGCCCTCCGAACGGCGTACGCCGAAAAACAGGCCGAACCCTCTACCTCAGGGACAGCAGGAGTGTCTATGAATGAAATAAAGGAGGTCCTGAATGAATTCAAGGACTCCATCGAAAGGGACCTGTTCCTGAGGCTGGGGGGCATGGTGTCGGACCGGCTTAAGGAGGCCGAAAAGAGGGGCATTCTTGCTCCTGAGCCGACAATACGTCCGCCTCTCGCGGCCGACAAGAAGCGGCAGGAGGCTGAACGCCAATCCCGCAAGGAGGCTAGCACGGGGCCAACGACACTAACACCCCCTGCAAGACCCGGACCTGCGCCTCGAATACTGGCGCGAAAGGCCAGAGCTCGGCCACGAGACCTCACGCCAGGCCCAGGCCCTTCCCAGGTGCCAGCCGAGACAGCTCCGTCGAATCCCGAGGAGGAAGGGTGGGCCACAGTTGTCAAGAAGGGAAAAGGAAAGGGGAAGGGGAAGAAATCCCGCCCCTCTGTGGAGACAAGGCCCACCCAGATCCAGGCCCCCAAGGTGGTTGCGCAAGCGCCACCCAAGAAGAAAAAATTCACCCCACCGAAATCGACGGCAGTGGTGGTGACCCTATCGCCGGAGTCCCAAATGGACTATAAGTCGGTAATGGCCAGGGTCACCACCTTAAAACTTGAGTCCATTGGGGTGAACCATGTGTCGGTGCGTAGGAGTGCAACAGGGGGCCGGATCATAGAGGTTCCCAGAGCGGATAGCGGGGCTGCAGCGGACACCCTTGCCGAGAACTCCGGGAGCTAATCGGTGAGGAGGCGGAGGTGACTCGGCCATATAAAATGGCGCAAATCAGGGTCTCCGGCTTCGACGAGGCGGTGACACCGGAGTCCCTGAGGCGGTGACACCGGAGTCCCTAAGGAACGCAGCGGCGGCTGCTGGAAAATGTCCACCTGGGCAAGTAAAGGTTGGTGCCATACGCTTGGCACCAGATCAGACCGGAGCAGCTATTCTGACCTGCCCCGTGGCGGCCGCCAATACTCTGGTAGAGGCCGGTCGCCTTTTGGTCGGGTGGTCGTCCGCCAAGGTCAGAGGGCGAAGGGCGAGCACTGCCTATGAGGTGCTTCCGATGCATGGGCATAGGCCACACTAAGGCACTCTGTCCATCTCCGGTGGACAGGTCGTTGCTGTGTCACCGCTGTGGCAAAACGGGCCACTCTATGGCCGGGTGCGAGGCCAAAGAGCCATGGTGCGCCGTGTGCCATGCCGCAAAACGCTCGGCAAAACACGTCATGGGGGGAAAGGCGTGCAACCCCCCGCGCACCAAGGGTAAACTGGCCTCCACCACGAGGGAGGCATCGGAGGCCCAACAAATGGAGCAGTAATGTCAGTGCGGCTTACTCACCGCCTGGAGTTGCTGCAGGCCAATATCAACCACTGCGCCCGTGCCCAAGACCTCCTAGTCCAGCACGTGGCGGAGTGGGGCATTGGCGCTGCTATAGTTTCGGAACCTTATTACGTCCCCCCCCTCCCCAATTGGGTTGGAGACACAGAAGGGCTGGTGGCTGTAACCACCCCACAAAGTGGAAATTACCCTCCTCTCTCGAGGATTGAAAATGGTAGGGGGTACGTAGCGGTGAAATGGGGAGGTATTGCAATAATCGCTGCATACTTCTCCCCCAACGCCGCCACGTGCGTGCGATGGAACGGGGGGTCGATTGTAGATGTGACGTTTGCGACCCCGGCTATTGCCGCACGGGTTGCGGATTGGCGTGTCCTGGAGGACGTGGAGACCCTCTCCGATCACTTATATATTCGGATGATCTCCAACACGCCCCAATCTCGACCGCCCACTCGAGGCGGGGAGGGACGTCAAAAATTTCCCAGGTGGAACATGACAAGCCTCGACAGTGGCTGAAGAGGCTGCCATGCTAATTAATTGGAGCAAACCCGCACCAAGCCGATCCCTTGGTGTGGAGAAAAGGGCAATAGGTTTTCGCGCGTCACTCACTGAGGTGTGTGACGCATCCATGAGGAGGTCCGGCCCGCCGTCTGCCAAAACGCGGGTCCACTGGTGGTCGGAGGAAATTGCTACACTCCGATGCACCAGTAACCGCGCCCGCCGGGAGTACACACGGTGCAGACGGCGGCGCCATCGCACAAGCGGTGAGGAGGAGCGACTCCATTTCGCCCTCCAAGAGGCAAAAAAGGCCCTGTCGATAGTAATCGCCAGGGCCAAAGACGACGCCCGCGAGCAATTGTTGGCTTCGCTGGACAGGGACCCGTGGGGGAGGCCATATAGGGTTGTACGCAACAAAATGCGCTACACCCCCCCCATGGCTTCCCTAGAACCGGACCTCCTCAAACGGATTGTCGAAGGCCTATTCCCAATGGCCCAACCATTTACTCCTCCGAGAATGTCGGTCCCCGAGCGGGAGCCCACCACGGCGGAAGTGCCACCGGTGACGGATGAAGAATTTGACCGGGGAGTGTCGCGCCTAACGGCTTGCAAAAAGGCCCCTGGACCAGATGGCGTCCCCGGTCTTGTACTACCGGTGGCCCTAAAACACCTTGGAAGCCGCCTCAGGCAATTATTCGACGACTGTCTGTCGTCAGGGCGGTTTCCCAAGCCGTGGAAAGAGGGCAGGCTCTGCCTACTCAGAAAGGAGAGCCGGCCCGAGGACTCCCCCTCGGGTTGGAGGCCCCTACTGATGCTGGATGAAACCGGAAAAATGCTAGAACGCATCGTGGCTTTCCGGATCATCCAGCATCTTGAAAATGATGGACCAAACGTGTCGGACCGCCAATTCGGCTTTAGGAAAGGGCGGTCGACCGTAGACGCTATAGGGGCCCTTCGAGAATTCTCGGAGGAGGCCACAGACAGGAAGGAAGGGGCCGTTGGTGTTTCGCTGGATATAGCAAATGCCTTCGGTTCCCTTCCATTTGATGTAATTGAGGAGGCCCTCAAATACCACAGAACAGAGTGCCCCTCTACCTAAGAAACCTCGTAGGGCACTACCTTACTGAGAGGGTGGTGCTCTACGAGGACAGAGAGGGGAGGAAAGTGAGGGCGATGACCTGCGGTGTTCCCCAGGGGTCTGTGTTAGGGCCTCTGTTGTGGAACATCGGTTTCGACTGGGCCATCCGCGGGGTTCTGCTCCCCCGGATGACTGTCATCTGCTATGCAGATGACACGATGGTGGCCGTCTGGGGGGAGAAGTTGGAGAGTACCCTCAGGACAGCCGCGGTCGCAGCAGACATGATGGTCACCCGCGTCAGGCTGCTGGGACTCAGGGTGGCTCTCAACAAATGTGAGGTCATCGCCTTCGGGAAAAGGGGGTGGAAACCGCCTGATGGAGCGTCCATTCCCATCGGCGAGGAAAGGGTCCAGGTGAAACCGTACATCAAGTACCTGGGAATCATCCTGGACCCACGCTGGGACTTCCGGGAGCACTTTAAACAACTGGCTCCCCGGATAGTCGGCGCCGCATCGGCCATGGGCCGGCTGCTGCCCAACATTGGAGGGCCTAGCGCCCGTGCCGCAAACTCTATGCGGGAGTAACAAGGAGCATGGCGCTGTACGGGGCGCCAAATTGGTGGGATAGGCTCTCCAGAGTCAATTTGGCCCAGCTGCGGAGGCCACAAAAAGTGGTGGCCAATCGCATAGCTCGGGCCTACGTGACGGTGGCTTGGGCGGCAGCATGCGCACTGGCCGGCACCCCGCCGTGGGATTTGGACGCTAAGGTACAGGCGGAAATGTACTGGGAGCGGGCAAGGAGGCGGGCTTTGGCAGAAAGGCCCGCTCCAGTGGAAATGAGGGCGGTCCGTCAGTTGGCCGTCGATAGATTGAAAGAGCGATGGAGAGTCGAGCTTGAAAACTCCCCGTTTGGCCTACGAACAATCGAGGCGCTCCTCCCATCGCTTGAGGAATGGATAGAAAGGGGGTACGGCCAACTGACGTACAGGATGACGCAGGTAATGACCGGACACGGGTGCTTCGGTCATTACCTGCACAAAATAGGAAGGGAGGAAAGCCCAGTCTGCCATGAGTGTGGGGAGCCGGACGACACGGCCCAACACACTCTGGCAGATTGCGCAAAATGGGCTGCTGAAAGGGTGGCCCTGGCAGTAATAATGGGCAACTACGATTTCTCGCTGCGCAGCATCATCAATAAGGTGCTGAGCAGCGAGAATCGCTGGGATGCATTCTCCTCCTTCTGCGAAACAGTAATGTCGCAGAAGGAGGCCGCCGAGAGGGAGCGTGAGGCGCGAGCCGAAGCGCCTCCCCGACGGCGAGGACGAAGGGGCAGGCGGCGGGCACAATACGCCCGTCACCTCGCCACGTGAGGGTGCCGTAGGGCAAAGCCGGGGGGCGTCGTGGTAGAATGTTCGCGATCCCATGACGCCCCCAACAACGGCAGGTGCGGAAACGCCGCAGGGGGTTTTAGTGGGTAGTCTGGGCCGGGTAGCGGCCCAGGAGTCCCACACTCAGTGTGTAAACGCATTTCCCCCTGCGAAATAAAAAAAAAAAAAAAAAAGGTTAGGTCAATATTGAATGGCTTAAGGGGTCTTCTTCTCCGAAAGAGCTTCTCAGAGAAAAGTGGAATGCCACATTAAACTTAAGACTTAAAATTCTAACAAATACCCCTATTAAAGAGTATTTTTCTATGTTTCCTGGGGTTAATTTACCAGATGGATATGAACTGGTAGGTATTATTTGCCCTCAATATAGCTTTTATATTTGATACATTGACCATATACTTACTTCATTATATGTATTAAATACAAGGAATATATTTTTTGAACAACATGCAGACACTTAAGATGTTATGATTTTTTTTTTTCAGCTCTTAGATGATTTTAATGCACTCTACCCTAACGCTGCCAAAAGTTTTGAAGAAAATTTTCCCGTGATCAAAGATAAGCTTCTCAATCTTCTAGCAAAAAAAAGCGACACAGTTAAACCAGATCAAAATATTCTGGATTTACTCAATTTACCTGCTGGTGAGTAACATTGATAATAAATTGTTAAGGTTTATAGTTTGTCCATTAAGTTGTGAAAAGAATGTTCGAGGAACTAATACTTTCATGTGCCTGGCAACACCAAAACTGACCTATCTAAATCGTAAATTCTTTGTGTGCACTCACACATGCACACTTAATTACAATATCTACACTATGAAATCGCCAAATCAGTCTATTATAAAGGGAACCTTGGAAATTTTAGGAAAATCATATTTTTATGATTGAAGTCGGTTCTTTTTTTACTTAAAAAATATTATTTTATTTGTTGCAGTGAGTGAAGAACATGCGTCTTTGGCCTCCTTTTTGTCTATTGCCACACTGTTAAGACAAATGCATACAATAAGTGTACCAAGAAAAAAAGTGTGGAGACTGTCCAGAGAAGAGGTTCGTTCTTCTTTCATAGCGAGGGTAACAACACCTGCTGACATTGACAGATATTGTGCAGATAGAGAAGCATTAATTGTTACAAAATGTATTCCAGAACAGCCATATATAATAGCTGTAGGTGCCTCTTGGGCCACAGTATCTCAGTACGAAATTGTTATTTTTAAAGGCTTAAGATATCCACAAAAATCTATTTGTCAGGCAATCAGAACGACCTTTAGTATTTACTGGGCCCTAGATTGCGCATATTCTAAGGATTCTGCACCATACTGGATGTTTGTCCAACGTACCATGTTTGATATGATTTCGAAATACGATATTGAAGGAGTACCATTACGAGAACTATTGGCCAAAGTTAAATAGGATAACAACTATGGTACCGTGTGCAGTGTGTGCAAAATCCTTTGCGACGTTTCGTTCATTAAAACTTCATATGGATGTTATACATGGGTCGGTAGATTCTTATTCTTGTGCTAGTGATAGATGCTTCAGAAAGTTTCAGCTATTTAGTTCATATACACGTCATTACAAAGCAAATCATTTAGAGCAGTATGAATCACCAAGTATTAATATTTCAAATGATACTCAACCCAGTACGTCTCAAAATAATAACGAGAATTTGGAAGCCATATCTCTTTGTAACGAACATAGCTCTAATAGTGCCAAATAAATTCCTTTAAAAAATTGTGTTGCTAAATTCATATCGTCACTTTATGGTAATCGTCAGTTACCTAACAATATTGTTGATAGTGTTTTTAACGATCTGAAGAATATATTAAATGATTCTGTTTTACCACTTTTACAAGAAAATAATGGCTTAAATAAAATAAGAGAAGACATTAATTATACGTTAGCTGGTCTTAATTCGTATTATAAGAGAATAGAGTTCTTTAAACAACTTGAAACTTATATTGAACCAAAGGAGTATATTGTCGGTCGAAGGTACGATTATGGCTCAAGATTTTATGAAACCATTGAATGTCGAGCACATTTTATTTCCATACGAGAAGTTTTAAAACGATTTTTTTGTCTGCCTAATATTTTGCATGAAACTTTAAAGAACTACAATAAACTAATTGCGCATGATTCAACCCAAACTATACAACATTTTGTGCAAAGTTCATTTTGGAAATCTAGAAGACAACTTCATGGATCTAAATTAGTTTTGCTCATTTTTTTACAAGTGGATGTGTACGAGCACGTACAATAATATTGTGTCGAGTCAGCAAAGTTGCGCGTTGCGCGTTTTTGTGTAATTAAATAAAGTTCAGTTCGCATCAAACCGGCCAGCAAGAAAGCCGCGCGTACTCATTTCACCCTTATCAACATAGTAACGGGTATCCGCCCATACATGGTCCTTCGAGCCGGAGCAGTAATTTTAAAGCTTTCCATCACTCAATTGTAGGAATCGATTTGGAGTCTATCAGTGAGAAATGGGAATTCGAGGACATCCTCAAGACTGTCCAAGCAAGGTGGACAGCAATCGATACACTACATTGGGACCTCGACAGCCAACTCGATGGTTCCAACTTACAATACGAAGAAACGTTCTCCACTTATGAACGTAAGTATCAAGCCATTAAAAAAGCCATTAACAAGAAGATGTTCTCTGTAGCCTACAGGGATAAAACCACTCCGCAGATGGAGATTCCCACCTTCAATGGTAATTATAACACCTGGGTATCATTCAAGGACCTATTCAACGAAACTATACATAAAAACAGTGCCATGTCTGATGCTCAAAAAATGCAGTATCTCAAGTCCAAAGTGAAGGGGGAGGCGGAGAGGTTAATACAACATCTAAACGTAAGTTCCGACAACTATCAGACTTGTTGGGATATCCTCAATCAGAGGTATAACAACATAAGATTATTATTTACTTCCCACATGCATACATTAATGAATATTCCCGTAATGCAACAACAGTCTATAGCTCTCTTAAAACGTATACATGACACTACCCAAGAATGTCTTAACGCAATAAAAAATTTAGGCGTAGACGTCAAAACTTGGGATCCAATAATAGTTTACTTATTGAGTCAAAAATTAGATACTTTATCATTTACAGACTATATGGAGTCCGTAAAAAATCCGCGGGACTTACCTAACCTAAAAGAATTTTTACAATTTTTAGAAAATAAATTCACCACATTAGAATCTTGCAGGAAGCAAGAAAACCCTGCGGCGAAATATCAGTCTATAAATAAAAATCAAGTTAATGTTTCCTTATCAAGTGGAAACGATATTATCAAGCAATTATTAAAAAAACAAAGCAAGTTAAGAAAAGCAATACATATCCTAGCATGGGTATTAAGATTAAGCAAGAAAAATAATGATAAGCAAGCATTTTTAAGCAATCAAGAAATAAGCAAAGCAAAAAATTTGATTATCAAGACTGTACAAGCAGAATGTTTTGCAGATGAAATCGCTAATTTACAGCAAGGTAAAAGCGTAAGCAGTACAAGCAAGCTGTACAATTTAAACCCTTTTCTGGATGACGAGGGAATCCTCCGTGTTGGGGGCCGCCTCCGGCACGCTAACCTGGATCCTGAGATGAAGCATCCAGCCATAATATTAAATAATACTAGGTTATCAGAACTTATTATAGATCAAGCCCACAAGGCCTCATATCATGGAGGCGCTCGTATAACAAACGCATATATTCGCAGGCAATATTGGTTGCTTGGTGGTAACAATGCCACCAAAAAACGCCTACGTTTATGCGTAAAATGCAAAAGGCAAGATCCACAACTTCAACATCAGTTGATGGGAGACTTGCCTCAAGCCCGAACGAACCCTTCTCGTCCGTGGTACCATTGCGGTGTGGATTATACAGGTCACGTAACCGTAAAAGCCAACAAGGGCAGAGGAATCAAGACCTCAAAAGGTTATGTGGCAGTATTTGTGTGTATGGCAACCAAGGCCATACACCTTGAACTTGTATCAGACTTAACTACATCAGCTTTTATTGCCGCACTGCGTAGGATGGCTGCCAGGAGAGGGGTGCCGGGGCACATATATAGCGATCAGGGAAAGAATTTCATCGGAGCAGATAGAGTATTAAGATAAGAATTGAAATTAATTAAAGAATCGTTCAATAATGAATTTTTGGCAGAAATATCAAGTATGGGGATTAAATTTCATTTTAACGCCCCCTCCTGGGCTTCAGCTGGAGGGCTGTGGGAGTCCTCAGTTAAGAGCCTAAAACACCACCTGAAAAGAGCAATAGGAGAACAAAATCTTACCTACGAAGAGTTTACCACTCTTCTGTCACAACTAGAAGCAGTCCTTAATTCGCGTCCCCTCTGCCCCCTCACGGAGGATCCCGATGACCTCAACTTTTTAACCCCGGCTCACTTTTTATCGAGTGGTCCGCTATTAACATTATATGACACCGAAAAAGATCATAGGACAAGGTGGCATCTCACACAACAAATTTTCCAAAGTGTATGGAAACGTTGGCGGGACGAATACCTGACTCAACTTACAGCAAGAAGTAAGTGGAGAAAGGCCCGCCCCAACATCAAGATAGACGACGTCGTCATAATCAAGGACGACAATATACCTCCGGGTAAATGGTCTTTAGGTCGCGTTGTAAAGCTACATCCCGGACAAGATGGGTATGTACGCGTAGTGACTCTGAAGACCAAAAATGGTTTCATGCAACGGCCTATTGTGAAATTATGTATCTTACCTGTACATCCAGATCAGGATCAGGAAACAAATCAGAACCCTGTAAACCAAAAACCTGAAAATCATTCCGATAACAATATTAAAAATAAACCAAATAAAATCAAGAACACGTTCAGCTTAACATCAGCTGTTACTTTGTTATTGTTTTTCATTACGTTACCATCCGCATTTTGCACTCATACCATTACACCGTTACTGAAAAATAGTCTTTATTTCGATCGTATCAAGGATATGCATGTTATCCGGGATTATTAGACATTAGTAGTATATTATAACATTGAACCTTATCAGGAGAGCAACAAGGCTCTCGATAATTACATACAGTATTTAGATCGTTTGAATAGTGAGATCAACTCTCAATCATATTGTGAGGGAGTCATATTACAGATACGTCACGAAGCTAATGAACTAAAGTACTACAATGAGTTGTTAATGAATCATCATAACAAAAAGCAAATTCGTAAACGCCGTGGTTTAATAAACGGGATTGGAAATATAGCTAATAGTTTATTTGGAGTTTTAGACGATCGTTTTGCCGAGAAATATGAGCAAGACATTTCTCTTATCAAGAAAAACGAACGTCATTTAGCCGCTCTCTATAAAAACCAAACCTCAATAGTAGAGGCAGAATTAAATTTATTAAAACGTACAGAAAATATTGTAAACAAAAATAATGAAATTATTAACAGGAAAATTTCAGCATTAGGTAACAAAATTGATCAAGTAAAAACTCAATTACTAAACATATCTGCAATTTACGACTTTTTAGCAACTTCATTAATAACAAATAATCTATTGTTTAGTCTCAAAAATGTACAACAAACACTTCTCGATGCGGTTACAAATGTCTATCATGGCAAAATCAGTTTCCACCTCCTCTCCCCCGATCAACTTAGGCATGAGTTAGATATCATATCAGAGCAGCTTCCAAGAGATCTGTCATTACCAATTAAGAAGTCTGACAGTTTATCAGAAATATACAACTTACTCCAAGTCCGAGCAAGAGTGACTGCGAGTTATATCATCTTCGAAATCAAGGTTCCACTAATAGACGATGTCTTATATGAAATATCAAGAGTGATACCAATACCCAGATTGGTCAACAACGCTAGTGAAGTGGTAGTCATACCCGTATCAGATTATGTAGCAGTCAACCTCAGGCATGACGCCTTTATCAAGATAACGGAAATGGAATTAAGATCCTGTCTCCAACATGGCGAGTTGTGTCTGTGTCGTATAAAAGGTCCCATAAGCGTCATCAAGGACGACCAAAGCTTTTGTGAAACAGAACCTAAATCAAGAAGATGTAATACTGTTACAGGTTTATGTTCCAACAGATGGATAGAAACGAACCAATTAAACTCCTATTTTTATTTTGCTTGCGAAGCATATCAGCTCAAACTTGCATGTGACGACGAAATATCGTTGGTACAAGTTAACTTATCAGGAATTTTAAGTGTCGATCAAGGGTGCACTATTAAATTAACAGATTCTACGATCTATTCACATAGGTCCGAATTAATCAACAATTTCAACATGAGTTCTAACATTCCTTCGCCGAAAATTTCTCAGATAAATCATCTTATACACGTATCAGTGCCATCAGATATATCTGAAAATGGCTATTCAGATATTTTTAACCATACCATTCAGCTCCATAATATCGAATAAAAACTCAAATCAATGTCGGAAATTGAACCGTTGGAAGACGATGTCTCCAACCACGACATCCATCATTATGCAGCGATATACATCCTGTTCGTCATAATGATCATCAGTTTAGCAGTATGGATGTGGAGGCGATGGCGACGCTCCCCGAAGCCCGGTGAGTCCGTTCCAGCAGTAGAGTCGCCTCCCCAGGCGGCGGCGCGCTCCCCCCAGCAGGAGACGCCGGTCGCCACCAGCAGTGCAGTGCAGTGTGGTCAAGAGTGTGAAGTGTCGGTTAAAAGAGCAAGCACGTTGCCGAACGTGCATAGTGCGCAAGTGTTTAAAAAAGATCAAAGATCATCTCCTATCGTTTTTCCGTCGGCCTTCAGCCTTCCTGACGATATGTAGACATTATTTTGACTTAAATTTCTTTCTCGATATAAAATCGTATCATCATTAATTAAAATGTAGCACTTGTTTGGCATATAATCATGTATCATATCAGTACTAACATTAGGTTATAAAACAAAATGTTTTTCATCTTATATCACGCAGCATCTCATCTATTAATCTCATCATTTCCCGCCCGGGAATATGTACGAGCACGTACAATAATATTGTGTCGAGTCAGCAAAGTTGCGCGTTGCGCGTTTTTGTGTAATTAAATAAAGTTCAGTTCGCATCAAACCGGCCAGCAAGAAAGCCGCGCGTACTCATTTCACCCTTATCAACATAGTTACGGGTATCCGCCCATACAGGATGACTTTGAGCCACTTAAGGCTTTAGGTACCCATAGTTCAATTCATAAATTAGGTGCTGCGTATATATCACTTCCATGTCTACCACAGTGTTATGCGACACAACTTTCTAATATTTTTTTGGCTTTACTATATCATTCTTCAGATAGAGCCCATTTTGGGAATCGAGTCATATTTCAACCTTTGATTGATGAGTTCAATCACTTAATAAAACATGGAATTGCATTTGATCTCCCAAATTTCAACGGAGTTATTTACTTCGAGTTGGGATTTATTCTCGGGGATAATTTGGGTCTACACAGTATAACAGGTTTTGTCGAGAGCTTTTCTAGTAATTATCGTTGCAGGATTTGCAAAGTATATAAAAATGTTATGGTACAGCAATATCACGGGGACACGTCTTTATTAAGAAACATGATCAATTATAGGGAAGATATTGAAAAAAACAATATCTCCATTACTGGAATCAAAGAAGAATGTATATGGCTAAAAGTTGAAAACTTTGATTTATTTTCTCAAGCTTAGTAATAAGATTGCGTCATTTAATTATGGTCCTGATGGTGCGGACATTCCTGTATCACTTTCAATAGAAAATCTACGTAAAGGAAACTTGCGGTTAAGTGCGTCGGAAACGGCGACATTTTGTAGATATTTCGGCATAAAGGTAAGTGACTTAGTTCCTCGCGGCGATAAATATTGGGCCTTGTATATTCAATTAAAACTCATTTTAGATGTTGTAATGGGTCAGGAATTTCCACCGGAAAAAGTTATATACTCACGACATTTACTTGCTGATTTTTGTGAAATGTATACTTCGTTATTAAATCAGTCATTAAAGCCAAAATTTCATTTTTTACTTCATTATCCTTCTGTTATGCTAAAATTTGGACCTTTGAGCCATCTTACTTCAATGCGTTTTGAAGCTAAACATCGCCCAAATAAATTGGCTTCCAAAGCTTCATCGAATAGAATAAACATGTCTCTGACTATAGCAAAGGCTCATCAGCTAATGTTAAATGATATTTTTCTTAAAAATTACCTCAAAAATCCAATATCTTTCGGTATTTCACTGGGTATCACTGAAACTGAAGCATCTAAACTTGCACAAGAATTTGGCTGGGATGATATTAAAAAAATTAAAAAGGCGTCTTGGGCTTCTGTATCTTCAGCAAAATACAAAATAGGTTCTGTTGTTATTTATAATGTAGACCCAGAGAGAGTCTATTTTGCCACAATACAGGCCGTAAATTTATATGATTATGTGAGTGTTGGTTTTGAGGCAATGCCCATGTCAACAATATGTTTCGACGCTCATTATTATGCTTACAATGTTCAGGATGCTCTCCCGGGTATTAAATCTATGTACTTTACTTACGAGGGAATGCAATATCCATTTCCAAATAACATCGCCGTTTTAGGTTATGGCGTGGAGCCTTCAAAATATGTTATATTAAGAAAACCACTTTAGTTTTAGTTAACCTAATAGCTATGGCCGCTAAAGGCAAGTTTGTTTAAGTTATACTAAATTGTAATAAGTAGAAAAGTAATGTTCACTTATGTTAGGAAGGTGTTTTATTGCTACGTGAATCTACTCAATTTTATTATGTAAACTTATTAAAATAAGAATCACAGTTATTTTGTTTCATTTTACAGCTAATATACCTAATGCAAACCAAATGGAATTAAATATATTGTGTAAAGTAAGGATTTTATGATATTATTAATTTATACGAGAATATGTTCTGAAATTACGAGATATTTGGCAACCCTGGTACGAGAAAAAACATCCGACGTCTGGCAACCCTGGGGCGAGCCTGTCTCGTGGGAGTCTAATACATTTTAATTAACAAATAGATAAATTAAGATGCGATCATTAATATAATATAACAATATTTATTGTAAGCTGTATTGTAGGTGCTGTGTAACATGATACACTTTTATTACATAACTAAGTACAGAAAACACCAATAAGTATTTAATCGTACAAATAAGTAAAGAAAATAATAAAAATAAGAACTTACACTGAGGATACTAGTATTTGGAACATAGAAAGAAGTATATGCAACTGCTATTTAGGTTATTATTTGTATTAGATTTTCAGTTTCGGAATATGATAGATTTAATAAGAAATTTTGAATGACTATTTTGGCTCTTTTTACAGTTAGTGTTTTTATGGCACAAACCTTAACTATTTTATTGTAAACAGATACTGATATGAACGCGTTGCGCGTTTTTGTGTAATTAAATAAAGTTCAGTTCGCATCAAACCGGCCAGCAAGAAAGCCGCGCGTACTCATTTCACCCTTATCAACATAGTTACGGGTATCCGCCCATACAGGATGACTTTGAGCCACTTAAGGCTTTAGGTACCCATAGTTCAATTCATAAATTAGGTGCTGCGTATATATCACTTCCATGTCTACCACAGTGTTATGCGACACAACTTTCTAATATTTTTTTGGCTTTACTATATCATTCTTCAGATAGAGCCCATTTTGGGAATCGAGTCATATTTCAACCTTTGATTGATGAGTTCAATCACTTAATAAAACATGGAATTGCATTTGATCTCCCAAATTTCAACGGAGTTATTTACTTCGAGTTGGGATTTATTCTCGGGGATAATTTGGGTCTACACAGTATAACAGGTTTTGTCGAGAGCTTTTCTAGTAATTATCGTTGCAGGATTTGCAAAGTATATAAAAATGTTATGGTACAGCAATATCACGGGGACACGTCTTTATTAAGAAACATGATCAATTATAGGGAAGATATTGAAAAAAACAATATCTCCATTACTGGAATCAAAGAAGAATGTATATGGCTAAAAGTTGAAAACTTTGATTTATTTTCTCAAGCTTAGTAATAAGATTGCGTCATTTAATTATGGTCCTGATGGTGCGGACATTCCTGTATCACTTTCAATAGAAAATCTACGTAAAGGAAACTTGCGGTTAAGTGCGTCGGAAACGGCGACATTTTGTAGATATTTCGGCATAAAGGTAAGTGACTTAGTTCCTCGCGGCGATAAATATTGGGCCTTGTATATTCAATTAAAACTCATTTTAGATGTTGTAATGGGTCAGGAATTTCCACCGGAAAAAGTTATATACTCACGACATTTACTTGCTGATTTTTTGTGAAATGTATACTTCGTTATTAAATCAGTCATTAAAGCCAAAATTTCATTTTTTACTTCATTATCCTTCTGTTATGCTAAAATTTGGACCTTTGAGCCATCTTACTTCAATGCGTTTTGAAGCTAAACATCGCCCAAATAAATTGGCTTCCAAAGCTTCATCGAATAGAATAAACATGTCTCTGACTATAGCAAAGGCTCATCAGCTAATGTTAAATGATATTTTTCTTAAAAATTACCTCAAAAATCCAATATCTTTCGGTATTTCACTGGGTATCACTGAAACTGAAGCATCTAAACTTGCACAAGAATTTGGCTGGGATGATATTAAAAAAATTAAAAAGGCGTCTTGGGCTTCTGTATCTTCAGCAAAATACAAAATAGGTTCTGTTGTTATTTATAATGTAGACCCAGAGAGAGTCTATTTTGCCACAATACAGGCCGTAAATTTATATGATTATGTGAGTGTTGGTTTTGAGGCAATGCCCATGTCAACAATATGTTTCGACGCTCATTATTATGCTTACAATGTTCAGGATGCTCTCCCGGGTATTAAATCTATGTACTTTACTTACGAGGGAATGCAATATCCATTTCCAAATAACATCGCCGTTTTAGGTTATGGCGTGGAGCCTTCAAAATATGTTATATTAAGAAAACCACTTTAGTTTTAGTTAACCTAATAGCTATGGCCGCTAAAGGCAAGTTTGTTTAAGTTATACTAAATTGTAATAAGTAGAAAAGTAATGTTCACTTATGTTAGGAAGGTGTTTTATTGCTATGTGAATCTGTTTTCATTAATACAATATTTATACACAATATTATGTAACGTACATGTAATTGATATTTGCCCATGGGGGATGTTTGCGTATACTGTCTTATATTATGATTGTGATCTATTTTATTACTATTGTTGATAATAAGAATAAGAATAGAATAAGAATAATGTTTATTTACCAAATAAATTACAGCGGCGCTTATTAACTATATAAAAATAAATTTAACAGTTAGAACAAAAAAGTGTCGGCAAATTAACCTGTGACTTCCACACTAGGGCGAGCCAGTGTTGCCAGATTTACGAGAAATCTCGTAACTTTAAGAGATTTGGCGATCTCTTACGAGATTCAAGAAAAAAGAAAATCTCCTGTACTTTTTTACGAGATTTTGACCACGTTTGGTTCCATTTTTTTATCAAGACCAGCGATTCCTGTTACACAAACATATTCCTCTAAACAAGGTAGGAATGTCCCTTTTCCCTGAATGTTGCCAAAATATTACCTACAAAGAAGTTAACAATAGACCTCGTAATAAATGATCGACTCACTCAGCACATCACTATTATACTTACCTCATCTCTATAGTCTTTGGGCCGGGGAATTCCCGGTTGATGTATTTCTTTGTTGTTGTCCTTGTTTTACTCATATAAAAACATCGGATTCCTATCTCCCTTCCTCTAACCGAAACACGTAAAGAAATATAGTTTTACTCAGTCGTTAGTTGAAGTTTGTAAAGTTCCAGTGCATTTTGATGTGTCTTCCGAATTATTCAGTGATTAATTTAAAATAATGAATAGTGACAGTGAATCTCCATCTCCATCGACTCCACCTAGAAAAAAAACTAAAACGGGAGGATGGATCGCAAAAAAATCAGGTGACACGGTTTTTAAACATCATTCTCAAACTTTTCGGGATGAATGGTTACAGAATCCGGTATTAGGAGACTGGCTGCAGCCAGATCCTAAAAATACTCGAAGAGCGAAGTGTGCATTCTGTCCATCGAGTTCCTTAGTTGCCGAAATCACAAATCTGAAAACTCACGCTGAATCAAAAAAACATTTGAGAAACAAACCTGGTTCCTCGGGTCTACAATCCCAAAAATTATCTTCATTTGGTTTTAAGGCGAGTATGCCTGCAAAAAATAAACAAAAGGACCGAGCTGAACTTAAACTAGCTGCATTTTATGCCGAACATAATATTGCTTTTTCTGTGGCCGACCACTTGACTGATCTGTTAAAAGATACTATTACTGATTCAAAGTTAGTACAAGAAATTCAACTTAAACGTACTAAAGTCACTGCAGTTGTAAAAAATGCTATTGGGGAGGGGCACAAAATTGATTTGGCTAGTGAGCTGAAATCAACTTTTTTTCTGCACTGACTGATGAGACCACAGACGTATCTACGATTAAAACGGCTTGTGTTGTGGTACGTTATTTTGACATAGATGCTCAGAAGATCTGCAGCGTATTCTGGGAACTGTATAAAATTTTTAAAGAGACGGACACGGACACTGACGAAGTTCCCACGGCGAACGCTAAAAATATATACAGAGCGTTAGTAAATTCTTTTACCAGTCGTAATGTGCTACTTACAAACTTGATTGGCTTTGGATCGGATGGATACAACGTCATGATGGGCGAAAATGATTCAGTCAAAACTCGTTTATTGCGAGACTTACCAGGGATTTTTATTTCGAAATGTGTTTGTCATTCAGCACACTTATGTGCAAGTCAGGCTTGTAAGGAACTTCCGGAATCAGCAGAACAACTAGCGCGTGACATATATAACTTTTTTTAAAACAGTGACAAAAGGCAATTTGATTTTCGCAAGTTTCAATCTTTTCTTGAAGTTGAGCCACATAAAATCTTGAAACCATCTCAAACCAGGTGGCTGTCCCTAACAGCAGTAGTCGCAAGAATCTTAGAGCAATGGGAAGCACTGCGCTTATTTTTTATTGATTTCACTACAAACCCAATCCACAAAGTAAAAGCCGAGGTAAAAAATCGTGCAATATCCATATTAGAAAAGCTGTGTGATCCTTTTCACAAAGTATATTTTTGTTTTCTTGACTGGTCTCTGCCTTTGTTTACCAAATTCAATCTAGAATTCCAACATGAAAAAGTGGTTATTCACAACTTACATGATAAAATTCGAGATTTATATCAAGAACTCCTACGTTATTTAAAACGAGAATATGTTATGCGGCCAAATGTAAGTGAAGTGGATCCCCAAAATGAGCAATTCCAATTACATGACGCCGCAATGTATCTTGGAATTAAAGTATATGAACTGCTGAAACATCCTGATGTGGTTAGGCAGCCCGCGAAAAAGGCACAGTTCTTTACAAGCTGCAGAAATTTCCTTAGGACAGGTGCTTTAGAAATAAAAAAACGTTACGATATGGAAGACCCTGTTCTGTCAAAACTTCAAGCCCTAGGACCAGCATCAGCTCTTTCAAATAATTACAGGGATCACGTCCCAACATTGATGCCCCTCATGGAAGTCTTACCACGCATATGTGCATCTTTCAGGGCAGAAGAGAAGCAACAGATAGACGATCAATGGAGAAGACTGCCTATTGCTAAAGCTCGGTACCCAGAACGGCTTCAAGATATAAAAGATCCTGATGAGTTTTGGGCAATGTTACTCAAAACTGAGGATTTCTCCAAATTGGCCAATTTCTCTCTCACAGTTCTATTTTTGCCTCATGCAAATGCAGACTGTGAGCGTGTTTTCAGTAAAACCAATTTAATCAAAACAGACCTTAGGAATCGTCTTATTACAGAAACAGTAAATGGTACACTTTTAGCTGCTGATTGTGCTAAGGGCCCAAATCGTCAAGGCAATTGTATGACATTTGAACCCTCTAAGGAAATATATTCTAGAATGACAGCTGAAAAACTGTACAACAACAATAAAGATGATTTAAGCAATATCCCTGACATTTTAATGTAATTAGCCATGTAGAATGTGTATTCTATTAATAATTTGTACCCATCTACTCAATTTTATTATGTAAACTTATTAAAATAAGAATCACAGTTATTTTGTTTCATTTTACAGCTAATATACCTAATGCAAACCAAATGGAATTAAATATATTGTGTAAAGTAAGGATTTTATGATATTATTAATTTATACGAGAATATGTTCTGAAATTACGAGATATTTGGCAACCCTGGTACGAGAAAAAACATCCGACGTCTGGCAACCCTGGGGCGAGCCTGTCTCGTGGGAGTCTAATACATTTTAATTAACAAATAGATAAATTAAGATGCGATCATTAATATAATATAACAATATTTATTGTAAGCTGTATTGTAGGTGCTGTGTAACATGATACACTTTTATTACATAACTAAGTACAGAAAACACCAATAAGTATTTAATCGTACAAATAAGTAAAGAAAATAATAAAAATAAGAACTTACACTGAGGATACTAGTATTTGGAACATAGAAAGAAGTATATGCAACTGCTATTTAGGTTATTATTTGTATTAGATTTTCAGTTTCGGAATATGATAGATTTAATAAGAAATTTTGAATGACTATTTTGGCTCTTTTTACAGTTAGTGTTTTTATGGCACAAACCTTAACTATTTTATTGTAAACAGATACTGATATGAATTCTTGCATATGTTGGGCAAAAGTAGTTTTAACTTTTATTAAGTCAACTTTGAACACTCTACGTTGTAAAAGCTGTGGATATTCTTTGGACCTGAGAACCGTTGCATGCTGTTTTAGTACATTTTTTAGAATATATAATTGGCGGAAATTTAATACAGCAGCTTCTGTGAAAAGTTGTGTTGTTGGATAACGAAAAGGTTTTTTCATCATGACCTTTAAAATTGACCGTTGAGCTATTTTTATTTCAGTCAAGGCGGTGATTCCAACGCCACCCCAAACACTAATACAGTAACCAATAACTGATTCACATAAAACTTTATACACCATTTTTAAAATTGAGTTGTTAGCCCCATTACGTAACAGTTTCATTGTATATATTAGCTTCCTAATTTGCTTTGCAAGTATTGAAATGTGTGGCTTAAAAGAGTCTGTTGTCTATTATGATGCCAAGGTATTTCACAAAATCTACTTTCTGCAGAGTATAATTACAGGTACAAACAGATGGATTACAAAGGGGTATGTGGATAGTTAATCTAAGTGAAGGGTTTGGTGCTGATACTGCGGTTTTATGGAAACAAAGATAACTGGACTTAGAGATGTTGAGAGAGAGTAAATTACGATTTAGCCATTGAGTAATAAGTCTCATACCTGTTTCGGCCGATGTGAACACTGATTCCCAGGAGTGACCATGGAAAATAATTGCTGTATCATCTGCATAGCAGACGATATTTGCCGTTTGAAGTGGTAAGTTCAGGATATCATTTATATACATAATGAAAAGTGTTGGACCAAGGACACTGCCTTGGGGAACGCCGAATTCAACTGGAAGCCGACTACTGATACAATTACCTACTTTTACCATTTGACATCTGTTGGTTAGAAAGCTCTCAAACCATTTTAATGGAAGTCCTCTGATACCCATATGTTCGAGCTTTTTAAGTAGAATAGGAATTGCAACCGTGTCAAATGCTTTAGTAAGATTGAGGAAAACCCCAATACTTTTCATGTTATTGTCCAAGAGTGATGAGACATGATTAACAAGCAGACTAACAGCATCCTCAGTTGATTTACCAGCAGTAAAACCAAATTGATTATTAGATAATAATTTATGAGTCATCAAAAAAGAAGTAAGTCTTTTGTTGACAACTTTTTCTAAAATTTTTGCAAAAAATGAAAAGTAGGGAAATGGGTCTATAATTCATTGCATTGGTGGCATGGGTCTATAATTCGTTGATTATATTGTTCTTTAGTTATTACTTAAAATATATCACAATAAGTATAATATAAAATAGTATACGCAAACATCCCCCATGAGCAAATATCTATTACATTTACGATAAATAATATTCTGCATAACTTTTTAAGGTGAATACCAAGCAGTAATAACCCCCTAATATGCAATTATATATTTCTAAATAGTAAATACTGTGAACAATATTGTATTAAATCTATTTACACTTCCAAATAACATCCGCTCTTTTAGGTTATGGCGTGGAGCCTTTAAAATATGTTATATGAAGAAAACCACTTTAGTTTTAGTTTACCTAATAGCTATAAGGCCGCTAAAGGCAAGTTTGTTTAAGTTATACTAAATTGTAATAAGTAGAAAAGTAATGTTTACTTATGTTAGGAAGGGTTTTTATTGCTATGTGAATCAGTTTTCATTAATACAATATTTAGTATCGTACATGTAACTGATATTTGCCCATGGGGAATGTTTGCGTATACTGTCTTATATTATTATTGTGATTTATTCTATTACTATTGTTGATTATATTGTTCTTTAGTTATTAGGTACTTAAAATATATCACAATAAGTCCATACTAATATTATAAATGCGAAAGTTTGGATGTGAGTTTGTGAGTTTGTGAGGATGTTTGTTACTCAATCACGCAAAATCTACTGGACGGATTTCGATGAAATTTGGTACAGAGGTAGATAATGACCTGGAATAGCACATAGGCTACTTTTTATCCCGGGAAAAAGCACTGTTCCCGTGGGAAATTCTAAAAGCTAGTATAATATAAAATAGTATACGCAAACATCCTCCATGAGCAAATATCTATTACGTTTACGTTGCATAATATTCTGCATAACCTTTTAAGGTGAATACCAAGCAGTAATAACTAAAGGTGACCGTTTAAACAATAAGCTGCTTATTAAGCGTGCTTTTTATAAAAAGCGAAAAAGCACGCGATTTGATTTAAGCAGATGCTTTTTCAGAACTGCTTATTTCCGCCACTTCCTATCTTAGTCGGAGTTCCCGACTCCCGCCATCTATAGTGTTTATGTAAAACTAATAATTCTATTTTGGTTGGTTCTATTAAAAAGATTCTTGAATCCGCCTTGAGATGGCAGTTGCGTTGGGGTACCTACAGCGTAAGCGCCATTGACTTATTGCACAAAGTGATTGTTGTGAGTTGTGCGTTTAAAAAAGCAGGTTAGCAGGCAGTATGCTTAAATATGTCAGCGAGTTTACGCGTAACTTTCTTTTTCGGCGCGAATTGACTATTACGTGTGTTAATAAGTATTGTTTTTGTTTGTTGTAAATTTGTAGTGGAGTAGTTAGTGAGTGTATAAAGTGACTGTATTTATAAACTTATTGTATGATAAAAACTTTGTAAATATAGGTATAGGTATAAGGCTCCCAAGTGGATCAGCCAGCTCCTGGAGGATCAGCAACTAACCAGGCACCAGGTAACGAAAATACTGTTTACAGTCTGTGTACTGTGTACAGTCGGTGGTGGTGGTGGTGGTGGCGATGGTG